>ML685800.1:5204484-5216390 GCA_007922175.1 Pelusios castaneus
GGGTGGGTGGGTTGGGGGGTGCAGCAGAGGTGAGGGAGGGGCTCAGGGAAGGGCAGGATGTTGGGTGGGGAGTTTTTGCTGGTGGGGGACAGATGCTGGGCCGGCCATATGAGGGGAATGTTGTCTAGGGTAGCTGTGGAGGGGTGGAAGAGGATGGAGGCCAGGGGCATGAGTGGATGTGGGTGTGGGTTGATGGGCATGTCCGATAGGAGCGTGGGGCGGGATAGCTGTGTTACTTGTGGCTATGAGGGGTATCTGCCCATGGTGGTGTGACTGTGGGTCTGGGCTACGGAGAGGTGTGGCTGGGGCGGGTCTTGCAGGCTCTGTCCTGGGCCTTACCCAAATGAAATGGACTGACTTTCTCCCCTGGGCAGGGCTGGCAGAGGTGTCTGCAGGCTAAGGGCACAGGTGGGGCGCAGACACTCATGGGATGCCCAGGTAGCTACCGTGCGGGGTCTGGCTGTAACGGTGGTGTGGGCTGGCCAGGTGCTTGTACTGAATGGGGTGTGGGGTGGCAGGTGGGCTGTTAATGACAGAGCAGGGTGGGCCCTGTCTGGGTTGGCAGTGTTGAAATTTAGACTCCAGATGAAGCCCTGGACTGGGGACAGTTTCGGTGGCTGAAAGCATGAGAGTTGTTGAATATGTGCACAGGTGGGGTCTAGCTCCGAACTATGGGTGAGATGATCGTGGGACAGAGGGGGGAATCTCTCTGCATTCTCAATGGCTGTGGAGACTGATTTACTGGGATGCATGGAGAAGGCGTGTGGGGCTGACTCCTAGAGACCTTACTACGGAAATTCAAGCACCAGTTCTTGGCTGGATCTTGCCTGTCTTGTCCCATGGGATGGGATGTGAGAAGATGAGATGCAGAGGCTCTCTGGCTGGCTATAATGGGGCCTTGGCAGGGCAGGGTTGCAGGGCATTCCTCTTCCAAGTTCCCTTGGTTAAATCATGACTTTCCCTGTCTCTTTCAGAGTCTGAAGCCCACCAGCTTCCTTGGGCCTGGGCCTGTGACAGGCGTAGTGGGGTGAGACACAACTGGGATCGCAGACCTGCTTTGCTCCAAAGATGTTTCCACAAAACCGACCCCCAGTGAGTGCCCCGATTAGACTCTGATCCTTTGTCCCTGGCGCATGGCCCTGTGTGGGACAGCAAGACCCCTTTTCCCCCTCCACGTCCCTAAAGGCTCATCTGTCTGTATTATCCCAACTAGGAGAGCAATTGTCGGAAGTACCCTCCCCCACCCCAAAAAGTGCCCACTGTCTAGCTCTCCCTTGTGACATAGGCAGGGATTGGGCTGGAGACCCGGGGGATCCTGCGCTCATGGGCCCTGGAAACCTATGATCCAGAGTGTCGCAGGCATGGATTGCCTGCCCCTCGCTGCAGTGATGGTTCTTTTTCCTCCATGTAGACTCATCTCCAGGCACCCGCCGTGGCTTCGACAGCTGCCGGCACAGTTTCCACGACCCCTCAGTCCCTGAAACTGACCTACCCGGAGACCTTGGACCGGATCAAAGAGGAGTTCCAATTCTTGCAAAACCAATACCACAGGTAACAAGCTGCCAAGCTCCACTGGCGCCAGCAAGAAGCTGTGCCATTTAATTGAGCTGGCAGCGAACGCTCCCCGATCGCCACACTCAGCATTAGGTCTAGGTCGGTGGGAAGTGGAGTGCCACACCGCCACGGGCACTGAGCCATACGTGCAGCGAGGGGGTGAGAAGTCGCCTCGTTTCCTGGGAAAGTTCTCATTGCAGAGTCGCCAAAAACTCTTTTATTGTTTGTCTGCTTATGGCCAAGCTTTCAGCGATGTCCTAACGCGGGCCGCCTGGTCACAAGGACCTTTGCGCACCTTTTTATTTACTCCTAGTGTCTGGTAATCGGGCCCCACGTTCCTGCCTACCACATTGCCGGTCTGTGCGGTTCCTAAATGCACCCTCCTTCCTCTACCCTTGCTTTGTAGCTCGCCACATTTGGAAAACAGATGAGGGAACATTCACGCTTCCTGCAACCTGTTTCCTTGGAGCATGGGCGCCCGTGACCTGCTCTCCTTCCTGTGCGCCCCCCTTTCCCCCGCATTTCCTCTGTCTTGGCAGATGGACTCAATGGATTCTGCTCAGTGGCTCTTTTCTCCGGGGCAGGGGTCGGCCGACCGAAGTTTTGCGAGATTCTGTTATGTTCAAGCTTGATGTTTCTGCGCCACCAGCTAATCCTTGGTCTGGGGGCGGGGGTCTCTCTCACTCACTCACTCTCTTTATTTTTACAGCTTGAAGTTAGAATGTGAAAAATTGGCAACAGAAAAAACAGAAATCCAGCGCCATTATATCATGGTGAGTTCCCCTTGAAGTGAGTAGAGTGGGGTGCCGGGGGGCTCCTCCCCCTTTCCTAGCCTTCCCAACTGGGCTGTTTCCTCGGCTCTCTAGCTCTCTGTTAGCGGCTGCGCCTGACCCAGAGATCTGGCTGGGTGACCTCACTCGTGAGACGAGCGCCACTGAGCTCTGCCCTAATGGCTTTTAGCACACAAATTATTGCTGTGGGGGGGGCGTGCTGGTTTTGTGACTTACTGGGCCCCAAGCAGGGAGGGGAGGGAACTCAGAGGCTGCTATGGCCCCGTCTCTGTTCCTGGGGTTGGAATCTGCTTGTTGGTTTCCCTTTTCCACCTCTCTGCTGGGAAAGAAATGGGGCCGGATGATGGGGCTGTGGCACTAGTGGCTGTATTGTTTTCTCTGTTCCATGGGGCAGGGTGCTGGGGAGAGCTCGCCCTCCTCCTGGCATGGAGGTTTGGGACAGCAGTGTCTGCCCCTAACAAATACTGGTGCCGTGTTTTTTCCCTTGCAGTATTATGAAATGTCCTACGGCCTCAACATTGAAATGCACAAACAGGTGAGTCTCCAGCTTGCCTTGTCTTCTGCCCAGCCACCAGTGGAAGGCTCCCGGTCAGGTCTTGTCCTTGTTAAACCCCATTGGGTGTGTGGATTTCCAGCTGGGGGCTGGGAAAATGTCCAAAGGTCACGCCCACCCGCCCTTCCCATGTTAAATGGGCTAGTCCCTGATCCTGGAAAAGGATGAGAGCCTCCGCTGCAGGGTTAGAGTAGAGGATTCTGCTCCCACTTGGGGTGGTGCCTCAGTGTGCCTGTCTGTGAAATGGGGGCAGTTCAGGCCAGTAAAGGAGGTCTGCATGTGCCCTGCGGCGGGTGCTTCCTGAGAACCTTTGCTTGGTGCTGCTGAAGCTTGGTGCGTGTGTGGGGAAGATGCACTTTAGGCCCGGGTGCTTCTAGGAGGTGAGTTTGTCCTGCTGGTCTGGATGGGTCACCTGTGCTAAGTGGGGCAGCCCCTGGATGCTCCTCCAGTGAAAGGAACTGCTGAGAACTGGGCTTGGCCAGCAGAAGTGGCATGTCAAGTAATTCCTTAGCAGCTGCCTGGGGGCTTGTTAAGCGCCCAGAGGGCCGGGAAGCATTGGCTCCTCTCCCTTTGCGGCCAGATCTGCCCCACTCCTGCAGTGGCCACATGGCTTCTGTCTCAGGGAGTCTGCGGGGGGGGGGGGGGGGGGATGCCAGGGGCTCAGAAGCAGCCAGTCTTCCCTCCCCGCCCCCCCGCTGCACTGCGCACTGGGTTACCAGCTGCTCCGAGACAGAAGGTTTCTTCTCATCTATTTTTAAAGAGGCTGCAGGAGTCAGGCAGCGTGTGCCTTAGCCAGCCACATCCCCCACCCGCTGCCCCAGCCCGGGTGGTCTCACCCCCCTCCCTCAGCCTGCCCAGCTGTTGCACAGGTGTGACTTTTGGGTGCTTCGCTGGGTTTGGAGGCCTTGGGGGCAGGTCCCCTCCGCTCCCTGGCTTTGCGTAACTGGCCTGTTTCTCTGGTGCCTTCTTGGAGAAGCCAGAGGCCAAGGGGAGCGTAAAACCCCCTGCTTAAGAGACTGAGAGCCGAAGAGAAAGGGACACAGCTCTGCTGTCTGTGCCCACCCCCTTCTCCCCCATTTCAGCAGGCCGCTCGCTAGCAGCACCGCGCAGACAGCCGTATTTACTGCCGATTCCAGGTGCTGCTGGCCGCCTGCCAGCGTGCTGTCTGCGCTTTTAACAAGGGCCCGTAAGTCTGCGCTTTGACAGCCTATGGCCCTCACGTGAAAAATGGGAGCTGCCTGGGCAGAAAACGGCGGGTTATCAGTGTAGCAGGGGGATGGACTCACGCCTCCGCACTTGCTCAGGACTCCTGGAATCCCAGTTGGGACTTGGATGATGGGACAAGACCCAGATCCAGCTGGAAACTGAATTCCCCCGGCCCGCTGCCTGCTTTTACCACTGCGTCTGCTGGCCCACGCAGGCCCTATTTTATTTTGCTTTATTGCACGCTGCTGGCATAAAGAGCACGTTGTTCGCTTAATGCTCAATGAGGAGTCTCGTTAATAAAATGGATGGTCCAGCCCTGGAGGAATTCTCGCTGAGCCGAGTCACCCACCGCTTCCCTCCAGGAGCCCAGAGGAGGATCCTGAAACCATGTGGATGGCTCCTGTGCAATCTTCAGGTGTTGGGGAAGGTGCCAGCCATGGAGATCCGAGTCCTCTGAGCTGGAAAGGACAGGTGACCTGCCATCTTTAGCCCCTCTGTTGAGACTGCCAAGGAGCGGGAGACAGCTGCAGCTAACCGTTTGGAAGCAGATGAAGGCAACCCACTCCTTTCCACGTTGCTATCTTAGCGTGGGGTTCTCGGTCGCCTCTCCCTGGCTTTGAACCGGCAACCTAGTCAAGACTCTGCACCCCGCCAGCTCTCAACGCGGCCGTCCGCTTCCCTTTAACCCAGGCCACTGTTCCGGACCGGGCCCCCTATTCTCATCAAGCCCTTCAGGCTGTTTAATTTCTTCCTTGTGTCTTGCGACCCCAGAACACTGCTGTCTTGTGTTGGAAATGAGATGGGTGAGCAGGCCAAGCCTGTTGTAATGGCTGTCTTCTCCCTGGACTGGGAAGGATGCTTTGGTCCCCAAGTATTCAACAGGGGATTGCTTGACCTGCTGCCGGGAAGGCTAATGGAGGGCTGCTCCGTGCAGCATGATAAACCCTGCAGCGTTTAGGGAGGGAGAAGCTCCCGGCGGCTCCCCACGAGGTGATCTTTTTGACGTGTGTTTGTACCATGAAAAAAAACAACCCCAAATCTGTCTGGACTTGGACTTTTCCACCCAAAATAGCGAGCGCAGGAGGGGAGGGGGGGAAAAAAGCCCTGAAAACAGCATGATCATTTTTCATGCTGAGAGCGTTAAAGTGCCAGTAAATTGCACATTAACGAGCACGAGCGTATTGGAGGCAGAGCTCCCCCAGGAGCTAGCTGCCCATCAGTGCATTAGGAAGGAGAATCCATCACTGCTGGCCCCAGGAGACGGCTAAATCCTTCCCAGAAACTACCTGCTGCCAATTTTTTTCATTCTGGGGGCTGGAGTGTGTCAGGGGAAGGAGGGGGAAGGGCCGTGGCTGTTTCCTTTGGTGCAGGGGGAGAGGGGAGAATGCAGGGAGCACGGGTGGCTTTTGGGTTGCTTTTCATGGGTGAGACAGGGAGATCTAGGTCAGGCTCATGGGATTTACAGGCTCCAGCTGGGATTAGGGCTCTATTGTGCACGGTGCTGCACAGGGACAGTCTTTTCTCAGAGGAGCTTGAGGCCTAAATGGAGGCCCAAAGAGAGGAGTTGATTTCCCCACCTTGCTGGCACAGCTGGGAATGGGATCCATCTGTCCTGTCTCCTAGTCTGGTTTCCTATCTGCTTGGCCGTGCGGTTTCGGCGTCTGGCTCTAACAAGGGTTGCCCCTTTGGCTAACAATAAAGGGGGGTAACGGAGCATCTCTCTGGGCCCATGTGGCTCCCACAGGTGTTTCCTGTGTGCTGGTCCCCTCTAGGTGGGTCTGATATGAATTCTGCCCACCACACTCTGAGTAGGCTGGGATAGGTCAAAAGGCTTTTTTCCATCTCTCTCCTCTCTGAAGCAGCTGCCTGCACCCCTTTGCTGGGAAAAGCAGAGCTCCTGGGGTGCAAGGTACCCTCCCTTTCCTCACTGGGAGAGGTCTCAGGGTTTTGTGAATTAACCAGCCTTGGGAATGGAAGCAGCGGCCTCCATTTGACTTTCCCCCTCTCCAGCTGATTCTTGGGGGATGCCAGTCTGGGGTTCCCCTCACAGCCCCCCGTGGGTGAGAGGGGGGGGTCATGGTTCCTTTAATTCAGTGCTGTCTTCAGCGGCTTGAAGCTGTGGCAGGGAGTCTCTTTGTCTGGGCTTGCTAGCTTGGGGCATTGACTGAAGCATGGTGTTGTCCTCTCTCCACCTCCTTTCCTCCCTCCCTTACACTCTTCCTGAATCCAGGCCTTGTGATTTGCTTGTGGCGCTCCGAGTGTTGCAGAAAAACACAGCTGGAAGGAGATCCTCTCTCCAGGGCTTCCTGGCAAGCTGGGGAGAACATCAATTAGCACTCTGCAGGGCTGGAGAACTATTTTCGGTGGGGTGAGGGAGAGGAGTCACTTAGAGGTGGATGGGGCGGGCAGGCAGCGGTGGGGAGCAGGGTGCTATCGCTGAAACTCAGTGTTGAGCGACTCCTTAGCTGGGGAGGTCCTTGAGCTGAGGGATTGGGGGAGCTGTCCCTGGGCCCAGGCAGGCATCCCAGCACCCAGTTCGGAGGCTGGGAGCTGGTTTCTGAGAGGATGTGGGCTTCCCGCTCCTTGGCTCTGGGAGCTGCATGGCCAGAGGCTGTCTGCGGGTACTGGCTCGGGGGGTGCGCTGGGCTTTCATTTGAATCTGGGTCAGGGGGCTCCACTCTCAGTGTCCCAGAGAAGCTGAGTGTCATCTCCTGCATCAAGACACCCCCTCAGCTGCTCTCCAGATGTCCCTTTAGGACAGGGTGCCACTGTTTTCCCATCCGCGCCCTTCATTGCAACTGGGCGGCAGGACTCTGAAGAACCTCAGTTGGAAGGAGCCTGTAGGGCGGAGAGTGGACATGGATTGGCGAGGGAGCAGAGCTACGTGTCGAAGATGAGCGCGTCTCTTGCGGACAGCGGACGCAGCAGTGAATCAACAGCTTGCTTGGGCGTCCTGTCCGCCACGGAGACAGGCTTTGAGGAGTCGGCCACTCGTGTGCGGTGGCTGTGGCCAGGGCCAGCCTCTCCCAAGACTTCCCTTTTTTAGGGGATTCTCTGAGAAGGAAACAAGTCGCAGGCACATGCTTGTCCAGTTTGGCATTTCGCTCACTCCACCGAGTGGGAGAATCCATACGTGGTGCTGACTGCTGCTGGGGGGCTTGGGGAATTGTGTGTCCTCATTGACAGTAGAAGAGGCCTTGAAGGGCAAACCCTCTTGGCTCGAGTAAAGGACTGGGTGCTATTCACAGCCCTGCCGCAGACCCCGGGTGAGTGTGAGCAAACCGTTTTGCCATTGGGAAAAGGGGGATGATCCCTATCTACTACTGCGAGTGGCGAGATGGAGCTGGATTCTGGGTGCCTCGGATGAGAGGTGCTTTTGTGTCTCCTCCCGAAGTGTGTGAGTGAGATTGATCCAGACGGGTTCTCCCAGCCCCAACATGGGATGAGGTCACTGTTTAGCACCAGCAGAGCCGCATTGGCAATACGGGGATCAATATGCGACATGCCAGAAGCTTTCAATAGAAACCTGCAGTGCACAACAGGGTTTAAGCATGGTGGCTGCAGTGGGATTCTGGAAGCAGAAGGTAACCCCTTTATTAGAATAGGATAAGGACACCAGGGTTTGTACCTCTCCTTATGAGCAAATCCACTAGCTCCAGATCAGTGTTGGCTTGGAGGGTAGGCCACCCAGCAGCCCTTGGGAGGGAGGGGGGGGGTGTTTCTTGGAGGTCTTTTTGAACTGTGGCCAGCCCTGCTTCCTCAGCGCGAGACCTGCCCAGGGCCCAAGTCCATTGTGGAATGCAAATGTGACAGGTGCCGCTGACGTGTGTTTTCTCCTTCCAGACAGAGATTGCCAAGCGGCTCAATGTGATCTGCGCTCAGCTTATCCCGTTCCTGTCCCAGGAGGTGAGGAGAGCCTGTCGTCTCTGGGGGCAGGTGGGCTGGGCAGACGTGGCTCTAGCTGGGGCTTGGGACACCCCAGGCTGTGGGTGAACCAGGCACCTCTGCCTGTGGGTGGGGAAGAATCAGGCCATGCCGTCCCCTTTCCCTGTCCATTTAAAGGTGAGTGGGGAGTTTATTTTTGTTTGGTCTCTCCCAGCATCAGCAACAAGTGGTGCAAGCCGTGGAGCGAGCCAAGCAGGTGACTATGGCAGAGTTGAACGCGGCAATCGGGGTATGTGGACCGTCCCCCAGCTGCTGGCCACAGTGTGTACCACCACCCCTCCTGGTCTCCTGCCCTTGGGGTGGTGGGAGGGGATCTTGGCCTGCCCAAGGCTGGCTTCGTGCTCCATCCCTGCGCCTCACTGGTGGGCTCAGAGCGTCCGAGAGGGGATTGTCCTACTTTAACCGTAGCGGCTGCTCTCTGGGGCTGATGCGTTTCTTACAACGTCTATCCTATAATGAGCTCAGGGGGAGGGGAGAGCTCCCTTAAGTTCCTCTGGGAAGAAGGTCCTCTGCCCGGGCTGGGTGGACTGATGTGACAGGACCCTGGCTCAGGCTGTGGGAGGGCACTGCCTCCTGTTTCGCCAGGGGCTAGAACCTGAAACTGCTTCATTTGTATTCTCGGCCCTTTGGGATTCGCCCTGTGACCTGGGCAGCAGAATCTGTGCTCAGTGGAACCCACAAAAGAGATTTTGGTTTTTAAAGGGCCCTCCAAACCCAGCGAGAGGCACCATCTGTGCAGGATGCGGGGGGGGGGGGGGGGATGTCTCATTACAGGACAGCTCTGCTCGCTGGAGGGAGGGCGTCCTTTCTCTTTGTATTCCTAAGATGCCAGTGAAATGTGTGCTTCCGAAGAGAGCCTGGAAAAGGCCTCTGACCCCGCTGTCCGGTGTGGCCGGGCTAATATATTAACACAGCCCTGCTCGGCCCCTACCAGCTGCAGACTCTAGAATTGTCATTGGATCTGGCTGCCACCTGTGTGGCTGTGAGGTGTTGAAACCTGGAGAAAGGTGTGGGGTGGCAACAGAAATGGAGATGAACCCCCTTGAAGGATGGTGACTGTATTTTTATGGGCTGTCTCTGTGTCAGGCCAATAGCTAGCCAGGTGGATGGGAAGGGGTTGTACAGCCAACCCTCTCCGGACTTCGGGGGAGATTCTGTACTGAGTGGCAGGAGGATAAGAGAAGAGTAATCCCACCCTGGGACTGAGAGCGCCAGGGAAGAACGTGAGACTCCTGCAAAAAAAAATAAAAATAAAGCACAAGCAGAGGAAGGAAGCAGGGTCCAACAACGGAATAGTGACAACTTGCTCCGTAGCCACAGTTAATGAGCAGATTATGAGAGCCTTTAAACGTAGGAACGTGAAAATGATAATGGAACAGGGTAATTGGATTTGGCACGGTGTGCCAAGGATTGGGGACATGAGGCGGCGTGTCTGGAACAAAACCTGGCATGCGAGTGGGGCCAGATGCCGTGCGGGAGACGGGGAAGCTTTATGGCGGGGTGAGCTGGAGGCTTGACTCCTTCAGGCTGTGATGGGAGAGCCACATGCAGCCAAGAGTCGGAGGCTTAGAAACCTGGATGTGTCGGCAGGAGGGCGAATGGGGCAGGAGAATCGGAAGCTCTCCCCAGTGAGGATTGAAGAGTATTAAGTGCTTGCATACCTTGGCGAGGCAGGGCAGCGCTACTTAGCAAGAATAAATTAAAAACGATGGAGCTGGATTGTGGCAGGGCCGGATAATTGGTGTGCGAAGCTGCTGCAGCTCAATAGATTTGGGTGCTGGGGATTCTGTTTCGAGACGCTCTGTGTGGATTTACGTAGCCACAGAAATCACCCCTTGGTAGTGAGCGTTGGCAGAACTTGATTGTGTTACCATCTTTGGTGCGTAATATCGATTATTTTTTTTAAGCATTTTTCCCGTGTTTACATTTTCCCACTTGTGGGAAATCCTGGGCGGATCAGCCATTTGTTTATTGGCAGTAGGTGCTGAGATAAGTTAAAACTTTATAGCCATTAAAAGACAGGCTGTTAATGTCACATGTCAAAATATGCTAAGTAAATACCTTTTAGTCAAACACTGAGTTTACAGGGAGCCTTTCTCTTACTTTGTCTATCTGTACGTTTTGATTATTATTGATGGAAACGATTTGTGCGTCTACTGCAGAAATGACATTTACCAGCCAAAACCTAATCCTTCCATGCCTATTTTTAGTTTAAAGTACACAGTCAAGTTGTATTGTGACTCCAGATTCATACTGTGTATTGACTTTTTTTTTTTTTTTTTTTTTAAATCAAATATCCCCACAACCTTCTTATAAAGACCTAACGTTAAGCGAGGCGCTTCCCTGGAAAGCTTTCTGTCGCCGTTTGAACAGAGACTTTCCTCCTGCTGGAGCGTATAGTTCTCCACCTGGATGTTCCAGCTCCAAAGGACGCCAACGAAACAGAATTCTAAACAGGAGCGAAACAGACTTGTCTAGCCACACAGAGAGAGATGGAGAAAGCAAAGCGTGCAGAATGCAAAGTGGGTTATCATTGACTTGATTCTGAAGGCTCTAAAGGGGCATTAGGGACTCGGAGAAAGGGATGGGCTAGGTGAGCGTTTTTTAGTTTGCAAACCAACTTGACAAGTGTCCCTATGGGAAGAGAATTGTTTGGTTTTGCTTGGCCACCATCTTCCCAATGGTAGCTGCCCAAAACTGGGGTGTGCCCAGGGAAAGGTGGTGGCTGACACAGGTAAGGATTGTGGCGTATGATGAATTACGCTGCTCGCCCGGTCTGGCTGCTGGTGTGCGATGTCTCAGGCGAGCAGAGGCAAGAGGCTTTGGGCTGCAATTACTCTGTCTGGGATGTTACCAAGAAGCCTTCTTCGGGAAAGGTCCATGTCCTCCTGCTGCGGCTGTTCTGACCTCGGCCTTTATTTCTTTAAGCGGTTGCGGTGCTGGGCTAAGAGCTCTGGTGACACCATAGCACAGGTACCAGGCGGGTGTCGGTGGCCAGGCAAACGTCCTCTGTGCGCACCCCTGGAGAGAGCTGCAGCCAGGGGAGGCGAGTGATATCCATTTGATCTCCTTGTCACATTCAATCCCTGGCTTCTCCACTAACCAAGGGGCTAGTTTTTGTAGCTCTGAGATGGGACCCTCTCCCCTCTGTCTGCTGTCAGACGACAACCTCTGGTCCTTCCCTCCTGCCAGCCCGTGGAGGGAGGCTCCGTCTGTCTCGCTGGCCTCTTGGACTGGCCATGGAGGGGAAAACTCAGGTGTCTCCTCTCATCAGGGTGGCATTGCTGAGTCTCATCCGCACCGTCTTCCCCTCTCTCCACAGCATCAGCTCCAGGCTCAGCACCTGTCCCACCACGCTCCTCCCATCCCCCTGACCCCTCACCCCTCCGGCTTGCAGCCCACCAGTCTCGCCAGCATTGGTGGGGCCTCTGGGCTGCTGGCTCTATCCGGGGCCCTGGGCGCCCAGGCCCAGCTCCTCACGAAGGACGACAGGGGACTTCATGACAGCGAACAGAGAGGTAGGGCTGTGGGCTGGGCTCAAGGGGCCGGAAGAAGTGCAGGGTGGGCCTGGAAGAGCAGCAAAGCTTGATGCTGACTCCCCAGCTGTCAAGATGGTGAAGTCCAGAGAGGGGAGCCTAGGGGTGTGGCAGGCAAGGAGCAGTGGAGCCTAGGGGTTAAACATCAGCCTCAGAGGGTGTCTCTGAGCACCCGGCTCTGTCGCCGTGGGGTTGGCGATTGCGCCTGGGCCTGGCAAAGTGCTGCAGGTGGAAACTGGTAGCGAGTCAGCCCCACTTGTCTTGGCGCACAGCTGTGCAAGGTGCAGGACGTGGGTGAATGGGGCCGGCCGTGCAAGGTGC
>ML685800.1:5216400-5232786 GCA_007922175.1 Pelusios castaneus
ATGGGGCCGGCCGTGCAAGGTGCAGGACGTGGGTGAATGGGGCCGGCTGTGCAAGGTGCAGGATGTGGGTGAATGGGGCTGGGCAGCAGGGAGGAGAGTGGAGTTTCCATTTGGTCATTGCTGGTGCCACGTGCTGGGACACTCGCTAGCAGGGATGCAATGAACGCTTGGTTTTGGGGTGGAGGGCTCCGGGGCAGGGGTGCTGGGGCTGGGACACGTCCCTGGCAAGGAAGGGAAGTTCCCCCAGGAGCCCAATGGGAGCCGCACCCGTCCCAACCCCATCAGCTTGCAACGGCCTGGCGGACCGGCCTGTTCCCAAGCTGCAGAGCTGGGTGGTAGCAGCAGGTGCCTGCAGCGAAAGGGAAGGGGGGCCCTGAGATGAAAGCAAACCCTCTCTCCTCTCTTCTCTTCCTTTCTTGCCCTGCTGCTGATCCGTGTTGCCATGGAGACAGAGAGAGACCTGGGTCCCGTAAGTATTCCTCCTCCTCCTCCACTCATTGTTTCCTTCCAGCTGTGAAAGGCTTTGACCAGGGAGACTGGGGGGGGAGGACTTTAAAAGCTTCCTTTTAGCCATGGGGGGAGGCTGTCTCCCGTGCGGGGTGGGGGCAGGTTGCGGCTCAGGCGGAAGATGGGTTACAGCCGTAAGAAGTGCCCTGGCTGATTGCAGCCGGAAAGGAGCTGGCCGCTGGCCAAGGTCACAGCAGATTGAATCTCTATCCTGCCCCCCACTTCTATGCTGTAGGCACCCCATAGAGGGCAAAGGAGTTGCTGCCCTGGCAGCCCTCTCTCTGTGGCCACCCCAATCCAGACCGTCCCCGTCGGAGGGCTGGGTTAATCTCCCTCTTCCTTCACCCGTCACCCCTTCTGCCTTCTTCTGCGGGTCTCGATGGGCTGTGCAAAGACTGGGGCCTCCTCTCAGCTGGCCTGGACCTCCCTCCTTCTGTCAGGGCTGTGTTATCCCCGGTTGTGTGGGAGGCTGGTGACGCTTATGTCTGGTTTAGTGATGGGGAAACTGAGGCAGGGGGGTGGTTCATCCAGGTCGCACAAGGGGTAGAGCCCAGGAATCCTAGGCACAGTGTCCTTCCCTACGGTTCCCCTTCGCTGCCACAGCCCAGAGGTTCGTCCAGCGCAGCTCTCCTCTCCTGCTTCTGCACCCGCTGTGCTGGGGATGTGGGGTGGCCGACCAGACTCAGGAGCAGTTTGAGAAGGCCAAAGTTGGCAGGGTGGGGCGGAGACGGGGCTGTGACCTGGAAGAAGAGGGCATAGCTCTGGGTTCCAGCTGGTGAACAGAGCCATTGCTGCTCTGTGAGTGACAGCTACGTGTACACGCAGCCCGTTACCCCCTTTCTGGGGGTGCCAGGGACCTGCCATTGAGATTGGGGGAAGGGGGTTGGTCCAGCAGCCGTGTTGGGGGTGCGTCTCCTTGGTTGCAAAACTCTGTGCTAGCTTCCCTACAGATACCCCGTCCTGCTGCCCTGGACTCCCGCCTCCCAGCTAGGGACAACCAGCCTGGGGAGAAATCTGGCTGCAACCCAGTTCTGTGGTCGCATGCTGCCAGCCCTGGGGCCACGGCACTCTGCCCTCTCTGGGGTAGAAACTGCCTTTTGTCTCTTTCTGTCCCAGTCTCTCCCCCCCAGCCACTGCGGACGAGAGCCGGGACCTAACCTTGGTCTGGAGGAGCCACATCCCTGCAGCAGGGCCCTGTTCTCGCCCGTCTGTCTGCATCACAGCAGGGTACAGAGGCTCCTGCTGCCCTGGGCAAGCGCCCCTCCTCCCCCCCCCCCGCTCAGACAGCTGCTCACCTCCCGGCCAGATCCCCCCCTCTGGCTTTGCATTCTGCCCCTTTGGCTGGCTGCTGCCATCCTGGGGGCTTGCACGGGGGAATCAAACTTCAGTTCATCCCAAACTGCTTACGGGATGCAACCAGGGGAGTTAAGTGACGTCGGTCTCCCTTGAGGAGGGGCAGAGCAGAGTCCAGCTGTCCCAAGGCAGCGGAACATCCCATGTGCTTGGTGGGGTGGAGGCTGGGGGCTACTCCGTTATCCCTGCCCATCCCACTTTACGGGGGCCAGTCCCTCTAAAGGGTGGGATTAAGCTCGAACCCACTGTCTTGGCCTCGTGATGCATCCATGCCTTGTCTCCTTCCGCAGAGCTCCCTGCCGCTGCCAAACGGGGAGCGGGTGCGAGCCATCTCGGAGTACCTCAGCGGCAGCAAGAAGCGGAAGGCGGAGGAGAAGGACTTTGTCACGGACTATGTGAGTGGTTCTTTGCAGCTGCTGGCGGGAGGGCATTCCCGGGACAGGCAAGGGGGGTGGGAAAGATCTGCCCTCTTCTATCGCCCTTTCTGGCTTTGCATCTGCCCAGTGGTGAGTGACCCTCTACTGGGAGCAGCCGGAGGGGTGTTATTGTGATGAAGCTCTGTCCAATGGCTCCCATCTCCAGCTGGGCCGTGCAGGCTTGGGGGTGTGATTGCGCCTTTCTCTGCATTTCAGGGCAGCGACGCAGACAAGAGCGAGGACAACCTGGTGGTGGATGAGGTCAGTGCTGGGAGCGTACCTGGTTCGGGTGGGCAGTTTGTAGGTGGGCTGAGACTCTGTCTAGTCAGGGATCTAGGTGCCCTGTGAGCCTCCGGAAGAGCACCCAGGAATCTGTCCTAGTTCTAACCCGCGAGGCCTGACTCCTTCCCAGAGCTGGGAGGACACAGAAGTTCACGCTCCAGGTTTTAACTCGCCCTGCCGCTGGTGCCTGGCTCCTGTCCCTGTCCGCAGCAGGACCCCTCCACCTGAGGTGGGTTGATCTTTCTGTCCCACAGGACCCCTCCTCCCCGCACAGTGTCCACTCGTACTCCTCTCGAGAGAACGGGGTGGACAAAGTCCCACTGCAGCGGAAGGAGGCTGTGCCTCTCAGTCCCACCTCCATGGCGTCATCCAGCAGTGCCTCCCCGTCGCAGAGCAAAGACCAGCCCATGGTACGTGGCCTCGCCGTGTTGGGTGGGTTTTGTTTCTTTCCCGCTCTCCAAGGCGCACGGAGGAAGAGGAAGGTGCGGGAAGGAAGTACGATCCCCTTGTCGCTCAAAGGGAGGGCCGGGCTGCACAGCGTCTGATCTCCCCTTGGTGCTATCTGGAGGGTTTTGCTCTAGACTCCATTCCCACAGGCATGAGCAAGGTGGGAAGCGGCCCCTGCATGGGCCGGTCTGTGACGCAGTCCAAGGGGGAGACTGCAGCGTGCACACGTGCATTTGACTAGCTTGCAGCACGCTGGCTCGCTAGCCAGAGCAATGCGGCCACAGTGGAATGGACTGGCCGCCCCAGCACAGTCCAGCCCAGGACATGTTCAGACAGGCAGCCGGCCCCTGCTGTAGTGACTGCTTCTACCCAGTTAGCACCATTGGGGCCTGGCTCAGGTGTGCCCACGTGGAATCCCTGCATTGCAACGTAGGTGTCCCTGGGGTGTAGCTGCTCTGGCTTTGTGGAGAGGGTCTGATGGCCTGTGGGGGGGGGGGGGGGGCTTTCTCCCCACTGCGCCAGGCTGCTGCGCTAACCCTGGTGGGCTGTGTCTGTGGTGGGTGTAGCTGCGCGGCAGGTTCGCTGCATCCAGATGGCTGATGGCCATCTAGACACGAATCAGCGCAAGCACCCAATGGAGTCCTGCCTCTCCTCCCTTCCCAACCCCATGCCCGTGGGATCATCATGATTTCACAGCGGGGTTGGGGCTCAGCGCTGCCGCTCCCAGGGAAGCCACGCTGGATTCTTTACTCCCAAGCGGGTAGGAAATCAGTGGTTGGGGTGGCTGGCACATTGATGGGGCTACAGCGCTGTGGGCAGGGGGGAGCAGAGCTCAAGCTGTGGCAATCACAATTCCCTGGGTGCAGGCAGAGCTCGTGGGCTCAGGGCTCTCATGACAGCCGCCTCTGCATTTCAGATCGGACTCTCTCTCGTTTGCAGGTGGAGAAAGCCGTGACTCCTAGCTTGAAGTCCAGCACCCCGACTTCCCAAGGAGATGCCACAGGATCAGGCTCCAGCACCACCACCCAGCAGTTCCGCCCGGGGGCGGCTAAGCCCTCCGTGGATTCGTTAGGTAGTGGGAGACTGTGGGGTGGGTCTGCCAGGTGGTGGCAGCCTCTGAGGGGCCAGTGGCTGTGGGGCAGGGTGCAGCAGGAAACAGTCACTCACCCTTCTGGTGCAAAACAGCCTGTTGTGGGGATCCAGTAACCAATGTCTGCCCTGGCTGGGTCTCGCCCTGGTGTAGGTGCTTGATGCTTCCCACACCTCAAGAGGTGGCCCCCTGGGCCATTTCTGGCTAACCTAGAGCCTGGCCAGGTTGCTGGGACAGGGCCCCCCAGCCAGGGTGCCGTGTGCGGTGGGGAAAGGTTGCTCCTACCCCCCCTAAACCTTTGTGAAGTTGGCCTCCAGGTCTAGTAGCATCAGAGGCCTGTCCTAAGAGAACAAAAGCCATGGGGCAGCCCTGGAGCCGGGGCTGGATCCTCCCTCACCCTTAGGGCTGAATGTGGGGAGCGGCTGATGGAACCAGCAGCTGGCAGTCAGCAAGGGTGCTCCTCTGTCCCCACCCTCCAGCTCCTCCCCTTGGCTGGGTGCAGTGGGTGCTCGAGTGAGCCCACGTCTGGTGCGTGGCAGTTCATCAGGGCTCTTCAGCAGAAGTATCTGCGAACCACGTGCCTCGCGGGGAAATGCCACTTTGCTGGTAAAGGCAGACCTCGAGAGCCTGGGGAGTCAGCAGATCCGGCCGTTGGGAAATGCGATTGAACTGGGAGTGTCACTGGGGGGGCACTGCTGGGGCAGGGGGAGTGAGATCTCCGTTAACCGCGCCTTTCTCCCTCCCCAGCTCTCGGCCTGAGGAACCCGCTGGCCGCGCAGGGCTCTTACCCGGCTGCCTTCGGCATGGCGCACCCCTCTGTCAACGGCGACTACGCAGGTCTGCACCTGGTATCCCCGCAGCTCAACGGGGCCGCGGCAGCTGTGGGAGCTGGCGGCTACGGCCGCTCTCCTCTGGTGAGTGTCCTGGTGGGCAGGCAGAGTGGTGGCCGGCCGCTTCCTGTGGGTGACTGAAGGGCATTCTCTTCTCTGCTTGGTAGGTCAGCTACGACCCACACTCTCACATGCGCGTCCCGGGGCTGTCGGCCGGCCTGCAGGCGGGGACCTCAGGCAAACCGTAAGTGGGAGCCTCTGCTGGGCACGCTTGGGGGGGGAGGGAGCAGCAGGGCCCCCTCTGGTAGGTGGCCAATTTGGGCTGTGCCAGGGGTGGGAGATTCCCCTCATGCACCACCTCTCCGGGTGGGACGCAGCCGATTTCAGGTGCTGAGGCTGAGCATGCTTAGACCCTGTGCCGTCTATTTAAATCACCCCCGGCTTCAAGGAGGCATTGGGTGTGAGGCTGGGCTTTTACTAAGGCACAATGTTCTTGCTGATATTCCTTCTCCTTCCAGCGCCTACTCCTTCCACGTGAGCGCCGACGGGCAGATGCAGCCGGTCCCCTTCCCTCCCGACGCCCTCATCGGCACCGGCATCCCCCGGCATGCCCGCCAGCTGCACACCCTGACCCACGGCGAGGTGGTCTGCGCCGTCACCATCAGCAACTCCACGCGGCACGTCTACACGGGGGGCAAGGGCTGCGTAAAGGTTTGGGACGTGGGGCAGCCTGGGACCAAGACACCCGTGGCACAGCTGGACTGTCTGGTAAGGGGAAGGGCAGTGGGAATAGATGAGGGCTGTTGATCTTAGGGAAGAGATGACGGGGAAGAGGAGTCTATAAAATCATGGAGAAAATGACTAGAGAAGTGTGTTATTCCTTCATTTAACACCCAACCCAGGAGTCACCTGCTGAAATTAACAGGCAGCAGGTTTAATACAAACAGAAGGGGACAGATCTTCACACAACACTCAGTCAACCTGAGGAACTCCTTGCCAGGGGATGTTCTGGCCAAATATCTAGTCTTTTTGAACCCACTTATGTTCCTGGAGGATAGGTAGAGCCCTGCAGATATCCAATTTATATCTGCCAGTATCTGCATCCATGGATGCAGCTGTATTATTTACCTCCTTTGCGGATTGACTGCCGATCCAAATTTTTGTGTCTGCGCAGGGCTCTAAGGATAGGTTCGTCAATGGCTATCCACAGTGGCTAAGGATGCAACCCCGTGCTTGGGGCAACCTCTGACTGCCAGGAAGGGAAGACGAGGGTGGGTCAATCCAGTGCCCTCCTCAGGACGCTCCCCCTGATGCTCTGGTACTGGCCACTGTTGGATCCTGGGCTAGAGAGCTCATCGGTCTGAGCCAATATGGCAGCTCTCATGTTCTTAGGTGCTGGGAATTCCGGTACAGCTGAGAGCATGCGGAGGTGTCTGGTTTGGGGAAGCATCTACTCAAGCGTACCCCCAAATCAGTAAGAGCTCTGCTCCCTGAGCCTCCCCATCCCCAGTTAACAGCAGATGCAAAGACCGTCTGTGCAAAGAATCCCCCCCCCCCCCCCCCCCCCAAAGAAACAAACACAAGGCTGGATCTGGAAATTAACTGATTATTCCCACCTCACCTCCATCCCCTCTGCTCCTGGATGCCGCCTCTGGGGTGGGAGGTGGCTGCTGATCTAATGCAATGGTTTACGATAGGAAGTTAGTCGAGGAGAAACTCCACAGTGAGGATTTGGGTTCAGCACCGTTACCACTTGGTACTTTAAATATATGGTGCTGAGCAAAGAATTCTGCAACAGTTGTGGCAGCTAGCAGGATGGGTATCTTTCTGTCTAGGCACGCCCCCCCCCCCCACCCCCCGTGTAATGTCTTGCCAACTCACAGTCAATGGATTTTAGGCAGAAAGATCTGACAAGCGTCTAGGCAGGTGTGTGTCACAGCGTCCATTTGAAAAATTAATGGACTAGATTTAAACCCTCGAAAGCTGACTTAATCCCCCAAATTTCACCTCCCTTAAACTCGCACAAATCACATGATGTCTGTGCCTTAGTTTACCCCTCTGTGAAATGGGGCTGACATAACTGAGCTATTTCATTACGGAGCTGAGCCTTGAATCATAAAGTTTAGCCTAATGGATTGAGTGCTGGACTGGGACTCAGGGTCACTGCTGTTCCTTGTTCATTAGCCTGCTGCGTGACTTTAAGCAAGTCACTCTGCTGCCCCTGCCTCAGTTTCTCCATCTATAAAATGGGTGGTGATAATGGCCTGCTTTGTAAAAATGCTTTCAGATCTATGGATGAAAACGACTAGGTGGTATTCTAAAGCACTCTTGGACCATCTGGCACAAGGTTCTCTGTGTGTGTGCAAAGGGCATGCACTGCAACTGAGGAATGTGCATACAAGCCCAGTGTTGTGCATGTGTGTGTGTACACACGCACACACTCAGCTCCGTGTACACCCAGAGCCCCTCCAGGTGGATACACGTGATTTTTTTCAAGGTTCTCTCCAGAATCGTTTTATGATCTGACGAGAAACGGTCACCATACGAAAATCTACCTGCACTATTTCATTGCTGAGATGTTAGGATACATCTAAGGGATTATTCTCATGGGCGGATAATCAGTCTTTTTTGATTGGTTTGTTTTGACAGCTGTGTGGAACCAGTTTCACTGTTTCCCTCTGGATACAGTCATTCAGGCCCTGGTCCTGCAAGCTTTTACTCATGTACTTAAAGCTAAGAACTTGCATGTGTGTTTGCAAGATTAGCTATAGTCGGTTTCTGCTTTTTCTTACATGGCTCTTAGTCCCATTTTAATGAGCAAGACCTCCTGGAAAACGGGAATGCAGGGCTACCAGGGTGAAGACAGTGCCTGAAATGGCTTTTAGCATTGACTAGCCCAAGCATGCCCCTGTCTAAGAACAAAAGACAGACCTATCTTTTGCACGCTCAGGCCAGCAGAAATCTGGTAACAAATCTTCCTGGAGTTGTGCTGACCTTGAGGACACTGATGATGCATAAACAAGGAAGCGAATGAGTCATGATAATTTCAAGCTGCATCAGACATTCAGGAGAGGGAAAAATCAGTATTTTAGTAATTGTAGGGGGTGCATAAATTATTGGGTAGGGTTTTCTGTTCTGTGTGAAGAAGGTGGTTAGACTAGACCAACCAAATGCCCCATCTGATCTTAAGTCTACGAGTGCCCTGGGGAGGCAGGGAATTGCTGTTGTTACCATTTTACAGGTGGGGAAAATGAGGCCCGGCACGGCTAAGTGGCTTGACCCAAGGAATCTATGGCAGAGATGGGAATAAGTCAGTATCCTAACCACTAGACCTTCCCACCTGGGAGAACAGGCTGTGTGACTAATCTCTTCCTCCCCAGTTCCTGGCAATGAGCTCTGTCCTGCAGGCTTTTGCGTTATTGCTCCTTTTGTTCCGCTGCCAGGACCAGCTGAGTCTCTTGAGCAGCTGCTGCGCAGAGCTGATGCCCTGGGCATTAGCCGCTCATGGGCTCCCTCTTGGGCCAGCAGGACCATTAACTCAGTGCCAGCAGCCAAGGTCCATTGGGTTTGAGCTGCGGGTCCCTTCCCACCAGCTGCGAGGCTGCGACTGGGCAAGCCGTAGCAGTAACTGGCCCCACTTCTGCCCTCTCTCCAGAACCGTGACAGCTATATTCGTTCCTGCAAGCTCCTCCCGGACGGGCGCAGCCTCATCGTGGGGGGCGAGGCCAGCACCCTGTCCGTCTGGGACCTGGCCGCCCCCACCCCCCGCATCAAGGCCGAGCTGACCTCCTCGGCGCCCGCCTGCTACGCCCTGGCCATCAGCCCTGACGCCAAGGTCTGCTTCTCCTGCTGTAGTGACGGCAACATCGTGGTGTGGGACCTGCAGAACCAGACGCTGGTCAGGTGAGCGGCACTCCCGGGGCATCTTTTCCCAGCATGCAATGCGGTACGGCTGGCTGGCGCTGGAGAGGGAAGGTGTCGCCTGGACCCTAAGCTGGCTCGGCTGTGGGTGATGGTGCTCGACGGCCGCTCTCTCCCCTGCAGGCAGTTCCAGGGCCACACGGATGGCGCCAGCTGCATCGATATCTCCAACGACGGCACCAAGCTGTGGACGGGGGGGTTGGATAACACGGTGCGGTGCTGGGACCTGCGGGAGGGGCGCCAGCTACAGCAGCACGACTTCAGTTCCCAGGTAGGTGGGTGGCTGGGCACTGCGGAGACCCCACAGGTGGGGAAAGGCACTCTCCCCTCCCCTGGATGGCCAGCGGCCTGACTCTGCCTTTTCCCCAGATCTTCTCGCTGGGTTACTGCCCCACGGGGGAGTGGCTCGCCGTGGGCATGGAGAGCAGTAACGTGGAAATCCTGCACGTGGCCAAGCCGGACAAGTACCAGCTCCACCTCCACGAAAGCTGCGTCCTCTCCCTCAAATTCGCCTCCTGCGGTAGGGACGCGTCGCTTCTATCTGACCACACGGGCAGGCTGGGCTGAGACGTGCCACGAATGCCTTTGTAACCGGCTTCAGTGTGAAGGCACACGTCCCACTTCGGAAGTGACGTGTCTTCTCCTGGAGTGGGAGCTAGCTGTACTGCCCAGCCTAGCGTTCCCTTTGCTCTTGGACCCTCTCCCCCAGCAGTGTCCTATGCCTTGAGCCCCTAGGGGTTGGGGAACAACCTCTTCTGCACCTGGACAGCCCTGCGGTGCCACCTGTGGGCATAGGAGGCAGCAGAGGAGCCTTCCTTCCTGACCCTTGGCAGCAAGCCTGGTCTGCCCTGAAGCATGAGAGTCTCTTGCCTGTATCTCTACTAGCATCAATCCATCAATTGCCCTGCCTGAGTTGGAGCAATCCCTTTTCCTCCCCTGCATTCTGCCTTGGAACATAATTTTGGTTCATGCTCCTGGTGGGGAGGCACTTGCTCCCTCTCTTTGTGTCTTGGGACTACTCAGTGACCCTGTCTGGGGCCACACATTCCTTGAATAGGGAAACCCCTGCGGGCATTTAAACAAGGCTTGCCCTCCTCCCTCCCACCCATTCACACACAATCTCTGCCACAGGTAAATGGTTCGTCAGCACAGGGAAAGACAACCTGCTAAATGCCTGGAGGACGCCCTATGGAGCCAGCATCTTTCAGGTGAGCATGGAATCAGCTGGCAAGGGGTTAAAGCAGAGGCCGGCTCAGCAGGAGACCAGTTTAGCCCAGTAGTAAATTTGTCTTAATCCGTTAGCCTCAAACAATCGGCTCTCTAAACTAGCGCAGCCTAGTGTCTCCCTGGAGGGCTTGCTAAGTAGTTCAAGGCCAGCTGGTATAAATCACTGATGCAGCAGTCCAAGGGAATGCAGGAGGGACTCCTTCGTGGCCTTATAAATGAGCTGGTTTTATACATATCCTCTCCCACCGCTTCCTTGCAGTCAAAGGAATCCTCCTCGGTCTTGAGCTGCGACATCTCCACGGATGACCAGTTTATAGTGACCGGATCTGGGGACAAGAAGGCCACGGTTTATGAGGTCATTTACTGAGAGGTGACTGGACGGAGGGAACTGGATGGCCGGCCGTACCCTCCCCCTGCCACTTCTGCTTGGTGGACGAACATCCATGCAGAGACTTTCCAAAGAACCCCTGGAAGGGAGGGGACTTGAAGCTGGAGAGAAGATAAAGTTGAGGACCTGGGACTTCCAGCAGGTGCCCCCTTCCAGCGAGGAAGTACTCTGGGTCAGAAGGGACCCTGTCTGCCCCGATCTAAGGTCTTAGGGACGCTCATTCTTTTTGGTTTTTAATCTGAACTTTGGCAGATTTTATTGTTGTACACTTTTTTTAAATGCTCCAGGCTGAGTTGGGAAGGAGGGGGCCACTCTAGGCTTGGCTGCCTGGCTTCTAGCTTGTATTTAATAAAAAACCACCCCAACAAAAAAACCACCCAAACAAGCCCTAGCCAGAGGGGTGGGCCCTGGAGTCTGGGGAGAGCGACAGATCCATGGGTTGGGGCAGGGGCCGCTGAAGCAGGCCAGGAATCAGCTTGTTGAGTGAACGCTGGGAGACCGGACCCCTCCTGTACAATCACCTGCAGGTCTGGCACAGCGGGAGTGAGGGTGTCTGTTGGGTGCAGGTGCATTGGAATATCCTTCTGTGCTGTGCAAAGAGGGGGCTTGCATGGAGGAATCCACCTTCAGTCACTGCTGAGGGGCTGGCGCTTCAGTCCCTGGGTCTAGGGCCCTTCGGCAGGGGCGTCTCTCGGAGGGAAGCAGGTAGCTGAGCCGAGGCAAACCCCGTGGCTTAATGGTGCTGGTGGGGAACACGGAGCCCTGTGAAGTTCCAATCTGGACCCCCTTCGCTCCAGAGAGGTGGAAGTACTCGGCCCTGCAGTTAACGTCCCAGCGATGTCTCGGGTTTGTCCTGCTCCAGGAGTAACTGCCTGGCTGTGCTGGTGGGGAAGGGAAGGCAGCGGTGGAGTGTTTTTCAGGCTGCCCATCGTCCCTTGCTGCTGTTGCTGTGAGTTTTGGGGAGCGGGGTCTCAGGAGTGTGGTGGCCGCAGGCAGGCAGGGGTGAGCTCTCTCGTAACACCATCACCTGGAGGCAGAGCTGCAGGCCCGGGAACGCCACCTGCAGCGGTGGTCTGCTGCTCCAGCTGGCAGCCGCGGCTGCCTCTGCGTTGGGGTCCTTGCCAAGCGCAGTCGGTGCTTGGACGTCAGGGAGTGAACGGCTGGAACCTCCTGGGCCCTGGTGGTTCAGCTGCACCAGCAAAATCCTCTCACTCCCCTGGTTCTCACTTCCTCTTGGAGGGGGAAGTGTGTGGGGGTTTTTTAATTGCTGCCCTACTTAAAGCGCCTCCCTCCCCCTCCTGCCGGTGTGTGGCTGCGTGAACTGCTGCGTGCATGGCCTTCTGGCCTGGGCCTGAGTGCTGCCTCAGCATGGCTGGAAAACAACTCTCTGCTTTTGCAAGGGGGGAGAAGCAATGGAAGTCTGAAGGATTTTTGTTGGGGTGGGACTGACACCTGGAAAGTTTGCAGGCCCCACATGCTAAAACTGCCACTAGTTCTGGGCTGAGGGCAGCCCCCTGCCAGCCCCAGGATCCAGTCCCCATTCTGTATCATGCTTTCAGCAAGCTCCAGGCTGCTTTCCCACCCCTTCCTTTATGCTGCTATTTAGCACAGCCTGGAGCCTAATCCTGTTTGCCCTGTCCTTTGGGCGGTGTGCAGGGGCTAAGCCGTAGCAGCTGTGGTGTCATTCTAGGGCTGACCTGTGCGGCTGATGGTGGGAACCAACTGCATGTTGAGGAATCATCTGTGTCTGGTTTCCAAGCAAGGGACCTTTACTGCTGGGGGGGGAGGAGTGCGAGAGCAAGTTGTTTCTCCCCCAGGGAGAGCGGTGGTTGGCCAGCCTGGGGTTACCCTGCTGGAGAAGAGGTGGCCTTAGGGTTTAGGGCTGGAGCCCTGGCCTGGGCCTGGGCTGGATTTAGCCCTCTTTCTGCCCTTGCCCAGCTGGCTGGGATTGGGTGAGTTATGGCCTTTACAGGGGAAGCATCTGCTTCTTGCTCTGTGTGTGTGCCCACATCCCTCTTCAGGTCCTGGGCTGCATGGGGGTGTGTTTTCCCACATGCTTTACTCCCTCCCACTTGGCGCAGCCTCCCCTGGCCCTTGTTCTGGAGCCGGAGAAGAAGGCCCCGGGGGTTACAGTATGTGGCTTCCACCCAAGGCAGAGAGATACAGAAAGGTGGTGTGGTCCCCGGGGCAGGAAAGGGGAGAAATGGCACAAATCACCAGAAATGGGGCGTGCAGACTGTTTTTAATTCTAATAGAATCCATGGGTTCCGGGGCCGACCAGGGGCAGGGAACTGGGTTTGGGGGCCAGCCTTACGGCCGTGATCGACTAGTGTGGGCCCCAACTAGCCACTGGGCTTCTGCAGCTTCCGTTACCTCTTGTCCTGTGCAACTAACTGTCTGTTGCCTTGTCCAGGCGTGGAGGTAAAATGCGAGACTGAATAGCAGGAGCGGCCGTCTGCTCCTTGATTAAAATACTCTGCTCCCCACACGCCCTGCCCTTTCTGCCTGCTAGGCCCATGTGCAGACCAGTGACTGGGGGGCAGGGCTGGAACTCTGCTACCAGCTGGATTACCAAGCGTGTGGTGCACCAGCCTTGCTTATGGGGCATGGGGCGGGCAAGGAGGCTGGGGAGGGGGAATTCAGCAATGGGTCCTTGCTTCCAGGGGGTTGGTTGGAAGCTAAAGCTTGCCAGCTGGGCACCCTGGCATCTAGCAGGCTGCAGCAAGCGTCCCTGCTCTCCTTCACCGGGTGTCACGGCTGGTGGGTCCTGCTATTATGAGACACCAACCCGCCCTACCCTCACCCCTGTGCTGGCCCTTCCTCCCCAGCCCTCAGCAGGTGCTGGCAGCCCCCTCTGCTAAGAAAATGTGGCAGCTGCCTGAAAATTCAGCAATGGTCATGGCTGGAGGGAGGTGTGCCCTGGAAGGAAGCTGCCCAGAGTGGCTCTCTAGCCCTGCCCTGGAAAGAAGCTGCCTGGAGTAGTTCCTCTGGGTGGCAGAGGAGCTGCTCAGGGCAGCTTCTTTCCACAGCATGTGGGGGGCACAGGGACGATCCCCTGGGCACCTGCTGTGCAGAACAGAAGCTGCCTGGCATGAGGGGGCAGGAGGGTGCCCCATACTCCGCTGAATTAACTTGCATGTCCCAGGGTGGCTATCCCCCATGCACGCTGCCCCACCTGTGGCATATAGTGTGGGGGGGTTGGAGGGGTGGCTACCACACTGCCTGTGCCCAGAGGGGGCATTCCAGGCCCTTGTTCATCTCTCGCACGTCCATGTGAGTGTTGATCATGACAGGCTGCAGCTAACACGGTGCTGGTGGCCCAGCCGAACCGCCAGGCTGCTCTTGAGCCACTGTTTTCGTTCCCCTGCCTGGCTCACGTGCTGTTAGCCTGAAACCATGGTGCATCTGCCACACTCCCTGGAAAAACAGACCCCCCCCCCCTTCACTCCCCCTCTTCCTGGCCCTCCAGCTCCGGGGGGACTACTCCTGCCTTAATTAGGCCATGGAGCTGAATGGCGGGGTAGGAGATTTACAGTCCTGCTTTTAGCCAGCTGTACCATTTCCCCACTGATTAGACTAATTAGCGCCTCGCGGGGGGGGCCCTGGCATGGCACAGCCACCAAGGGGGAGAGAGGGCCTGTGGGAAAGAGCTCACAAGGCAAAGATTGTCCCCATTTCACAGGTGCGACCTGAGAGCCCGAGAGAGGAAGCAGCTTGCCCAAGGTCTCCCAAGGAGGCAGCAGTAGAGGCGGAAAACCTCTCCTCTAATGCGACCGGCTGCGATTAGGCCTGCTGCCTTTTCCCCAAAGTCGCTGACCCAGTCCCAATGCGCACGGAGGCAGCCCGCCTCCTTGGATGCCCAAGGTGTGTGTTTCAGGCATGATTTAACATGGCAAATGGAGTGCGTGGGCACATTTCCCCCTCTTCCTCCCCCCACTCATGAGGAAAAGCTGCACTTTTTGTTACACAGGGCTTGTAAACACTGCCCATTAAATACATTATTTACTGAGGAGAAATTACAGCTGTTTTCGCAACAGAAACTGGGCGTTATTCAATCAGTAGCAATGAGGTGGGAGATGCACTGGCGCCCGTCCCATCTCTCGCTGAGTGCCAATAGCGTCGCTTGTGCCTCTCGCAGCTCCCGGTTTTACTCTGGGCTCAGGCCGCATTGGCTCAGAAGGCAGAGCGAGCAGAGGGCTGAGAAACCCATGGGTCCCTGCCCCACCCTGGTCAAATCCCAATTCGTCCTGATTCCCCCACATCTGCCCGTGAGGACGCAGAAAAGAAGAGAGACGTCTTGCGGCCCCAGGAATACCAAGCCTTCACGCCCCTGATTGTGTGTGGAAGTTGCCCCGATCCTTTCAGGTGCTGCACAAAGCGGCCGGCCCGAGGCCCATCCCCATTCCACGAACGAAAGTTGGAGGCTCTCGGGTTGCTGTGCAGGTGGAGCGGCGGGGAGGGTCCAGCTCCTAGCGCACGGCACGTGTCACATTTCCAGGCCCCCGTGGGTTAAGGTACAGAGTTTGGTCCTGGAGGCTCTGGGCTGGCGTGCTGGGGGAAGGCAGGTCCCGTCCCTCTCTCCCCCGACTTCAGTACACCACTTCGTAGACGGTGGCTTTCTTGTCGCCGGAGCCCGTGACGATGAACTTGTCGTTGATTGAGATGTCACAGCTTAGCACGGAGGAGGACTCTTTGGACTGAGAGAGGGCGAGAGGGTGAGGAGGGAGCCTGCCCACAGAGCCGCCCCCGAGGGTGGGGTAACAAGGGGAGGACGCGATCAGGGTACGGGAAGCCCAACTTCTTTTTGCCCAGCAATCGCCTCTCTGCTTGGAGGCCCCCCTAGGCCAGGGATGGCTGGAGCCAAAAGCCATTAAAACCAGGGGAAGAGTCTCACTGATTTGAACGGATGCTGTTTCAAACAGGACTGAATTCAGGACACGCTTGTGTTCTGTATTGGGCAACCACGCCGATTCCACGGCCCATGGGCTGTTCTGGCTCTGGGGCTGAGAGGTTGCTCCCTCTCGCAGACCTGCAGCTATACTCGGGGGGTGGAACGCTAGGGATTTCAACCAAATGTGACCTTTCCCACCTGGAAGATGCTGGCTCCGTAGGGCGTCCTCCAGGCATTCAGCACGTTGTCCTTCCCTGTGCTCACAAACCATTTACCTGCAGGGGGAGAGTCCAGGGGGTCAGCCGGGCTGCAACGTGCATGCATGTGGGGGAGAGATTCAGCAAAAGGGGAGATGCTGCTCACAGCTCTGCTGCTGGGAATTTCACGGCATCCAGCACCCACCCCCTAACCCCGGAAGCAGAAGACGATGCACTGGGACTATCTAAAGGATAAACTATTAGCCTGCCTGTAGGAATGGATCCTCATGGTGCTAGGGTGGCACAGAGGTCTAATGAAGTTACTCAACTACACAGCCCAAGGGTGGGAGGGGAAACTGAGGCAATCACTTGCCCAAGGTCACCCAGCAGGCCAGAGGCAGCACAGGAACAGAACCATATTCCCAAGGCCGCGGCCACTGCCCTGCCCAGCAGGCCCAGCCCGAGAGCCCATCTGCACCTACCGCAGGAGGCGAATTTGAGGGAGAGGACGCAGCTTTCGTGGAGGTGGAGCTGGTACTTGTCCGGCTTGGCCACGTGCAGGATTTCCACGTTACTGCTCTCCATGCCCACGGCGAGCCACTCCCCCGTGGGGCAGTAACCCAGCGAGAAGATCTGGGGAAAAGGCAGAGTCAGGTCCCAGGGAAGGGGTTCCCTGCCTGGCTGGCCATCCAGGGGAGGGGAGAGTGCCGCATGGTGTCCTTCCCCACCTATGGGCGCTGCAGTGCCCGGCCGCCCGCCTACCTGGGAACTGAAGTCGTGCTGCTGTAGTTGGCGCCCCTCCCGCAGGTCCCAGCACCGCACCGTGTTATCCAACCC
>ML685800.1:5233186-5246689 GCA_007922175.1 Pelusios castaneus
CCCCCCACGATGAGGCTGCGCCCGTCCGGGAGGAGCTTGCAGGAACGGATGTAGTTGTCGCGGTTCTGGGGAGAGGGTGGAGCAATCTTAAAGCCAGTCCCCGGGGGGAGGGAGGGGGGGGAGATCCCCAGAGCCAGCGCCCCTTAAGGGCTGGTGGAAGCTGCTTTTGCTGCCAGCTGTCCAGCAGGGCAGGTACGCCTGTGACAGGGACCCATTGGAATTCAATGGCATTCACCCTGCAGGGTTGAACACTTGGGCTCTACACTTTCTACCTTACTCCAGTTCCCCACCTCTACCACCCCCCACCCTGAGCTGTTGACAAGGGGCTGTGGCCCTTGGCAAAGCATCCCGGGGTGTGGGCTCAGCAGCAAGCCATTGAGGACAAGCAATTAGTCTCTTCATGGTAGTAAGGCCTGGAAGCCCCACGGCACTAGCACACACCCACTCCCACACAGAACAAAGGATGGTCTCTGCTCCGGGGCGTTTACAACCTACGTGGGAACCGAAGCACCAGAAAATTAAATGACCCACCCAAAGTCACTCAAGGAATCAGGGACAGAGCCAGGAATTGAATCCAGCTCTTCAGAAATCCCCAGCCAATGCCTGAAGCCCGGGACCATTCTCCATCCCTCGTGGCTGAGGGTGTCAGTGCCCAGTGGCAGAGACTGGCCTCGTCCCTCTCCATTATACTGTCTGGCAGGGGAGACAGAGAGAAGCCACCCAGGCTCTTCAAAGCAGAGCAAAGCCTGCTTGGCCCGAACAACAGCCTGTCACATCGGCCTCGGGCAGCCAGCCTGACCTCTCTCGAACACTCCCAGCTCCACAGCGTCCAGCCTGGCTGAAAAAAACCCCAAATCTCAGCCCCACCATGCTTGGGACACGTCTCGGCAGGCCCTTGAGTGAAGTGTTTCAGGAAAGTCCCCGCTGGGAGTATATTTTGTAAATTGGCATTTAAGGGGCTCCACGCTACGCCCTGCTCCCCACGGGCCTGTGGCTACAGGTCAGGGTTACGGAGCCTGAATACCTTAGGGGCTCTGAGTCTCAAGCCCTCCTGATCCCCCTGCCCCAGCAGCTGTCTTCCGGGAGTTCCTGTAGCTCTCCTCGCCCGCTGCCCCTGCCCTGCCTGGCGTTCGCTTCCCACCCTAGCTTATCCAAAGGGAACATGCAGCAACAGCTGAAGCAATTGGGTCGCTGCAGACGGGGGCATCAGAAGCAGAAAAGCCCGGGGAAGGGGGGACGTGATGGACAATTATCAGAGCCCCGTCAATCAGAGACGGGAGGAGAGCGAGTGGGTCCCTCCCCACTTGATGACCTCAGACCCCCTCCCCAGTGCTGCAATGCTATCATGCCATGCTTTCCGACAGGGCGGGTGTGCTAGAGTTTCTGGTAGGCTAACAAGGAGGGTCCCGGGGGGCAGCAAAATTAATTGCTTTTCCTTTTGACAAGGGTTTTCTCGGGAAGGCGCAGTTCCAGTCCCCACCGACGCTCCGGATGCATGGGAGAAGTGGACCTGAAACGGCATGCCGCTTCGCTACTCTTTTCAACTGAACCGGACACATCCTTTCCCACCACCCTTTGACGGCTCTTGAAGAAAAGCCAGCTAGCCTTCGAAGAGGGAGCTTGTCGCCGTCCATCCGCGTGGCAGAGCTGGGGCAGCTGGCCCCACAAAGGGGGGGAAACTGAGGTGGGGGGAATTAAGAGAGGGTTTTACGCACACACACAGAGTGAAGCCAGGACGAGAACTCGGGGATCCCAGGTCTCAATGTTATTGTTCAGTCAGCTGGACAACGGGGGCTTAGGGTAGGAGACATCCCAACAGCTGTGATACAGGGGCTGGTGTCTGCATAGAGGGCTAGATCCTCAACAGAAGTCAAGGCAGCAATGGTGATTGACCCCAGCTAGGGATCTGGCCCTAGGTTTGTAATAAAGGATAGCAATGAATTGTGCTGGACCCCACAGAAGCAACCTTCCTCCCCACTCTCCTGTCCCATATCCCTTCCCCTTACCAGACAGTCCAGCTGCGCCACGGGCGACTTGGTCCCAGGCTGCCCCACGTCCCACACCTTTACGCAGCCCTTGCCCCCCGTGTAGACGTGCTGCGTGGAGTTGCTGATGGTGACGGCGCAGACCACCTCGCCGTGGGTCAGGGTGTGCAGCTGGCGGGCATGCCGGGGAATGCCGGTGCCAATGAGGGCGTCGGGAGGGAAGGGGACCGGCTGCATCTGCCCGTCGGCGCTCACGTGGAAGGAGTAGGCGCTGGAGGAGGTAGGGAAGTGCTGGCAGATCTTAAAGGGATGCAGCCCTTCCAGAGGGCACCTGCTGTCTCCCATTTTTATCCCATAGCTTTTGATTGGCTGCGCTGAGGATTTTCCCTGGCAGGGAGAGGCTGGGGATCTCACCCGGGGGCCAGCTTGGGAGTCCAGGGGCCAGTGCAGGGACCTGGGAGTTGGCGCGGCCCTGGTTGGGGTCCCGGGAACTGGCATGGGGGCCCGGGGTCTGGCGTGGGGGCCGGCGCGAGGCGTGGGGGCCAGCTCAGGGTGTGGGGGCCAGTGCAGAAATTGGATCGGGGCCCAGAGGCCAGTTCAGGCCACGGGGGTCACCACGGGGGCCAGTGTGGCCTACTTCAGTGGCCGGCTCAGGGCTCGGGGGCCGGTTAGGGATTTAGGTCTTGTAGGGGGCCCCACAAGGGGCCTTCGCCTAGGGCTCCAGATAGCCTAAGGCCACCTCAGCTGTCACCGTACTGAATTCTGCCATGGGCGGATGGGAGCTTGGATCTGTGACGAACACCACCCTTCCACCTCCCGCTCGGCCATTCCCAGGATTCCCCACCCCATCCCCTTTGCACAGACTTGGCACACTTACGGTTTCCCCCCGGGGATGGCCGGCAGAGAGGAGGAGATGGTGGAAGCCCGCAGGTGAGGGTGAGACTCAAACGCCACCTGTAAAAGCAAAGGGAGGTGGTCGGCCAGGTGGCAGAGTGCATAGGGACCACAGAGGCTGGGCCCACAGACAAGCAACACCTAATCGCCCTGCACCAAGACTGGATTAGAACAACCTCTCTGGCTGTCTCTGCAGCGGGCAGCAGCTGATCCCAAGGGCCCATGGTCACCAGGGCTGAGACCAGAGATGGGCCAATTTCTGCTCCCACTTGATGATGGCAGCAAAATTTGGATGGGGCAAGAGCTTAGCTGCAAAGTGCATGACCCCAGCCACATCCCAAGGGGGAGATCTTCAAAGAGAGAAAGGGCCATTAGATTCCCTGCCCACGCCAGCCCGGCTCCCATGGAGAACCAGGCTCTGACTGGAAAGGTGCCCACTGTATTCAACTGGCCCATGCCCTGTACTTAGCTACTGGCCCCCATTGAGTTCCCTGCTGCTGCTCTGCATCCCACACCCACTGGGAGAAGGAGGCAGCTTGTGGGATTTTTGTTCAAGGTTGGGGGGAGAAGAGTCCTCGCTGGAGGTGGCTGAAGATGGCCTCTATCCTGGCCAGCCGGCGACTCACCAGAGGGGACCGTCCGTACATCACCGTCCCAGTGACTTGAGGAGAGAGGTGGATGCTCACGTAAGTGCTGGGGGCGGCCAGCTCGCCGTTGATGGCGGCATGGGGCACCATCCCAAACGAGGACGTGTAGGCACTGGACACGCTCAGGGGACTGCGCAGAGCTGGGAGGGTCAAGAGAAGAGACGCAACCTTGGAGCAACACTCCTGGGTTCCGGTTCCCTGCACGGGGGGGGAGCGGAACACTCTGGGCGGGCCAGGGACAAGAGGGATTGAATGAGGGACCAGCAGATCTAAACGCCAAGGCGCCTGCTGACTGAGCACTTTCGAGTAAGGAATATTTGTGCTGTTGTGGCACCAGGATACGTCAGCTGAGAGCAGGGCCCTGTCATGCAAGGTTCTGTACAGATGTAGGGAGAGAGATGTCGCCTCAAAGGTCTTAGACAAGTCAGAAAGAGGATAGGAAGGGAAACTGAGGCACAAAAGGGGGGAAGGACATACCCAAGATCACCCAGCAAATGAAGGACAGAGCCAGGTTTACAAGCCCGGTCCCCAGAGTGCCGAGCCAGCATTCTAGCCACGCTGCCTTTCAAACCTCTGATAAAGAGGTGCCGAAATCCCCTTAAACTGTGTGAATACTGAATTAAGCTAAATCAATGCAAGTGAGTTCTCAGCTGATCCCAGTGCATTTATCTCCAGGGTTTCGCTGATTTATCAAAATCAATTTCCATTCCCCTTTCTTTACATTGGTGGCATTTACAGCACAGGCAAGAGCTTCGTTTCTCAAATTCTTGCTCTATTTTGACTTTGAAAACTGACAGTCTTGGTCCACACTTTCCCCCACTACTCGGCTGTCAGCCCTGTCACATCCCGAGGACGCTCTACGAACACCATTTCACAACCACCACTATGTAGTTGGGAATGCTCCTAGTTTACAGAGAGGGAAACTGAGGCAGGGAATGGCAATGTAACTTGCCCAGCATCACCCAGCAAGGCAGTGGCAGAGTTGATCAAAGGTGCCCCTGCAGGCCTGTGCCTTCAACGTTGAACCACATGCCTCAGGGCTTTCAAGAGAGTCCCACTTCTCCAGACTACTAGATCTTTGGGTCAGGGACTGGGGTTCCTTTTGTCTGTAGAGCATCTCACATAATGGGGCCACCATAACAAGGTAGACCCCACTGCAACTCTTACTCAAGGGAGTAATAAATCAATGCTGTGGCTTCCTCTGGCAGTATCAGCTCAACTAGAGGGTGCCACTAATAATGGAGGACCTGGAAGAACAGTCCTAGGGAAAGAGACTGAACAAGAACGAAGTGATGTTCAGGGCTGGACTTGGTCTGTCCCGGCTGGTTTGTTTTCCTTCTGTGCTTCCCCAGGTTCCCCTCACTCACACCTACATCTTAAGATGTCCTAGAGAGACTCACTGATGGTGTCTGTGGCAGGTGGCTTGGAGGAGAGTTGCCGGAGATGGGAGGCTGAGCTTGGCCCGGGGCCGGGCGTTAGGGAGTCCCGGGGAGGAGAAGAGCTGGAGGACTTGGAGGCGGGCGTGTTGGCTGAGACATCATTCTGGAATGGAAAGGAGACGGGGAGTCATCTATCATGACACTGAGCTGATCTGCTGTAGGGCCTTCCGGCCAAGGACCCCAAAACTCTACTATCTGCACAGTCATGAAATCTCACACACAAATACCAACAGGGAAACTGAGGCACAGAGTAGGGACGTAATTTGCCGAGGCTCACAGAGGGTTTCTGTGGCAGGGCCAAGTAAAAAATCTAGGCTTCTGGTTCCCAGCCCCTCTCGCTACTTGAACCACTGGGGCTGGACACGCCCCACCTCCCCTTTCCAGATCTGGAAACACAGCACACGAGTTTTGCCTCTCAACCCCCAACTTTGAAAGAGAACAGAACGCCCCCTTCCATTTAATACTTACACAGAGAATTTGCAGCCCCCACCCTGTGCATGAACTCTTTGCCAGATCAGGCCCATCTATTTGACAACCCTCCCTTTTGAGGATCGGGCCCCTCTACCAGGTGCCCCACCCCACCAGCTGTCCAATAAAACTGGGGCCATTTTTGTCCTGCTTGGCGTTTTGTGGAGGCCGGTCGAAATCCAAGTGGAGACCACGAATCTCACACCACTTAGGGCATTTTGTCTGCTCTAATCAGACCCTCCCAGGGAGAAACGCCAGCAAGCGCTAGCAGCTCAAATCTTTAAGCTCTTTTCACTCCTCCGCTTAATGGCTGGGCTGGGAATGACAGAGCAATCGATACCCGGCCTCCCCGCTCGCTGATGTTTCAATCTGAGAATCAGGCTGACGCTGGGCAAATGGATCGATTGCCCAGCGCGCAGGAGCCCAGGGGAAATCTGCAGGCAGCCGGATGGAAAATACCTGCCAAGGCAGGCTCCAGTTACCAGCATGTTAACCTCCCTTCCAAAGGCACTCGCCCCTTGCCAGGCAGCAACACACAGCACAGGAGACCCTCCCGCGGCAGCAGTGATGGGTTATTTGTTCATTAACCAGCATGCCAACGAACTCCAAGTACCTGGCGCACACTCATTAATTAGGGCCTCTTCTCGCTCCCATGGTGTGTGAGACGTGCTGGACAGATGGGATGGGAAAAGACCCAGGGTGGGAACTGACTGGCCGTTGAGTCTTAGCTCCCAGAGCCTGCAACCACTTGGCAACACTGCCTGCCCAGGGTCCACAAAGGACTTGCACCCCAAACTCTTCTTCCTGCTGCTGGAGAACCTCCCAGGACATACTGGCTCCAGCGTAGGTGCCAAGAAGGCATGTGACCTCGCTGCCCAGTCCATGAGCCCCCGCATCAGAGTGGGTTGCATCCAGAAAGGGGGCACCGTGCAAGGGGCTGCTGCTGGGGGGAAGCGCAATGCAATGCAATCTTTCCGGGCTCTTTCTCCATGTCTGGCTGGGTCAGGGTTGAGGACGCAAGGATGGCAGGGAGATCGGGTGGGGACAGAGGGAGTGGTGAGATGTTCTCTTGTTCCAGGGCTTGATGGGTTAAGGACCACATGCTCATCCCAGATGTGGAGCCTAAGTAATCGTGCATGTTGTGGGAAAGCAAGAGGGCAGGGAATGTGGGGGCAGCGGCACCTTCCCTGAACCAGAGCCCCTGATGCATCCTCCAGCTCCATGCCCTCTCCGTAGAGACTGAGAATCCATCCACTGGCCAAGGACTCAGGGCTCCCCTCCCCACCCCAAGTGCTGCAGCATGGAGAGATACCATGGGGAAGAGCTCTGTGATACAGAGATGAATGCTGATTCCCCCCAGTCCCTGTCCCCGTGCACCCCATTCCTTTACCAAGCTCTGGTCCTTCAGTTTCAGGGGTGTTGTGCTCCGGCTGGAGGCCAGAGAGGCCGGGCTTTCGGGCCTATCCCTGCGAGCGGGCAGGAGCTTGGTGCTGGGCGCCTGAGCGGGGCTGCTGGGCTCCGAGGGTGGATCCTGCAGTGGAGACAAGAGCAGATCGAACCTTCAGAGAGGAGGGAACCGGTGTCTGCTGCGAGTGAGGCCAGGCCCGGTGCATCAGAGTCAGGCCACTGGGGCGAATGGAAGCGCTCCAGAGTCCTCCAGCCGGTGGAGCAGGAGCTGGCCCTCCTTTTGAAGGATGTCGATTAGGGCAGGAGGAAATTGGCTCTGCTTTTGGCCGCAAGGGGGATTCTACACACCGCATTCATTCTCTTTTACTGCCTTGGGTGGCGTCCAGTTGGCTGCAGCCGGGCAGTGCCGGGGAAGAACTGGGACACCCGCTGATCTGTTATGATACACTCAGACAAACCAAACGACTGTTTGCAAACCAGTCGAGCCCCCACTCAGGGGCAGGCGCCATCAGGTTGCTAGCCCCACGTGTCCAGAAAGTCATGAGACGGGCAGTGAGATTTCCACCATTCAAATAACAACTCTGGGGTTCCTTGTTTGTGCGCCTGCCCGGGGCCACACTTCCCAGTCGGGACGGCTAGAAACCTGCTTAGTTTTTCTAAAGGAAAACTGAGATTCTGACGTATCCACATGACTTCAAGAACTGCTGCTTCCCAAGAAACACCGGATATCACGAGACTAATGATCAAACCACGAGAGGTGGCAATTCAAGAGAGCTACCCTCAGTTAACATTTCCAAGGCCTGGTCAGGTAGGGGAGTGTTTTCTGCAGAGATGGTACACCTGCTAGAGGTGATCTGCCACGAGTAACATTCAATTCCTGGGCAGCTAATACCTCCAGACTGGTCTAACGGCACGCACCCTAGATTGTAGAACGTTACCTGTAACAAGACAACTAAAGCAATACAAATTGTGTGTAGACAAGCTCATTAAAAACTTCTCACTCACCTCATCCACTACTAGGTTATAATCACTCTTGTCTCCATCGCTGTCCTGCAAGGTGGGAGAAACATAGCAAGGAACCATTAAAACAGCAAAAAACCCGACGGCAACCGTGAAACGGGACAGATCTTAGAGGTAATGTTGCCTAGCGGCTCATTGTGACTCCGAAGACCTGGGGCCTTACTGTTGCTTCTGCCACTGGCTTGCTGGATGACCTTGGATGATTATGGTGCCGCTCTGTGCCTCAGTTTTCCCCCTCTGGAAAATGGGGATAATGCTGCTGCTGTGGTTTGTAAAGTGTTTTCAGATAACGGATGAAAAGCACTAGGTAAGAACTAGAAATTATTATTATCTATCCACCGCCCGGGCTTGTCTCCCTGACCCAAAGCGCAGTGACGTGAGTGAAATGTTTCCCTGTTGACTTCAATGATTTGAATCAGATCCCACACAAAAATGCGGTGTCAGATAAGCAGACCCAGAAATTCCTCAGATTTAAGGTCTCCCTGGGGAATTCCTTTTTAAGGTATTTTCCCAAATATTTTCTGCAGAACATTCAAGCTAGCAAGCAACAGGAAAAGGTCCCTTTTATTTAAAAAGCTCCCCAGTGTCAAAACGGTGTCTCCAGAAGATCCAGACTGAATTTCCTTTTTTAAAGTCATAACCCTCATCTCCCCAGATTTCTCCCCCAAATTTCCAGAAGAATCTGGGGGAAAAATTCCCCAGAATCTGGTCAACATTAAAAACAACGACACGCCATGTAAGTGTATAACTGTTAGTTGTATTTGAGCAGAGCCTGAGGGTCTCAACTAAAATCAGGCCTCCGTTGTGCTTGGTGCTGTACATACAACTAACCAGAGACAGTCAGACTGCAGTCTGCCTGGACGAGAGAGAGAAAGAGTAGAAGGGGAAACTGAGGCACGGGGAGGAGATATGACTTATCCAGGAGGTTAATGGCAGACCTAGGAGGAAAAGGCTGTCTTTTGAGTCCCAAATCAGTGCACTAACCATTTAGCCATGCTACCTGTCTATGTGACCCCTAATAAGAAAAGCTGGAGATGACCGCCAGGGTGAACAGAACTGGAGTTCTGTTCTGGACGAAGCCCAAGGCCCCAGCCCTTGCACCCAAAGGCTCTGTAAGGGATCAGAGCTCCCTAAGAAAGCAGTTAACCAGCTTTCCTTGTATGGGTCTCTGTCCCAATGAGACAGCCAGAAAATCCCTCTGTGTGGGTCTCAGTACTGGGGACTTTCCCTGGGCCAGCCTGGGGCATTCTCAAGTCCAGGGCTCCCTGTTGGAGCCGGGCCCAGAGGCCTCCCATGCTCCCTGCTGTGTCAGCCTTCATTTGCCATCCAGACCCAGATACTGCCTGCCCCATTCTGACCTCAGCCTCACGTCACACCTGGCTGTAACTCCACCGTTCTCTGCTGGGGCAAGCTGCTTCAGACCAGCAGACAATCTGGCTTGTTGACTTAAAGCCAAATCTACAGCCCAGTCAGCAAGACCAGAATCAAGGCCGCACCCAACTGCATTTTGCCAAGATCACCCAGCATTAGAACCCAGCTCTGCTGAGTCCCAGCCCGGTGCACTACCCACTCATCCGTGCTGCCTTTCTATATGATTCCGCCCTTAGGAGAGACCGCCAGGCTCTGCAGCCCCCCTTCTGGGGTTCTCTGATGGCCCTTTGGGAGTTCAGGGAGGCCTCAGGCTTCACACAGAGGCAGACCCCCTCCCCAACCCCTGGGGCAATGGAGTTACTGGTGAGGATCCTAGAATTGCAGGGGCTAGAAGGGACTTTGAGTGGCCACGATCCAGCCCCCTGCACTCAGGCATCACTGAGTAACCCTACACCACCCGTGACAGGGTTTGTCCAACCTGCTCTTAACAACAGCCCCAGAGGAGCCCAAGCTGCATTTACGGAAACCTTCAAACACCCTCTGCCACCTCTGGGGCGCTCTACCCCCAGGGCTGCACCCGACCCAGCGGGCAGGGGATCGCCTGCCACGCTCCACGACAGCACTCACGTAATGTCCTGGCAGGTCCTTCTCCTCCCGTTTCCGCTTGACCCCGGTGCCGCCCAGCCGCTCCTGGTCCTGCGGGCTCTCGGGAGGCGAGGCAGAAACGCTCTGAAAAGGGGAAGCGAGAGGAGAGCAGACTTCATGTACGGAGAGGCCCAGAAGATGCCAACCCACTTCCCACAGCTTCCTCCCTGGAGGCTAAGGGACCAGGGCTCAGCATACAGCTGGTAGAGTTGCAGCCGGCCAGCAACACACATGGCCCAGCTCTTTACAGGGCGGGGGACAATCTTATGGGCCTGGCTCTGACTCTGGATCCCCTCAAAGGCCAGAGGACTTTGGATCCAGGTTCTTGTAAGTGCTGCAGGCTCACCTGGTTTTCCTCACTAATTGGGGAGGTGAGGGTGATAGTGGCTGGGCACCAGACCCCCTCCCCGCCCATCCTAACCCCTCCCATGGCAGCAGGATACAAAAGGTCACTCGTGTCTTTGGTCCCCTGCCCTCTCCTGGCATCCTGTGACCCTGCCCATACCTGGATGCACTCATAAACCCTGACTAGCACTGGCCAAAATCACAGCCCAAATGTAAAAAGACAGAGGCAGCTTTTCCTAGTGGTCCCAGCAGGCATACAAGTCAGGGTTAGTCCTGGTTCAGGCAGTGGGAGATTTGTCACACGGCTCAGGGAGTCAACGCTCACGCCTAGAAGGAATGAGGGGGTGCAGTTCCGGTCAGCGGAACGTGGGTACCAGGACGCCTGGGTTCAATCCCAACTTCTGCCAGCAACTTCCTTAGGCAAATTGCATCTCCTTTTGTACAATCAGGCTAATGCTCTTTACTTGCTTCCCCCAAGGAGAGGGAGAGACCACCAAACGTTTATACAGATTTTCCCTGACAAGGCACCAGACAGCTGCGGAGAATTTGTCAGTTTCACATTCTGCCCTTAGCTCTTATGGGCAAGACTCATCCAGGCCTGGCCAGGAGCCCATGAAACTGTGGGGATCAGATCTAACTTCTTCCTTCAAAACAAAACAAAGCAATCTCCTCTGCTGGGCCCAGCCACCTCTGGGTACGAACATCCGTCAGCCGCCAGCATGTCACTTCTTCAGCCTTGGTAAATAATCCCACAGCTGGGCTGGCAGGGTTACCTTGCCTGTCCTGAAGGAAGAGGGGGAAACAGAAAAATCCACCCAACCCAACAAGGCCACGTGCCTCTCCAAAGTCGTTCATCTGGGTCCACGGTGGGGAGGAGTCAGTTCAAGGAGAGATACCAGCCACTGGGAGCTGGCACATGCAAACAGATCTGTACAGCAGGTGGGCCTCCTAAATGACCTATTTAAACAAACATTTTCCAGAAAGAAAGGGGAGGGAGAGCCGGGATCAGAAAAGCCACACACACACACCCCCTCGGGAGGAACCACTGCGGTCTTTTTGCAGACCATCCCTAACAGAGATGTTTGTATAGGGGCTAAATTAAAACAACAGTTGAATAACAGCCGCCTCCCTTAGTCCCTGGACTTGAAAGAAGTTCCACCCCTTTGGGAGATAATGAGGCATGACAGGAATGGAAAATCCCCATCAGCAACCTCCTGTTTACTCTCCACCTTAACCCTTTCACCGCTGGAACAAGGGGTGTGAGGCATGAAGAATTCAGATCAGCTGGTACAGCCCTTCCCCCACACCCCCAGCCCAATTGGCGCAGGCCTGGCTGTTGATTTGACTGTAACAAAATCTGTGTGGGTGTCTTAAATCCCTTTATCCTCCCCTACCATCCTGCTCTGTTTCCTCTGACGGTAATAAAAATCAACTTCCCCTCCCCCCAACTCCTCCACACACATGCTTTGGCCAGATTCTGATCCTGGTGGAACTGGTGCATAATCTGGAGTGACACTGGATTGATGATGGTGTGACAGGAATCCAAATTCACCTCTCCTGCCTCGGAGCATCCAAGCTGAGAGGAGATTGGTGTTTCTGGGTCTGGTGGGCCCTGATGATAAGGCGTTTGGGTTTTCGGGTGCCTCCCTCACAGACATTTTGGAGTGTGATGGGTCTGGGCCCTGAGCACTCACAGCTCCCAATGAGTTGTGCAGGTGCTCAGCATCCATGAAAATAAGGCCCAGGGCAGCTCAGGTTGGGCACCCAGCATTCTGAAAACAACATCCTAGCCAATCTGGAAAGGTTTGGGGCCAAAGATTTGTCATTTCCTTACTCCCCTCCCACGTGCCAAGATGAAAATCAAAAAGGGCCACCAATCCTTAGGCTTCAGGCCACAAGCTGATGCCTGACTGTAGTCAGGAAGAATTTTGCCCAGCCCACCCCATTTATGTTGGATTTTTGGGAGGCGGGGGGGGGGGGGGGTTGGACTGCAGTAATGCCTGGGAACCCCAATCATGGACCAGCACCCGACTGTGCTAGGTGCTGCATAAACACAGACTGTATGTGCCCCAACAAACTTACGCCTTTCTCCATGGATCTGGAATCAACCACTCTTGGATCAATCGACCCTTTGTCTGCGCTCCCTGCCTACTGCATATCAGGTCCAGCCCACACCATTTCCCATCCTCACAGGGCTTCCAAGACCGTCCCTCATGGTAGATCGATGTAAATGATTCATAGCTTAGGAGCAGAGCGAGATAGTTAACCCTTCCTCGCCCTCTCCTTCCCCCCTGCACTAGCTAAAACCCAGAAAGGCTGAACCACAAACGCAATTTAGCGCAATGCCCCAACTCATTCGCCACCCTCCTGTTTCCCAAGAATGAATGTCTGAGTGGCGGGAACCTGAAATCCATTTGATTAGGGTCTTTTTTGGCCTGGGAGATCAGAACCCACTTCCTCTCCCCGCCCAGGTTCTGCGGAGTCACCTTGGTCTGATTTGGCAGCTGGACGCAGCTTAAGAGCCACCCAGCTCTAAAGACAGGAGGAGGGGGTCAAGCCTCAGATCAGGACTCAAGGCACATGGACCTATTCCTGCCCCAGGCTGTGTTTTAGGCAAGTCACTTCCCTGGCCTGTGCCTCAGTTTCCTCCTTGGCTAGCTAGTGCTAGGGATTTCCTGATTCCCCTCACCCACCACTTCACCTGGAGCACCTCACATATTTCCGCTGGATCCCTTATCTTCACTCCCCACCTCAAGTCACCATGCAGCATGGCTGGCGTGCTGTTAAGAGGCTGCCACGTTCCACCCTAGAGATGGCTGCATTTGAGTGGTGGGTGAATGGCTTTCCCTGTGTTCTTTTTGTGGAGCTTTTAAGTAGGATGAAGACAGTGTGAGGTACCACAGCTAACTCTCTCTGATGGCAGAAGTCATGTGCAGTTTCCTACAGGGCTGGCTCAAACATATTTTACAGCGGTAGAGGAGGGGAGGTCCTCCAATTCCCCAAAAGCCCCTCAGCAGACACAAGGGTGTAAAGGGTCTGGCACTATGGGGTTTTTCTCCCATGACAGCTCATGCGATAAATAAATGTGTGTCTTTAAAAGTGCCACAGGACTCTGTTTGCTTTGCTGATCTAGACTAACACGGCTCCCCTTTGGAACATTTCACACACTGCAACCCGCAGGTACACGTCCACGTTTATTACTAGTTACTGCAGCTCTGAATTATGAACTTCAAGGGTGTGTGTGTGTGTGTGTGTGTGTGTGTGTGTGTGTGTGTGTGTGTG
>ML685800.1:5246699-5298702 GCA_007922175.1 Pelusios castaneus
GTGTGTGTGTGTGTGTGTGTGTGTGTGTGTGTGTGTGTGTGTGTGTGCTGGGCTGACACACTCACCCTGATCTCTCCCCATCTCAGTGGTGATAGCTCAGTGAATCCAGGCTCCCTTTCCTCAGGCCAGTTCTGAGAGAAGCTGAGAGAAGCTGGTTTCTAGTGGAAGGTCTCTGCCTTTGGCTTTTGAGCGTGGGGACACACCCCGGCAATGTTACCCACTCTCATGATTTTGTCATGAGTCTCGTGCCTGTTCATCTTTAAAAGTGCCCCAGGACTCTGTTGTTTCTCTGCAATAGACTACCCCTCTGGAACATGACCATTATTGTTTTCCTGAAAGCCCCAGCTCCTGGAGTCAAGGGGATGAGTGACTATTTCAGCCTTCAGTTTTAAAGAAGTAGTATAGAAGCGTAAGAAGGCCAGACTGGGACTGTCAGATCAAGGGTCCATCTAGCCCAGCATCCTGTCTTCCAACAGAGCCAATGGCCCATGCTTCAGAAAGAATGAACAGAATGGGCACTCATGGAGTGATCCGTCCCGTGGTGCTCATTCCCAGTATCCGACAAACAGAGGTGAGGCACACTTTAGAGCGTAAGTAAGTTTCTAACTCTTGTGACTGTGCAGAAAACTTCAAAACTCATAGACCCTAAGGTCAGAAGGGACCAATATAATCATCTAGTCTGACCTCCCGCACAATGCAGGGCACAGAACCTACCCCACCCACTCCTGCAATAAACCTCTAACCTATGACTGGGTTATTAAAGTCTTCAAATCATGATTTAAAGACTTCAAGGTAGAGAGAATCCACCAGCAATTGGCATGCCCCGTACTACAGAGGAAGGCAAAAAAGACCCCCAGAGTCTTTACCAATCTGCTCTGGGGGAAAATTCCTTCCCAATCCCAAATATGACGATCAGATATGACCCCAGTGCACCCAAAAAGGCTCAAAAAGCAGAAGGCAAATAAAAAGAGCATGGCGTCTACTATTTTTACATCTGACGAAGTGGGTTGGAGCCCACGAAAGCTTATGCCTGAAGAAATTTGTTCGTCTTTAAGGTGACCTGGGACTCTCACTGTTTTTATCATTTTTACATAATCTCATGATTTTCAGTGAGCCTAACTCGTGGCTCTTGAACATCTGGAGCTGGCGATACTGCGGGAGACCAAATTCCTCCATTCACAGACCAGAGTAGCCCCAGAGCAAACATCCCTCGTGCACCCAGAGACAGGAAAGGGAGGGCAGTTTGGGCTCCAATGCTCCACTCAGTCACCAGCTTCTCTGCTGAGGCTCCCAGCCATGGACCGAGTTTGTTAAGTGCTCAGCACTCACACATCGGTTCCAGCTATTGCCTCCCAACCTGCCCTATAAGGATCACTGTCCCTGTTTGACACCTGGGGGAAAATGAGGCACTGAGCGGGAAAGTGACTCAGCCAGGGCTGCACATGGGTCGGCAGCGCAGCCAGAAACAGAAACAGAGACGCTCTAGTGCCCTGTGCTCATCATAAGGCACCACTGATGTGGGTGTCGCCCTGAGACTCACTCAACAGGCTGGATCCGAATGGGAGCCCAAGGCCTCCCGACCCACCCATGCCTCCCCACCAAGGCCTCCCGACCCGCCCACCCTCCCCAGCCAGGCACCCCGAGAGGGAAAAGCTTCCATTGTCTTGGCTTGCTTAGTGCAAATTCCACTTCTGGGCCAGATCCTCACTGGGTGCAAATGGCTGCAGCTAGATTTAAGTCAATGGGTCCAGCTCTCTGGATGGTGTAAACTGACAAAGCTCGGTTGAGGTCAGTGGGGTCCCAATCAGCATCATCCCACTGAGATTCAGGGGGTCCAGTTCCCCCAGAGGGGGCAATTCCAGTAACATCACTCCAGTGAGGTCAGACCCCAGCAGGCGTAAGTCCCTGGAGCTCCCCTGAAGTCAATGGAGCGACGCCAATTGACACCAGCTCTCAGCTGGGCTTTGCCTTTAATACGCCTCCGCCCCCAGCCCCTGGAAATAATCTGTCCACAAAAGCAAATTACATTTCGATCCCGGGTGCTGTGGAAACACATCCCCCCGTTTCGCTCCTGCCGGTTTCCCCTCCAGCCTTGAATTCCGCTGCTAGCTACAGCAGCCCTGGCACTGAAAACAGAGGGCAGCGCAGAAACGCTATCTCCCGGCTGTTTACTTTGAAAAGGTCAGGGAACAAAACATTCCCGGGAATCCCAGAGCGACCACAAAGCAAGGGAGCTGGCTGGCTGACGAGAAGCCACTTGCCGCTCTTCCTGGTGCTTGCTCGAGACACCGAAAGACGGAATCCAGCTGAGCTTGTCTCACCAGCGTGGCCCCCCCCAGTTCTCATCTGGGGCCCTGAAGGGTGGCCTCCTCGGTGCATCACTGGTAGAAGGGCCCTGCACCAAACCTACGCCCAACTGTCTCTGATAGGGGCATGGCCAGAGCACCCTTCACTGTGGCTAACCTCTGCTTTTCAGCGCCCCCGGGCACCCAAAGCCAGAGGCTACTTTGCCCAGAGTCGGCTCAGATTCAAATTCAGCACTTTCAGCCCTGTGCCCAGACCAGCTGACCAATGACTGACAGCTGGCAGAGGATGAGACTCCTGTTCCCAGTGCCAATAATGTGTCCTTTCAGATGGTGCCCACGCTCTTGCTAACCATCTCAGGTTCAACAGCGTCCTTTGTGCTAATTTCACCCCCACCACATGGCTTACCCGGCTTGGTGTGCGCTCTGGGATCCATCCGGCAGGAAGACGCGGATGCGTAGATAGCCCCAGATTCGGAAAGCACAAAGAGAGAACAAAGAGATTTGTTTAGTTCTGAGGCACGTTGCCAAGCCCAAGATCTGCTCTGTATTGGACATGACCAGGGAAATCAGGGCTCTCTATCAGCCAGGAAAGGCTGGACACGGCTACTGGCCCACGCTTCTTTCACTGCACTAGCCAATGGATGGTCCAGATCCCTTGGAAACCTAGAACTGAGCTTCATCCCAGCATCCAGGGTTACCCCGGGGATGAGAGAACTGGATCACAGAATCGCAGGTAAGTGTCTGAGAGACGCCCCTCTAAGTATAATGCACACGGATCCCAAGCAGTGATTCAGAGAACCCCAAAGGCTGTGGGCGGCGATGCAGACAGTCCGTGTAAACAATAGCAAATGTTCTCTAGGGGGACGGCGGGAACCTCTGGTCCTTTGGCCTGGGCTGACGGCCTGATTTTGCGTGTCCTACTGACGGATATGGGAACTGTGCAAAATCTCTGTGTCGCCTAGATTTGTTGTTTCTATCAGGGTGCTTCTTCAGGCCCCATGGGCGTGTTTGATAGTGCTTTACACTCAACAATGGATTGTACCCTAACCAAGGGAGATTGTAATGAAATTGGGTGGTTGCTATCCCTTTGACTAGCCCGTGAGCCTTCTAATGGTACTCACCACGTTCTGTGTTTCAGAAGCTGCCTGTGTGGTGTCTTGTATAAAGCTCAAAAAACACCAGGGCGCTATTGCCCCTATTTAATAAATGAGAACTGAGGCACAGAGCAGATAAAATGCCTTGCCCCCACTCACAATGGAAACCTGTGGATGAACTGAGTCCCTGCCCAGAGTCCTCTCCCAGTCTAGACCATCCTTCCTCCCCTGTCAGCGGTGACCCTCAGGGTCAGATGTCGTAAACTACAAAGGGAGAGGCTGAACTTCCCCGAAGTTGGAGGATATGTCACTGATTCTGGCCAGAATTCCAGCGCACACATTAGAAAAAAGCCAGTTGCATCCCCATCCCCGGAGGCCCTGTGTGTGCTTTCCCTCTTCAAAGACTACTGGGGACTCATAACACAAACGCCACGTCCCCAACTGAACAGAGATCAGCTGGGGCCTGACTGCAAATTGCGGCTGGTTGTCTGTACAGCGCTCGCCCCATTCCCCGAGGATCCTGGCTGGTAATGATCGCATCAGCATTTGGAGAGGATAAATGGGTTCTCCCAGCAGAGTCCCAATCTTCTCTGGCAGGAGGACAGATGCTTGGGAATGGAGCAGACGGAAATCAAGAGACGGGGGATTCTGAACATATTTAACTGCTCCAGGGCTCGGTGGCCAGCACAAAAGAACAGGGTTTTGGGGAGATTACCGTCTCATAATGCAGGCTTGGGTTTAATCCTCCCAGTTCTTGAATAATTCACCCTTGAAATACTAGGATTGCCCCTTAGCTGTATGGAGAATTGCACGGATTTTTAAGGAAGAAAGGGACCGTCTAATACACACAACACAGGTCAAAGGAGGACACCTGCTGCCTCCCTCATTTACCCCACAGTGCACCAGATAAGCTTCCTCTCAAAACAGCCGTTAGCCTAGCTGGCTGGTTCTCAAAGGGTTAAGCAGGATGGCGTAAAGCCTGCTTTTCTCCTCTTCCTAGGTTGTCTTTTCTTTGGGGGGAGGGGCACCCTTAAAGAGACACTGTCCAAATGAAAAGTGTACCCCTCCCCTACATGGGCTGAGAGGTGAGGGTGCGGAAAGGTGTGTATCCCCCCCCCCCCCACACACACACAAAAACAATTGCTGGGGCCATTCCTGTCACCTTGCAGAATTAAAAGTAAACCATTTCCAAAACCTGGTTTCCCTTTCCCCATTTTTGCTGTTATTTATCTAATAGTCGCAACTGAGGATGGCCCAGCAGGGGCGATCCGCAGGGCTGTCATGTCATCTTTGCACCACCAAAAGAGTTTGCAAGCTGGGTTTGGCTTGCAATTTGCCAGGGACATTAGACTGGTCAGTTTCATTTCTGGCTTCTCAGAAGGCAGGGCCGCTGTGTCTGGGCTGCCAGCCCTACAGAGGACTCGTGCGTTGAAAACAAAACAGAAAAAACAATTTAATCCTTTTTGCTTCCTTTAAATAAATCACGACAACCTTTCTAATAACATCAGAGCTTGGAACACACTCCTTTTAGCCGCCACCTAGTTTTACATACAGTCCCCAACTGGTGTGGAACTCAGGAGCCCTACCTTTTATTTCTGGCTCTTCTACTAACTAGTCTGTTGGCTGACTTGGGCAAATCACATCGCTCCATGCCTCAGTTTCATACCTCCATCATGCAGTGCTTTGAAATCTATGGCTAAGAAGTGCTGTAGCACTAGATATGATGATGCCAACCCACTGTGGCTCACAGGATGCCTTTAGCTAATTTAATGATTATTAAAATAGTAATAAACAGGCATTTTGTGATCCTGGTATAAAACGTAAGGCTTGCTGGAAAATAACTACGCCGCTTCTTGAAAAAAAAGGTTGACGTTTCAACATTTGGTTTCCTTCCGCATCAGAACAAAATGGAGAGCGGTCAAAATTTTTCATGAGAAAAAAAGATAGAGCTAGAAAGAAAGCAAACGCAAGCTGGACTCCACACGTGCTGGGGGGAGTGGAACGGTTGATTCCCTCCACCCCAGAATAGTTCACCACACTCACCAGACTGGAAGATGTCCAGATTCAAATCCTAACTACAGAATGAGTCTCTCTTGTTCTGACCAGAAATTCCATCTTCAGCGAGTCCGTATGTTCCAATTAAAAGCATTTCAGCAAAAAATTCCCAACCAGCCCTACTAAAATGGTATCAGAGATGGACCTTCCCAGTCTAATTATTATTTTGTAATTTGTTTTTTACAGTCATTTCTGTCAGAACTTGTTACAATTGTTTTCCAGTACTTAATAGCGGTATAAAAGCTGCATTTAGTCAATGACATGTTAAGATTTCATTGAATGGTTCTATATATGTGTACATTGATAAGAGCATATAAAATTACTTATTGAAATTTTTATTATTTATTGAAATTTTAGCGGTTCTTTGAAAATCTCAATCCTATGGGAAATGCACCAGAAAAAGAGTTTACAGATTACTGATTCAACAAATCATTAGAAATTGAACCTCGAAACTGCAAACAGCCACCAAGATTTGTACTCTTTGCAAGACACCACAGTATAACTCATGGGAACAGAGGTCAGTTGTTCCAAATTTGTTACAGTTGCCAACTCTTGAGTCTCACCATATTTTGGTGTTTTCTTAAAGCCCCAGCTCCTGGAGTCATGTGAGTACACAAGAATCAGGGGTTAAAGTAAGGGGGAATGCACCGGAACGCAGTTCCAGGGCCCCCAAATTTGAGGGGCCAGAGTTCCGGGGCCCCTAAAAATCGAAAAATCCGGTGGAACACATGTTCCGCCCTGTCCTGGCTGCTGGCAGGTCCCACGCCCCACCGTTGTTAATCACAATATTTATTGTGTGATGCAGTGTTTGCTAGTTTGTGACAATAATTGCCATAGACATAAACACCATATACAATCGTAAATATTTTTATGGGGCGATAACCGATGCATGTGGTACTGAGAAGTGGTTGCAAATGCCTACCTGGGCTGGGGCCCACACATGCATGAAGGGGGCCCAGACAATACGGGAAGGGAGCCCGGAGATTAGGAGGGTTCCGGGGCCCATCAGATTATACTTTAACCACTGACAAGAATCTCAGCTTTCACTAAAAATGCTTTCATTTCTAGCACTTGTGGTTGGCAAGAAAAGCTTGAACATGTGTCTGCAGTGTGGCTTGGAGGCTCTGAAACTCAGAAGGAAAAACACAGAACCCAGCACGACTTTTAGAACAACCTCAGGAGTTTTGAACAGTTGGGGTTGGCAATAAGGCGTTTATAGGACAGGCTTACTGACCATTATAATATCATGCTGCCTGCCTAACGGAACACTATGCAATGGGCCTGCTCATCTGAAAGCAACGTGGAAGATACTTGGCTAATGTGACGCTCCCAGCTCCTGTGCCATGCCCGTCACAAATCTGAGAGCAGCTGACAAGAGGTATTCTCTTAGGCCTCGTACACACTACAGCCGTATCGTGCGGACAGGAGCTTTACTGCGCGATAAGACTGTGACCAATCTTGCCTGTTGTGCGGCAACAGCCCTCTTGCCTCGCAACAGGTAAACCACCCAGATGATCGTGGTAATGCTTACCACGGGTCGTCTGTCCTGCCGTAGAGTGTGTGTGTACACTCATTGCGGGTTAGACGGCCTCTGGAAATGTCCCAGAGTGCCCATCGAGGCCACTCTGGGACACTGGAGCTGTCAGACTTGTCAATTTCGCTGCTCTAGCAGAGCAGCGAAATTGACAAGCAGGAGCAGGGCTCCAGCAGCTGTCAGTGCCGGTGCTCATGGAGGCGAGAGCCCCACTGCCACAGGGAGTCCCTCAAGCCACTCGGTTTCCCAGCTGTCTGCTGGGAAACCGAGTGGCTTGAGGGAATCCCTGCAGCAGGGCTCTAGCCGGTTTCCCGGAGCCCTGGTGGCTGGAGCTGCGCTGCAGGGATTCTCTCAAGCCGCTCGGTTTCCTGGCAGAGAGCTGTAATGGGGAGGCAGGGCTCTGAAGGGTTAATTGTCCCTCCCCCTGCCGTGCAAGTCCCTTACCTCTGTTATTCTCAGCATCCTGAGCTGTCCTGTCCTCCTTTGCGACAAGCTGAGACTGGGCCATCAGTGCCCCGGACAGGGCCAGGAGTCCCGAGGTGCTGCTGACGCTGGCCAGGCTGGAGGGCTGCAAGCCTGAAGGGTGTGGGGTGAGCGGGATGGGTGGTGCGTGGTGGGAGAGGTGCTGGAGTTGCTGCTGCTGAAGGAGAAAGAACAAAGGGCTGTGGGGTACTGCGAGGGGACTCCATCCCCTGCATGGCTCCAGGGAAAGGAAGAGAGCATGATTCAGCCCCTCCTCCCTGAATCCATCCAGCCCCCCTCACAGGCCCAGGTGTCTTTGGCTCTGAAGCCGTTCCATGATCCATTGGGGAGCTGCAGTGATGAGCCAGCACACGTGGGGCGAAGGGTGCCCAGAGGTGCCTGGGACCAAGCACAAACCGCGACACCCTTTTGGGTGATGTGAGCGAGCTGCAGGAGGCCCACGGAGCAGAGGAGGTGACCCCAATGGCTCCCTGCGCTATTCCTACAGCTCCCTTTTAGATGTGCAGCTGCCTGCAAGGGCCTGGAGCAGCCTAGGCCACTGATGTCAGAAGGTTTACGGCCTCCCACCAGGCCTGCCCCACAATATGGCCAAGGCCACTTGCGTCCATGATCCCCCCTTTTCCTGCCTTTTGCAACCAGTGCGACGCGGTGCAGCGGAGGGGATTCCCTGGTTGCAATGGAGGAGGAGACGGTGAAATCACAGGGGCCAGCTCGCCGGGGCAGCCAGGAGCTGGGGACTGGGGTTACCCCGCCAAGGGCACCCCCACATTGGGCCCTGATGGAGCCGTACTGCCTGTTCCCAGCTCCCTTCCCCTCTCCCCTCGCTGAGCTACTTACCCCAATAATGCTGTTCAGCTCCCCCATGGTCACCTGCTTGGCCCGCTCCACCGCCTGCAGCACCTGTTGCTGGTGCTGGGGAAAAAGGCAGGGGGGGTCAGGGTGTCCCGGAGCACAAAGGCAGTTCCAGCAGGGCGCGAGCTCCTGCCACATCAAAGGGGCAACTAAGCATCTGGGGGACAAGGCAGGTTGGGTGCTGCTGCCCAGGGGACCCTCCCTGGGGGAACTGTTCAGAGACAGCCCTCGCCCTCCTGGGATCTTGCTTTTACACAGCACCACCAGCACTGTTACTCGATCCACACCCCCAGTGGATGCCAGGGACCCGTCCCCAGCCCTGGGGTGGATGAAGGAGCTCAGCTGGAGCCGCATCGCTCTACCCATCCCCATCAAGCAGCACGGTGCATGCCCTCTTACCTCCTGCGTCAGGAAGGGAATGATTTGGGCACAGATGGCACTCAGCCGCTTCACAATCTCTGCCTGAAAGGGGAAGAAGGCAGCTCGGTCATGCCCAGCGCTGGGACCGTTTAGGAGACGGGGGCTCTTTGAAACCAACCCCCCCCCGAGTTCCACGGCGAGGAGCTGTGGTGATGGCGTCTCCGCGCAACCATGGCGTGGCCTGAACACCCGGCCAACCTGCGGCGGGGCTTGGCGGAAAAAGCAGGATGGCCCGCTACAGATCGCTGCTGTGGAGGCTCAGGGAGCACCTTGGGTGTTCCTACACTTACAAGTTAGGAGGCTTAAATCGACCTAAACTACTCTGCGTCCACACTGGGCTTTCCTTAAGTCGACTTAAGGAAAGGTTAATAACACCTCGTTTTAGGTTGAATTAATGCTTAAGTCATCCTTATTAGGTTGACTTAAGTCAGTGTGGATGGGGATTAGCGCCTAAATCAACCTTATTAAGTCAACTTAAAGTGTTAAGTTGACTTAATAAGGTCGAAAAGGGGCTCTGCCTGCACTAGAAAAGTTAAGTCGACTTTTGTTAAGTCGACCTAATAAGATCAACTTAACTTTTCTAGTGTAGACTTAGCTCTTGAGCCCACGTCCCCAGGAAATCACATGCCCCAATGCACCCCATGGGATTTCACAGGCTGCACCAGCCCTCATAGACTGTAAGATCAGAAGGAACCAATATGATCATCTAGATTGACCTTCCACATAATGCAGGCCACAGAACCTCACCCCCCCACTCCTGTATCAGACCCCAACCCAAGTCCGAGTTATCCAAGTCCTCAAATCATGTTTTAAAGACTTCAAGATACAGAGAATCCCCCAGCAAGTGAATCATGCCCCATGCTGCAGAGGAAGGTGAAAACCCACCAGGGCCTCTGCCATTCTGCCCTGGGGGGAAATTCCCTCCTGACCCCAAATAGGGCTATCAGCTAAGCCCTGAGTTTGTGGGCAAAACTCACCAGCCAGATATCCAGAAAGAATTCTCTGTACTAACTTAGAACCACCCCCATTTAATGTCCCATCACAGGCCACTGGCTTATCCACTGCTAGTCAAAAATCAGCCAACTGCCAAACTAGGCCGTCCCATCATACTGTCCCCTCCGTAAACCTACCAAGCTCAGCCTTGAAGCCAGCTGGCTTTCTTGCCCCCACAACCCCCCTTGTAAGGCTATTCCAGAACTTCACTCCTTGCATTGTTAGAAACCCGCATCTAATTCAAGTCTCAGCATCCGGATGGCCAGTTTATATCCGTCTGTTCCTGCCAGCCAGAGACTCTGCAGCCCGGTGCTCGGGCTGGGTGACCTCCTGGAGGTTGGCCAACTCCTCAAACTGTTTTCTGGGGGTTGCAAAACGAGGTGGCATTCACCCAGAACGCTGCCTAGGTGATCTCTTGTCTGCCCCGATCACTGCCGCCTGGGCAGGGGTCCAGATACACTGAGTTCACTTTACACCCTTCGAAGGAGGGGCGTATTGTGTCCAGTGCCCAGATGGGAAAACAGTGAGACAAAGTGACTTACAAGACAGGTCTCCTAAGCCTCAGGCCAGGGCCTTGACCACACGGCTGTCTTTGCTCACCCAACACCTGCCATTTCTTTCAAGGCCGAGTCACCTGAGACGCTCTTTCTAGCCAAAGGACAGGCTGTGCTCACTGCTGGGCGTAGAAAAGCTTGGCTGGCACCCAGCACATGGCAGGCCAGGCAAAGCACCCTAAACAGAGTATAGGGACTGGTTCATTTGAACTCTGTTTCTCCCCCTTCCTCTCCTCTTTTCCCACTGTCTCTGTTAAGTGGAATACGAAACCAAGAGCATGAGAGCTCTAATGGACCTTTCCAGCCCACAGCGAGTTTGAGTGGATGCAAAATTAGGCACAAGAAATGTGTCCACCCCGAATTAATGCCCTCCCTGAATTCTCTCCAGCGGGGCTCTTCTAGCTCTCTCCAGCAAGAGATACAAAAATCTGCCCCCTGCCCGGGGCTTGATCCATTGCCCCTGCCCTTGGAATCTCTCAAAACTGCCAGGGCTAGAGAGCTGCCTAGGAATAATCTGTTGGGCTGGCAGTCGCTTTGATGCATGATTGCACTTAGCCCTTTGGCAGGTTTTTCCATGTTGAGATATCCGAGCCCTTGACCGAGAGGAGACACCATGATCACCTGTTTTACAGAGGGGGAAACTGAGGCTCGGAGCGGGGCTGTGACTTGCCTATAGTCGCATGGGAGTCAGTAGCCGGGAATGGAGTAGAACCCAGGTCTTCTGTCTCCCAACCCCATGCCCGTCTCACTTGGATACACCACCTCCTGAAAAAGGAACAGTTTCCCAAGGGAAGCAGCAAAAGCTTCCGGGCTCAATCATATTTAAACTGTATGCATCATGCAGCAAATCCGCCTTGGCACTTGCCTGGGGACACAGTCTACTAGCTGGTCTGCTATCTTTTTCCGTCTCCGATTTCTAGGACTCCCTGACAGAGGTGCACAGAGATTAAGAACGCTAATAAAAAAGCCCAGCGAAGAACAAAGGAAATCTGTCAGATCCCGTACATAACACACACGGCCACCTGGCAATTCAGTCCCAGCCAGGGGCCTCCAGAGCGTGTGCAACTGCACCCAGCTTTCCCTCCTGACACCTGCTATTGGCCAGGTGTCTGGGATATAACCACCAGAAACCAAAAAGGGTTAATTCAGTCCAATGAAAATAAAGCAACAGTACTCACAGACAGCTCCAGTCCTAATGCCCAGCCCCCCCCGCAGCCGCTCTAACCACTAGACTATACTCCTACCTGCAGCAGAGACTAGAGCCAAGGAGTCCCAAGACCCACCTCCAAGCTCTAACACTAGCCCACATGCATTCCCAGAATTAGGCAGACTCCTTGCACCCAGAGTCCTTTGTTCTAACCACTTGGCAACACTCCTCCCCATCTCACTCTATCTTCACAGTCTCGTAAAACAAACAAATATGGTTTCTTCTTGTTCAGCTCCCCGGGCACCGCCTGGATCTCAGGATCCCATCAGAGTTTGAAGTAAACTGGGAAGCTGAGAATGAAAGCGACTCTCACGTCCCACCCTGCTAAGAAAAGGAGCAAAATTGGAGGGCTGAGCCAGCTGGAGAAATATGGCCGTCGACTTGCCACTTTGTCAGGCACCGTTCCAAACTAATTTCCCTGGCAGAGAGCCCTGCGATGACTAGATTGATAAATCTGAAGAGGAAAGCAAATTACAGCTGGAACAAAAGGAGACCGAGATGGTGAAAAACACTCCAGCGTCTTTGAGAAGGGAAGAAAAAAAAAAAAAAGATCCATTTGATTTCAGTTCCTGAAGGCCGTCTCTCCAGCTCCGACATCTCCCTGCTGTTCACCCCCAGCTTTCTCTGTAATGGAGGTGCCAGATAAATCGACTCCGAGGGTACGGGGGTGCTCATGCTTTATGTAGTGGCGCCTAATTAGGGGACTGCAGGCCAGACCTAATTAGGGGACCGCAGGCTCTTATGGTGCCTCAAGATGGAAATAGGCGCCTGGTGGGATTTTCAGCACCACCTAGAAATCAATGGGCTGCGTCTTTAGATGCTTTAAAAAAATTATGAACCGTAGCTCTCCCGCAGACAAGCTGAGACCCAAACGTAGCAAGTTCAGACCCCCCGGCCAATCTCTAGGCTCTTTACCTAGCCAGGCAGATAACCGCCATAGTATAGGCCACGCAGTTCCAATGGGACAGATCCTGCTGGCAGCTGGATCCTGCTCTTTCATTCTTTAGTCTCTCTCTTTCCCGTGTCTTTCCACTTTAGCCGATCCCCTCCTAACTAAACCCACCCAAACATTACTACACTAAAGAAAAATCACGGCACTAACATGTTATTTGCGGGCCACACTGGTTATTCTCCTTGGGTCTTCTATCTCTTTCCCTGATGCTGTCCTTTCTACTTAGGTTGCAAGCACTGCGGAGCAAGGACAGACTCTTCCGCTCTGTTTGTACAGCCCCTAGCACAACAGGGCTCCAACCTCCATTGGCCCCGAAGCACTATTGTGATAAACATAATTCGTAATAACACCCAGAGTTCTGCCAGGCAGACGTGCCATACAGGCAGAGATGGCAGAATTCAATTTTTGTCTGTGTGCCTAATTTCAGCCATGGGTATTTTCAAGCATTTTTTCTAATTGTTTTGCATTTAAATTTTCACAGTTGCTCAAAATTATGGGTTTTAAGCATTCCCCACCCACCCCTGTTTTTATCATTTTAAATTCTCATGGATGTAGGAAATTACGGGGGTCGGACAGTAATTATTTAATGATGGTAGGCAGCGAGATGCAAAAAGTTAAAGCTTTCTAATGGTTAAAACACAAACTGCTCCCTCACATGCCAAAACACACAAAGGGAATAGCCGTAAATCAAGAGGGAAGATGTTCTCGGGCATTTGTCTTACTTTCCCCATCCATAAAGTGAAGTAATCATTGAGGGCAATATTTTCGCTGGTTTGCGTGTGGTGACATTGATGGACATTTACTGGTAAAAATCTAATCCTTTCACGCCTACATACAGGCCACTGGTGAATGGGTCCATGCTCTGGCAGGAGCCTACTTGCTGAATCTGGTATGCTTTGGCTAGCTAAGGTATCTTGGGAATGTTCTGCCTGTCCCCATCTGCCTGTCTATTAAACAGCCAGACCTGAGCAGACGGGACATCTAGCCCCCAAGTGAACCTCAGTTTCCCATCACCAGTCTACATTCCCAGGGGATCAAGTCTCCCAGGTCCAAGACAGAAGTGTTGGAAAGCTTGAGTTCAAATCCAGCCCCAGACGAAGACGCAGAACAGTCTGCTTGAGAGAGAGCTGGGTTGGAGTGGGGAACAGTTCCCATAGATGCTGATCATCCATTGTGAGGGGTTCGTCAGCTTCATCCCCCCAAATCCTTCCATCACTCACCTGCTTGTGCATTTCTATGTTCAGCCCATAGGACATTTCATAGTACTGAAACAAATCAGAACACAGCCCAGTTAGAAGAAGGCAATACTTTCACCAGCTATCAGCAGGATCCAAAGCTATTCCACATGGCTCCCTGCCCCGTCCAGCTCGCCCCAGAGTAACTCCAGTGGTATTCAGTTCAACAGATGGGTTTTGCTTCCCCCAGTGATCAGGCCCAGATTTAATGATTGGTCCAATTGACAGAGATCGAATCGGAAAACTCATGGTGCTACCGTCTTTAGCGAATGGTGACAGCTGGCCTCTTTCAGTTCTGGGGGGGAGGAGCCAACAGAACAAAAGGCCTGCCCCCTCAGATGAAGGAGGGGCCACAGGACCCCAGGATTCAGCTGAGTAGGGGGGACAAAAACAGGGGCAATTGAAGGCCTGTGTGTGGCTACCTGGGCAGAAGTAGGGCAAGCTTCAGTCTCCATGTCCACAGCCCAATCTAATCCAGGCCATCTCTGATGGGCCTGCCACAGCTGATCACCACTGAGCGCTGGAGTCACAATGCGTCTACACTGGCAAGTTAGGTCAACTTAAGGGCGCGTAAGTTACCTAAACAAAGGTCCACACTGGGCTTTTCTTACGTCGATTTAAGCATTTCCTTAAGTCGACTTAATAACACCTCCTTTTAGGTCGACTTAAACCTTACGTCGACTCCTTAAATCGAATTAAGGCCAGTGTAGACGGGGATTAACGCAAAATTGACTTTATTAAATCGACTTAGAGCCAATATAACGGTTCTCTCTGCTGTTAAGTCGACTTAACTTTGTAAGTGTAGACATAGCCTGTACAGAGATTAAGGGGCTGCTTTTTATGGCTGACGCTCTAACCACTGGGTAACACTCCCCCTGGCAATTAGCAGCAATGGGTTTCTGTGATGGTGGAAGGGACACTTTTCCACCAGACACTGGACTGAGACACACCCAACTTATATCACCATAAACAGATGAATACAAATTATATTTTTAGTCATTTACAACCTAGCATGAATTCAAAAGAGTGACCTGGAGATGACATATTTAAGGCAGACAGGGATCTTTGATTCGCTCTCTTGTCATAATACCAAAACAAAGAGCCAGTCGGTGAAACAGAAAGTTGGCAGATTTAAAGCTGATCACTGGAAGGGATCTTTTTTTCCCAGACGAAGTTCAGTTTAGCCTGTGGAACTCCTTGCCACAAGAAGTCATTGGGGCTGAGAATTTGGTTGGGTTCAGGAAGGGATGAGACATTTGTACGGACAAGGAGAGCCAGTGCTACAACAGTAAAGATTAAAACAACCAGGAGTGTTCTGGAAGGGAAAGAAATCCTCATGCTTCAGGGCATGCCCAACCTCTAGATACTGGGATTAGGAGGGAGTTTTCCCTGGAGGCAGGTTGTCCCATGGCCGCCTATAGAGAAGTTTCTTGCACCCTCCTTTGACAAAATATTGGGCTAGAAATGGACCCCGAGTTTAATTCACTGTGACAATTCCTGCATCCCTATTCCCTTTCCAACCTCAGCACTCACCTCACGGGGGGGGGGGGGGGGGATTTGCTTGGAGAAGAAGCCAGAGGTAGACCTATAATTTGCTGGAATTATGGGCAGGGGTAAGTAGCAATTCTGTTTAACCCCGCGATGGCCGGTTCAAGGGGACACCCCAGCGGAGTTGCTCCTCCGGTGGCCCTTCAGAAGGGGTTTTTGGAAACAATCCCGGGGTTCAGTTCAGGTTGGGTTTTTGCCTGTAGCACTCCCCTCTCCACCGGGGCAGGCTGGGCGTTTGGAGTGACCAGGGCAAATTAAAAAATGGCATCATTCCCAGGGTCTAACCGCATCCTGGAATCAGCAGCAGGAAAACGGCAGCAGGAGCTGGTTGCTAGGAATAGATATTAACTCCTTCCTGCCCAGTGCCCTTTCCCACCCCCTGGGGCCAGCACCCACCGGCACACGCGGGCAACCTTTGCCAGCTAGGAGCAGCTGCCCTCAGAGGCCAGGCTCTCAGGCGGAATGACTTGTTGAGTGGCCCCAGTGGGGTAACTGATTGCTAGGGAAGGAACCCCCAGAGGGGGGCAAAGAGGCCCCGGCTGGTGCACAGAGGCAGGTAGAGGGTCTCTTACCATGACATAATGTCTCTGCATCTCCGTCTTCTCACTCGCCAGCTTCTCGCATTCCAGCTTCAGGCTGCAAGGGAAACCGTCTTCATTTGCAGCCCCGCATACAAACTGCCTACCCTGCAGGGCTGGGGGCTCCGCCTGCAGCAGGAATCCTCGCTCTGTGCTACACACGTCCCCAGCAGGGATCCATCCCTGGGTTAGAGTCTTGTCGCCTGGGGCTCCCTGGGAAGGATGTAAACCACCCACCCAGCCCCGCTCCCTTCCTGGGGACACACATGATCCCAGCTCCTCTCCCATGGCAGTGCCCCAGCACCTGGCACCTGGAACACCACGTCCAGTGAGGCCTTGCTCTGGCTTCACAAAATGAACCTTTGCCTGGGACCCTGAGCATGGGGGAATCCCCTGAACTGCCTGCTCCACCCGCCTCCCACCCATCCTCAGCTCCCTCTCCCTGATCTGTGACCCGAACCCCCTCAAAATCCCCCCCGCTCTCATCACCTGCCTTACCTGTAACCCTGGGCACCATTCGCCCCTTTTCACCTGTGATCCTAGACACCTGTCTGTCTCTCTCTCTCACATGCCCCCCAGGACTGTCCCTTCCCTGTGACCCTCTCCCACCCTACCTCCCTGCCCCTCCCCAAACGCCCTGCCCCTCACCTGTGATACTGAGCCTGCAGAAACTGGAATTCTTCCTTAATCCGGTCGCAGATTTCCAAAATCGAGAACTTGAAGGGCTGCCCAGCCTGGAGAGGAGTCTAGAGCAGGGAATAGAGAGAATCAGTTTCACAGCTGCGCTGCTCTGCTCTCGGGACACTGCCCTGACCTACCTTGCCCACCCCAAACCTCTCTCCTGCCTTAGCTCCTGGCACAGGCAACTCCTCCCTACCTCATTCCAGAATCCAGCCCATTTCTACACTTTCCCCAACTCATCCGGCATGCCCAGAGCCAGGCAGGTACTTACAGGGTGCCGTCCTTGTGGGTACATCCTGGGGGCCTTGCCCAAAACTGATGCCCACCAGAGGAGGAAAAGCCCTCCTTTCCCTTCCGACGGGTTCTTCTTTAACTTCTCCAACAGCCGGCTGGTCCCTAGGCGAGCAAGAGGGCGACGGGCTCCTGTCTCAGGGAGGGAGGGAGGGACGGATGTGGGGAATTTTCCCCGGCTGGCTGCTGCTGCTTCTTCACAGAAAATTATTTATTGTTGTGGGTCCAGATCCCAGGGCGAAGGACACTTCCGTGGGGTGAAAGGGGAGAGAGAATTCCTCCCCCGTGGGTAGCACTTGGCCGGGTCGTCTGGACCCCCCCCATCGGACACAGGGCTGGGGGGAAATATAATCTGTCTTAAAGCACCAAAAAAAAAAAAGCTTGCAGGAACAGAAGGTCAGTAGAAAATCTGGCCGGATTTCAACAGCGGTCCCTGGCTAGAATGAAAACTGCCTCCTGGCAAGGCAAGAGAAGAGCTGGGGAGTCTGTCCAACCGGATCCTTAAGGTGGTCCTTTTTCTGGAGGTGGTGGCGCAGGGGACTTTGCCCCCTGGGCTCTCAGATCCTTGCCAGGGACCCACCCGCTGGAGGTACCCTAGGGCAGCCAGGCCTGGGAGCCAGACTGCTCCCTTTTCCCCATCCACAGGCTCCACGTCCTCAGGAAGACAAACAGAGGGAAACAACTGCCCCCCCTTTCCCTAGCGGTGCCCCCCACATTCTGCAGGGCTGGGGGAGGATGGGCTGCTCTCAGGCCTTGGAAGTCAGGGCCCCAATGGGGGTGGGGGTCAGCCCCCTCATTGCCCTTCCGTGTGGGCTCTAAGCGGGGTCTGCATGGACCCCTATCAAGCGTGTGATGTGGCCACCTGAACAATGCACCCCACTCCTGTGCAACCCCCCCATAAGCGGGTTGGCTTTCCCTTGCACCCCAGACACACTGGCCTCTTCCAGCCACCCTCTGCATTCCCTCTTTACCCCCACATTCCCTTCCCCACTCCAAAACCCCCCTTCTCGTGCCCCCAGATATCCTCCTCTCCCACCCCCTGGCCTCTGGGATTTCCCACACCCATAGAGGTCCAGGCTGCCCCCCTGCCGGTAAGCCCGCCACACGCCTCCATGTTTGTAAAGGCCGGGCCTGGATACAAGCCCCCCCCCCCCCATACAAAGACCCAAATGAAGGCAACCTTAATAAACGTTTCCCCCTTGGAGCCTGCACTTCATTCTTCCTGGCCCTTCTGGAAAGCAGAGTTCTCTCCCAGCGCGAGGCACCAGCATCTCGCTAGCCCACGGCTTGACACTGGGCGCTGGAAATAGCACACGCTGTCTGCCGTGCAATAAAGGCATCCTAAATATATCCCCATGAAATACACTCAGGGGTTTAGCGCCTGTCTCTGACCCAGTGAACCAAGGCAGGCTGCAGTCTGGGGGCGTTCCCTGGGCTGCTGGGACAGGTGTCCTTCCTTCACGGTCTAGGCCATTAGCCACCCCAGAGCCAGGCCACCTGGACCATTCCTCCCAGCACTTCTCATTGTCCACGGGCTGGTGTGGCTCCCTGCGTGAGTGAAGCTGCCACGGGCATGGGTGAGACACTGGGGAATTGCCCGACCGGTGCGTCTTCTGCACCCTGGCCTATGGGGCTTCGCCTCCATCCTCCCCTGCAGCGCCTCCTGCTGGACAAGGGGCATTTTTTGGGTGCGACGCCAAGAGGGTCCCCCTAAATGACAGCCACTGATCATTAAGCAGGGAGGGGACAGAGCAGCCAGGCCCCCCAAAAGCTGGGCAATCTCTGCCTTCTCATCCCTGAAGCAGAACCCTCCAGTGGGGCCCCCCCTTCCTGCAGGGTTGCGGTTATTATTACACCCAAGTCTTCATGCTGGTGAGAAAACCGGCCCCTAGATCCACCTTAAACAGCTTTGCAGCCTCTGCTACTGGGGACCTGTTTCCATTGGCTGCACTTGGTTACAAGCGCCAGCCAATCGGCCCCACCAGTTCCCACATGGGTCTATGATGTCAAAGCCTTCAGAGGCTAATCAGGAGCCAAAGAAGCTGGAGGATAAACAGGAGGGAACTTGGGGTGGGGGAGGGCCCGGCCCGGGGCAGGCTGGGAGTTGTAGTTCTCTCACCCATCCATCTCCACCTGCTTTGCACAGCCTAGATACATAGGGTCTGCACCCCCTGGCTTGAAGCAATGTCCATCACATCCAGGGGTTGCAGTGCAGTTCTAGGGTTCACATTGATCCTTGCACAGAGTTAGTTTTTATTTAAAAGAGGGTCTGGTTGGACAGACCAAGGGCTCCTCATTGGGGGGTCTCTGCTCCCCGCTCCAGGCTCCTTCTCTGCTCAGCTTCATGCCACTGCGGCCCCTGTTTAGGCAGACACCCACACAGCCAGGGGGGGATTGATCGCAGCTCCCTGGCCTTGTGGCAACAGGCGAGCGTGGCCACGGGTTCCAGAGTCCAGCTGGTGGCTGTGTCCTTCTGGGACAGACCAAGAGCTGCTGCGTCGCCCCCCAGCTGTGTAAGGGGGCCAAGGATCTTGACTCCCTTTGTAAAGTGATTGGAGACAGAGGGATAAAAAGTGCTCACTGAAAATCAGTGTTATTTACTAACAGAGTCCTTCTCGGATTGATCCCCTTCTTCTGGCTGTTCTTGGGGGGCCAGGGCTGCCCTGGCTCCATGCCTGAGCCCTCTGTCCCCCCCGCTCCCCCGCCTTGGCCGACAAATAACCTGATCTTCAACACCAGGCTGCTCCCCAAAGCACAAGGTGGCTGCAAACTACATTGCCCACAAGCTCTTGCGATTAGTGGCTCTGGCCTGTCAATCAAAGTAACGTGGGTCCAGTTCCCTCCTCAGCCTCCCCATCCGAAGTGGCTGGATGGTATAATTACAGCCCATTGATCTAACTGAGCAAGGCTTTCCTGCTGGCCATGAATCAGGCTTTGCAGAGAGGCGCACATCCCTTTACCATTAAACGCAGCAGCACCTTCCATCCCATTAGGGCCTCTCCAGACACACACCAACCCCCCCAGCTCCCTCTGCACTGGGCTGCCAGGGTTTGGCTAAGCCCGCAGCAGAGCTGGGATCTACCCCCCCACCGTGAAAGTTAAAACAAGCAAAGTAAAAACCGGGTTGATCTTTGTATCTTCCACCTGAACTGCCTCTGAAAAAACACCCCCTTGCTCCCAAAAGGCAGAACCACATTTCTGGGGGACAGTCTGACATCAGGCTCTTATAAGCCGGCTCGACACAGCCTTCTGAGTCACTTGCACCCAGGTCTACGCCGCAGCTGACTTCACAAGGTGAGCTCTTGCCCAGTGTGTGTTACAGAGCTTCAAGTTCCTAGGATCAGAAGAACAGGACCTGCCCGCCGCAAATGTCCTTTCTTCCCTTTATTGTGCGATATGCTACAGGCCAGGTGGCCTGCTCCACCCCAGAAGTGGCTGCATTTGTGTGGCTGTCTATTCAGGGCTGGCCCAAGGGTTTTTGGTGCCCTAGGCGAACTATGACGTTTGCTCCGCAGTCAGAGGGTGATACTTTTGTTTATAAGAGGAAACATATTAACATTTTTTAAACCAAAAAAAAATTCTTTTCCATCTAAGTTGGCACCCCTTAAAGCATAGTGCCATCGGATATTGCCTAGTTCACTGATATGGTTGGGTCGGCCCTGTGTCTATAGTTGTGAAGTATGATTGTAGGGGGAGGGCCGTAGCCTATAGAAATGGGACAGTTTTATGATGCTAGTGGTAGGCGGTAGCTGCGGTCTGGTATAAATCAATGTAACACCTGGAGATCCATTTAAAAAGCTTGAATAAATAAGCCCTTTGCAGCCTAGTATCATACAACTTTCCAATCGATATATAAAGGGGAACGCCGGAACGGGCTGGCAATGGCCAAAAATTGGCTGCAATTTACAGATTACGTGGCTAGAAGGGACCATTTTGCTAGGCTGATCTCCATATAAGCCAGGCTGCTGGCTGGCTTACATGTAACAAGTTGTTGGCTCTCAGACCAATTTCTGGTGAAGAAAAGCCCACCTCCACAACCAGCCCTTGTTGGCAGCCTCATCAGAGAGGCCTAAGGTGGTATGAACCACAGCTGGGGCTCCCAGGCGGGCCGTTATGATGAGGGACCCTTCCCACACTGCAGAAGAGGGTCGTGGTAAGAAGTGATTAAATAACTCAGCTGTCTTTCATACAGTGCTTTCCCCCAGTAGGCCGCAACATGCTTTGGAAAAGGTTAGTGTCATTACCCCCATTTTACAAATGGGGACACTGAGGCATGAGGCAGGGCAGTGATTTGCCCAAGGTCGCCCAGCAGAGCTGGGACCAGTGCCCAAGCCTCAGGAGTGCCGGTCCAGACAGGAAGGGGAAAGATTGAGAACGGGACAGGAAGGGGAAAGATTGAGAACCAGAGCGTGACAGGGACTGACTCGGCTCACCTCGTAGAGACAGAACCGGTCCAATGGCAAAATCATAGAGTCCAGGAGCCAGTACTCCAGGCCCTGCCACCAGTTTGCTCCATTTCCTTTGTTGAATTTGGTGCCTCAGTTTCCCCAGCTGTGACAAGACAGACCCACTGAGCGAAGCACAGATGGAAGATGCTCTGATGGGTGGTGGCTTGCGGCCATTATTTTTTTGGAAAGAGATAGGGGACATGGAGAACCCTACCCCAAAAAACCCCCAAGTGCCCGAATTTTTGCCGGGAAGATTCCAAGGGATGATTTCATCCCATTTGCAAGCTGAGCTGTAAACATAAAAGCTGCAATTAGGAAAGTTGCTACTGTAAGCCAGCAAATGCATGGGACGCGGCGCAGATACCGCCCCACCAACCGTGCCTGACCACAGTAAATTCCCAGGATTTCAGGGTATTAACCACACTTGGCTTGGCATCCGGCTAATGTTCCACAAACCTTTTATTGCCACTACTAACCAAATGCTGCTTTCTGGGGGATTGTTCTTCAATCAAAGCCAGTATTTGCCCTATGTTCCTCCCCTCCCCCCACACAGTCTCAGCTCTTGGAATAACAAAACCTCCCTGTTCCCTAAAGCCCTCTGGCAGGGGAGCACTCAAATCAATTAAGAGTTGCAGCACCCCTGGGAGGCAGGGAAGGATTAGTCTACTTGTCTCACATGACAGGAGGGAAACCGAGGCAAAGAGCTTTGCCCAAGAGACAAAGGAGTGAATGAGGGACAGGGCTGGGAAGTAAATCAAAAGACCCCCATGCTCTAACCACTAGACACTGCTTCCCTTCCAGAGCAGGGAATAGAACGAAGCCAGGAGTCCTGGCTCCCAATATCTCTGTTCTACTGGCAAGACCCGAGATCTGGTTCCCCCCAGTCACTAGATCCACAGCTGTGAAGAGAACCCAGGAGTCCCGGCTCCCAGCCCACTCCTCTACCCACGAGATATTTCCTCTTCTAATCAAACACATGAGAGCTAGGTTGTGGCACCCAGTCCATCGCGCTGGCCAGGACTCAATCATGCTCTACTGTGCGTGCATGTAAAGGGAAGTTCTTCGCCATGAAGGCGCAGGGTTCCCAGAAAGAAGTGGTCAGCCTCAGCTGTGGCAAGGGTGGGTATTTCCCAGGTCAGGAAAGGGGTGACATTCCCAACCACAGGCACAGGCGGAGGGGCCAGGCGCTCAGGATTGACGAACTGGCAACCTCAAGTGCTGCCTTCCCGAGCCCAGGCGGGAGGTTACAGCTACAGAGCTGAGAACTCCAGGCTATGGAAAAGGGCCAGGTTCCCAGGCACAAAGGAGACAAATCTGGCTGAGTTCCCAGGTGGAGATGACCTGTGTTTTTCTCTCTCACAGACGCTTACAACTCACCCATCCCTTTCTGCCCCTGCCTGGCAGCTTTCGCCCCAACACCAATGCACATGCACGTGTCTTCTAGAGGAAGAAGAGAGCCATGCTTGGAGCCACCCCTGGAAGGATTAATCCACCCCCATTGGCCTACCCTTCTGCAAAGCTACCACACTAGCAACGGGGAGCGGATGGGGAATAGCCAGACCTTTAAATATTGCACGAGCCAGCTGTACCCGGCCCTCCATGCACAGGCAGGCGTGAGGTTAAATATTTAATGCGTCACATTTCCGCCTAATCTTTTATTAATTATGTTATTTACTTGCTGCATGATTGCAACTATCCGAGGAGGCAGGGATGACAAACATACCGAGACTCTCCACCACACCCCCAGCCCCAGAATCACCCACGGTTGCTGCCAGCGTTAGTGTAGACAGGTGCCGGTGTCCCCGCCGCCATGTTGTCTGGTAGCTCAGAGCAGGGCTAGGCGGAGCTCCTGCCGGTGCGACAGCATAGGTGGAACATTTTGGCAGACACGTCTGGCACGTGTGTGCACAGAATGCACAGCAGAGGAGGGGGGGACTGGGTGAGGAGGGCCTTGGGCTGGGACCCAAGAGATCTGAGTAGATTGTCAACTGCATCCCTTGGACAATTCACTCAGGGACACATTTTCAATAGCGCTCAGTATGGGGTTTATTACAAGCCGGCCCATCATTCTGGTGTCTAAACAGATGCCGAGATCTTTTCAAAATCCAGCCCCAGGAATGACTCTGTGCCTCAGTTTCCCCATCTGTAAAACAGGGGTAATAATCCTTTCTTTCTCCCACCCTGGGTCAGTGTTGGCCATTTAAACGGGCAGGTCTTTTGGGCTGTGATTGTGTGTTTATAGGTCTGTGCAGCACCTAGCACACGGGCCCGGCGAGCATCACTAACAGGTGGCAGATCCTAGCAGAGGAGAAGGCGTTCACACTTGCTGAACCGATAGCCTGCCTCTCTCTCTCTCTCTCTCTCTCTGAGCTCTGCTGGTTGCAGAGCTCCCTGCCCCCAGCTCAGCCGTCCCAATAGCGTGGGACATACACAAAAGGATTAATACGGCTCTCCAAAAAATCGTTAACCTATTTGCATCGTGCTCGGCCCTAGCATGCTCCTGTGGCATAAGCAGTTGGTCGAATCCATTGCCATTCACTATCCTGTTAGGGGACCAGAGGACATACCAGAGCTCCTCAGCTCACACACTGTGTTGAATTAACCCCTTACTAAAAATCCCTGTTCACCGCCAGGCACATCCCTCCAGTGGCACACAGCTGCTCCCTCTGCACAAGATAGATGCTTAAATGAGGCTTTCACCTGCCTCCCTGCTGGAAAAACTGCTTCCTCTTTCTGCTTTTCCTTTTCTTCATTCAAAATTCTAGAGCACAAAGACTGCGCTGACCTCTAGCAATAAGCTACAATTACCTGCCGCAGGCCAAAGAGGTGAAAACTGTTGATTTCAGGAGAGCAGATTCCCTCCTGCCAGCCAGAGCCCATGGATACTGTTGGCAGAAATGTTTGGGTTGAGTAATTTTAACAGAAAATGGCATTTTTGTTGTAAAAATTTTCCATGGGAAAATTTCAGGCTTTGTTTCTGTTTTCCTGGGTTTTGACTAAATAAATGGGAGCGGTCCTGCTTTTAGCAGGGGGTTGGACTAGATGACCTTATGAGGTCCCTTCTAGCCCTGAGATTCTATGAAATCACAAACTGATTTTTTTGGGGGGTCTGCTTTTTCAGGGTTTTTTTTTTTTAAAACCTGACCTTTTAATAACCAAACTCTGAAATTTGAGGGCTGCTAGGGGGCGGGGGTTGGATTGTTTTCGTTTTTTGAAAGGTGAAGATGTTTCGGTTTGGGATTTTTGCAGTAATGCAAATTTTTGTAGGATATTTTGACAAAAATTAAAAACAATTCCCCCCGGACCCAAGTTTCCTAAAACAAAACCATCCAAGCGAAAGCATTTTTAAAAACCAGCTCTAAGCACTATTCTTTCTCCACTCTTGACTGGTACAAGAAGTCACAAGTTACGGAATAGCCAGGATGTTGTGAAAAAATCTTCAAACTCTAGGCTGGTGATTGGTTCATCCCTTCAGGTAGGTTAGTTTATAGCCCAGAGTAATTTGAGTCTGTGTGCACTTGAATCAGACCATTACAGACTCCTATCTTCAGTAGATATGACAGTGCTTTGCATAGGTCATTATCAGGCCTATTTCAGATGGGGAAACTGAGGCAGAGGGAGATGTGAGTTGCCCAAGGTCACCCAGTGGCAGAGCCAGGAATAGAAGCCAGGTCGCCTGAGTCTCGATCTCGTGTTCTGTCCACTAGCCAGACAGCCTCCCACACCTATCTAGGTCCTCTTGTCTGTGAGCAATAAATGAAAGCCCAGATCTGGTGGTGAGTCCTTTATAAAAGGCTAAAAACAACAAGCTGGATCCATGACCCCCATGACCTTTGAGGCATTCCTGAACCGGGATTTTGCACTTGGAATCTGACTCCAACCAAAATTAGCGTAGTTTAAAAAAACGTTAAAGGAATTCAAGAGGTCTGGCCTCCATTCCTGGATCCGCCACTGACTCTCCGCACGACCTTGGGCAAGTCTTTCCCCCCACTCCGTGCCTCAGTTTCCCCATCTGTAAAAATATCTTCGCTTTGTTTAGGGTGTAAAGTCTTTGGATAGGGACTCTCATCCTACGTACAGCGCCTAGCACACCAAGGCCCCATCTGTCAGGGTCTCCAGCTCTGAGAGGCAAATCAAACTAGGGTACCCTCTTGGCGTTTCCTCCCTCTGGACTCCCGCCCTTTGCCCCCAAGCCCAGCCTTGCTTGTTGCGGGGATTTGGGAAACAAGAGACTTGCTTTGCTGGGCATCAAAAGTCACGCCAAGCACCTCCCCAACCCCCGCTCCACCCGCAAGAACACGGCTGCTGCTCTTCCTGTTGAGAGCTCCTGCCAGACAGCCTGGGGCTGTGCCAAGCTGGGAGGGTGCTGGCAGGTTTCTGTCTGTGCCGTGCCAGCAGCTCAGTCACAGGGCTGGACAGCAGGAGCCTCTGCTGTCCGCTAACACGAACCCCATTGGTGAATGCCAGCTGGACAGACAGACCTGACAGGCTGCCCTCCCTATGCAGTCTCCCAGCTTCCCCAACTGTACCATTTGCAGGATTGTGGCTGGGGGGCAGCCCCCCCCCTCCGCCCCTCGCCCTTGTGATCCAGTAAGGGTTGACCTGTGTTAAGATTGAGTGGCTAAGGTATTGGGCTGGGAAGCAGGAGACCAGAGCATTATACCCGGCTCCGCCACTGGCTCGCTAGACGTCCTTGGGCATGTCACTTCTCCTTGCCGTGCTCCGGTGGCCTTGCCCAGCCTTTGGCTTGTCTCAGCTGGTTAGGCAGCAGTGTTGGCTCTTGGAGGGAGGGGCTATTCTGTGACACACCTGGGGCCTCATCTAGGGGCAACCGTCAAACAAATAGAAATGAGCCATGAGCCACCATGGGTCTCCCCTGCGGTCCCTGTTCCCTCCCTGACACCGGATCAGATTCAAAACAAGAACTAAGGGTGCAATAGAAGCCAGAAACCAGGTGCCAGAAACACTGTGACCCTCCCCATTTTCCGTCTTCTCTCCACCCCAAGCCCATCGACATTCACCCTCCCCTTTCTCCACCTCAGGCCTCCTGCGTGCCGTATCCCCAGCGCGCTGGCACCGACCCCTCGACATGCCAAGCCACCCTTCGCACAGAATTCTCTCTGCTTGAAACCGGCTGGCTGCAGAAAGCTGGGACGTGGGCAAATCCCAGTGTATAATGAGTGTAAGCATCGTGGAGCAGGGACCTACCTTCTCTTCTTAGGCCTTGTCCACACAGGAAAGTTTCTGCTCCAGGTCTATCCCTGTATACCAGCGGAAAGAGCCTCGTGTCTCCACACAAGGCGTCTGCCATCGTTGGTTCTCTGTGCATAAGTTCCTCCGATTGCCATCCAGAATAAACCTGTACGGCTGGGAGTTCAAACTGTGCCCCAGAAACCCATTTTCATTGTACTCCAGGAAGCAAACACAGCCCTCCTGCCGCTGTCCCGTCTGCCCCTGTTGCTGAAGAGTAGATCTCTCTGGTTACCTTTCTTTGATCAGCTGTTCCAGGAGGCTCGTCGAGGTCAGACATTACCCGCCTCGCTCCCGAAGGCTGGCAAATGCACAGATCTCAATGAAAGCCACTGTCGGACAGAGCAAACACCGATGATTATTCATCATCAGCTAGAGGCGCTGGGAGGCCCCAATCAAGATCAGAACCCCACTGTGCTCGGTGCTGTACAAATACATAGGGCAACACAACCTTCATCCCAAAGAGCTCCCAGATGACATAAACAAGACAGACCTCGGGTGGGAGGGGAAACTGAGGCCAGAGAGGCGATGTGATTTGTCCAAGGTCACTCAGATTGTCAGTGGCAGAGATGGGAACAGGACCCTGGGCTGTGTACCACTGGCCCCTCAATTTTTCCAAGCGAATCCAAACACATTTCTTTGCAAAAAGCCAGGCATGATAAATAAGTGCAAGATCTTAAGGGCCTGTATTTGTGCTGTGTGTAATTTTGCAGGTGTCTTCAATAGCAAACTGGGTCACTCGAGGTCCTGAAGTATCAGCCGGCATGCCTGCAATTACTTGCCTTGGTGAAATTCCTTTAGGAGCCCTTCAGGGGACCGACCAGTGGGAAAATCTTCTCTCAAAGGACTATGCAAAATGGCTGATGGTTTTACAGCCTGGATCCAATCCTGGGGCTGAAGAGGCTCTGATTAAAATCCCAGTAAAATCCCACCCCCATTAGGGAATGAAAAATTCTGCTACGTCTCTGTTAGTATCCACCTTGCACTCCCTTCGATTACAGACCATGGGCCCCACTCTACCGACATTCAACTCCGGTAACTGCATGATCTCCGCGAGCTGAGGAGTGGCCTCAGATCAGGCATCGGCAGACGACGCGATTGTTGGCTACGGCCCAGGGCCCTGTTCGGTTAGGTGCCCCTGGGAGTCGAGGCACAGCCATGCTTCCTGGCAGCCAGGTGGAGCCATGATTGCAGGTGAAATTTCACCCCCATGGGGGGGTTGGGTACTGGCTCACGTAGGGCCAGCAGCTCCTGAGAGGCTGGCGCACTAGATTGGGAATTAGGTTCTGTTTCATGATCGGTTGGGCGACTTGCCCGCTCCGTGCCTCGGTTTCCTCTCTCACCTGCAGCTGTCTTGCCTATTTTGACTGCACTCTCTACGAGGCAGGGACTGTGTCTTGCCCTGGGTATCTGCAACCCCCAGTAAACTAAGGGGCATGTCCTCACTGGGGGCCTCAGGAAGCTGGTGTGCCCTGCCTGAGTAAATGGGAGCTGGCAGGAGTGCCCTGCAGTTCTGTCAGCACTTTCCAGTGGTGGTAGCCGTCCCTGAAACTGCTGCGAATGCCTCTGCCCCTCTCCTTTGCCCACCCAGGCACACAGCGGGTGGCGGGAGAGGGGTTGGCCATTGGATCTCTGAAGCTGCGAAACTCAAACCATCCAGCGTCCTGGAACCCTGCCACACTGCGCCGTCGGCGGGTGGGACGCACGTGCACTGTGAGCATCCTCCTCGGAGGCCAACGAAGGTCAGCAGAGCCTTTCACCCAGGTCGCCAGCTCGAATCCCACGCAGGCTGGCAGCGGCTGCCATCTGACTTGCTTCCAGGACCACAGGAGGGTCTCAGACTAGGCACTAATGAACCCCTTGGCAGGCAGCAGAGAGGCCACAGATACAGTGGCCCATGCACACCGGCTCCCTTCTTGCAACAAGGTCGAGACAGGCCAATAGCCAGGAGCTCCCATTGCCCCAAATCTGCTAACATGCCATCTCCAGGGCTGTTCACACGCCCCCCCTCTAACTGGCTGGGAGGCTTGCATACAGTGTGCTCTGGAACCAGCACTGCCTTCATCCACCCGCACAGCGATCAGCCCCCGCTGACTCGGAGAGCCCATAGAGATGTCCACGGGCATGTGACAGAGCCCACCTTAAGGAAACTGAGGCACAGGGAGGTGCCGTGACTTGCCCAAGCTTGCCCAGCAAGCTGAGTGGTGAAGTCAATACGGGAGCACACATCTCCTGAGACTTGTCACCCACTGGACTCCACTGCTGCCCATCAAAGTAATCAGTGGCCACCAGGGAATAGTCCCTCGATCTCCTGGGTCCCCATGGATCTACGCCTCCTGTCCATCAAAGCCACATGCTCCCTCCTGCCTGCAATGTTTGGTCTTGCCTTGAGTGCAGGGGACTGGATTAGAAGACCTCGTGAGGTCCCTTCCAGACCCACCCTTCTACCCCACAGCCAGGATTCATGGCTGCAGCCATACAGTATGGCCCAGGAGGCCGCTTGTCTCCAGGAAGCTGAATTCTCAGCTTCTGCCATGCTGGGAAAGGAGCTCGCTGCCTGGTTCCAGGAGAGATGGGCCAATCCACCCCTACCCACGCAGCTACAAGCTGACACACTTCCAGGACACCGTGTCACCACATCAGCGCAGAGGTGGGGGCAGAGGTGGGAGGCCAAGCGCCGGGAGTCGTTAAAGGCATACAGCAGCTGACGGTGTCTCTCCTGGTTGCACTTACTGGCTCCTGAGTGGTTTTTAATTATTGATGCCTCTTTTAGCTTTTATCTCTCGTGCGCCGCAGCCGTGAAGGGCCTCACCGCTCCTGCATTAGTGATGAATTGGGAGGGAGGAACCATTCCCAGCAGCTCCCGCCGTTTGTGGCTTAGGGCAGCGTTTCAAGGCAGCGGAAAGCAAAGCTGGCCCCAGCCCAGCTACCCTGGGCAGCTGCTGCTACAGAAATGACAGGGATCTCTCAGGCTGGATCATTAGAAAGGAAGCAGGGGAGATGGCGATGAAATCCACCTGCTGCCACTCTTCACCCGTCACTGTTTCACAAAAGAAGCCAGTATCACAGCCCCATTTTACAGATGGGGAAACTGAGGCACAGAGTGGGGGGGGAAACGACTCGTACTAGGCCACCCAGCATACCAGCAGCAGCATCAGGACATCTCCCGAGTCCCTGGTCCAGTGCGCTATCCACTAGGCCAGGGGTCGGCATCCCGAAAGATAAGAAGAGCCATTTAAAAAAAAATTCCCTTAATAACCAAGTTCTCTGAGAGCCACAATGGGGGGTGGATGGGGATGGAGTTGGGCCAGGGTGCCTGCGACAGGATCCCATGGAAGGGAGGAGGGGGCAGCCAGAAACCAGGAGCGGGCCTTCTGCAGGGTCCCCCCCATGGCAGGGAGGACATCCCAGAGCCAGGAGCAGGCCACTCGTTGTGCGAAGATTTGGGTTCTCCACCCTCCTCCCTCTTGCGGATATTGCTGTACCAAGAGGCAGCGTAGCCAGTGGGTAGGGCACTGGGCTGGGAGACAACACTGGCTTCTGTTCCTGGCACTGTCGCCGATCTAGCAGGTGACTTCAGGCAAGCCATCCCTGCTCTGCTGTTCCTGTTTCACCTGAAACCTCTCAGGACAAGCAGCATCTCTTGCTGCGTATGTACAGCACCTAGCACAATGGGACGCTGCTCTCAGCTGAGGCTCACAGGTACTCTGGCCATACAAATATTAATTACTGAAGAGTTTCTGGCCCCCAGGCTCTGCACTGCCCATTGCAGGGAGCAATTAAGCAGGTTCCCTCAATAGGATGAGCCCCACAGAAACAGCACAGGACTGTGGGTTATTCCAAGACCCTGAACTCCATCCCAGCAGTGAAAATCACTGGCACCGTCTCCTCTAAAACTCTCACCACTTGCTGTATGGTCTTCCTAGGAGAGCCAGGGGCCGTGGATGCAGATCCAAGGAGAGGCACCTGGAATAGCAGAGGCTGCGTTACTTAATGGTATGATAGAAATGTCCAAAGGCCCCAGCTGAGATCAGGACCCCACTGTGCTGGGCTTTGTACCTAGCCAGCAAGAGACAGTCCACACAGTCAAGACAGACAACTGGTGGGAGGGGAATCAGAAACAGAAGGAAAGTGGCTTGTCCAAGGTCACCCAGCAGGTCAGTGGCAGAGAGTCTAGGTGTTCCGTCTCCCAGATCTGGGCCCTAACCCCTGCACCTCTCATGACATCAGCAACAGCAGGAAGGACTGAGTGGGAATTATTTTTCTTCCTCACCTCACTGAAATTTACCTGCAAGCTACAGTTCTGGAGTTTCAGATCTTCCCTGCAGCTGGAAGGAGAATTTGCTTTTTGTATTTTTCGCGTAAGCCTAGGTAACTTTCTGCTCTGCAGTTCTGTGAGCCCAACCAGAAAAACCGGCATCCATGCTCGCAGCACTGGCTTATGGGAAGACTGGAGTCAGGACACTGGGTTCTGGCCTCTGCACTGAATCTCTTCCCCTAACCAGGATCAGAAACACCAAATGCATTGAAAAGCCAAGGGCGAAATTATGTACTCACCTGGCTTCATGTCCCTTCTCGGACACGGTTTGCACTAAAGCCAGAGGGCTCTTAAGCAGCAGCTTTAAACCACCTGGACTCCCTGAAAGCACAGCTTCCACTCCTGAATGGGTCAGCTCAGACTTTTGTCCTCCCATGGCAGATAAACTGAGCACTGATTAGTGCTGTCTGGATGTCAGAGACGCCCTGGAGCTCTTCACAAGAACAAGGGCCAACCCAGGTGTCTCCCTGGCCAAAGTTCATCCTCCTCCCACATTCCACCCCAGAAGTGGCTGCATTTCACTGATGCTATGGAAAAGGGACAGGCAGCCCTTTGGGCTTAAAGGTGCTACAGACACGCCCAGGGGAGACACACACGGTGAAAGGTGAGGTGCTGGGAGCCAGACAGCCCAGCGAAGCAAAAACAGAGGTTAGGAGCTATGTTACTGCAGGATTTAAAGATCTCGGTGCCAGGTGCTGTTCATCAACCTGTCTGCTTAGGTTCCTCTTTCAACTTCAACAACCTTCTCAGGCTTTAACCTCCTCCTCAGGAGGGACAGCTACCTTGAATCCAAGATCTAATCTTAAATCATACTCTGGAAAACGCCAGCCATTTGCCTCTTGCCCTAGACAGAGTAGGAAAGGCACTTGTACTCACAGCAGTGAGGAGAGACCAGGTCAAGAGGTGATTTGGAACCAGAGCGGTCGTCTCCTTGTTTTCAGCTAGCGAAGGAGTCACGGAGGAGTTTTAAGCTTGTTTTGCTGCTGGGAAGGGGGAGGAGGGGCTTTTAGTGTGTTTTTTTCAGGAACACATCAGAAAACACAGCTGCCTTTAGAAGCCACCAAGACGAATGTTGTTTGAGTGATCAGAAACCGCTGGTAGGAGAGAAAACCAGAGCACTTTGCTGGCCCCAGCTGGGGAAGTCATACAGCCTGGGGCGAGAACCAATAGACTCCTCTAGAAATCACTCTCAGAAAAGAAGAAAAATGCATGATGGCCCAGCATCGGCCTAGAGATCCAGGGGACTGGAGAGAGAGACGGCTCTCTGTGTACATTTGAAAGTGGGTTGGGGGCCCTGGAGACTAATGCTCTATATACAGCCTAGGAAGCAACAACATATGTCTTTCCCCCCTTCTCTGTCAGGATCCTGTAGCTTTCAACAAACAGCAAACACTGGCTTGTTCATTCAGCCCTTGACAGATCCGCTGATGCTGCAACTTTGTCCTTCCCACAGCTGTTTTATAACTCGGGCACCTGCATCCTCCTTGTCTCAAGGAGCCAGACTGCATCCATGCCACTCTTCGCCCTCAGCCCCCAACCAGCCCTTGGAAGGTGAGGACCTCCGTTCGCACCTGCCCGCCAGTGAGATTTGACCCAGCCATCTAGAGGGGAAAGAATCTGCCGAGCCAAGCCATCCCCAAAGCCAGTTAGACTTGCAGCTGTTTCTAGAGGAGCTGCTCCGAGCGAGCGTGGCTGTAACAGAGCAAAAGCCAAGTTGGCCTCTTGCATTAGAAACCTTGCTGCATGCAGGGATCCAGGAGCACAGAGCAGGTGTCAGACTGGATACAGCTGGAGCTGACACAGGCTAGCGTCTCTGGCCCACAGAGCGCCTGGGTTCTCGACTCTGGCTGCTGACAACGGCACTAAACAGCATCTATTTGCGTGGTGATTTATTTATTTGTGATGTGTGTTGACTGTCTCCTGGGAACCAGGCTGAGACCCTTCAAACTCATTTTGCATCACTCCCAAAGCTGTGCCCAGCCACTGGCTCCTCTACCTCACAGAGGCAGCGAACAGGCCACCAGCAGATAAAGGCCTCCATGCCCTGGGACTGATCCAGCCACCCCTGTAGCTGCTGCGGGTTCCCAGCTAGGAAATGTTTCCTTGTATTAGCGAAATCGTTGATTTTGGAAGCACCAATTGCCCCTCCTCCTCTCCCCCCCCCTTTCCAGTGGCAAAATAAACTTAGAGATTAGATTTCCCCAGATGGATGAATTCTCTCTGCTCCTACTGTTCAATTGCAGGGCTATATCCACCAATGGGAAGTAAAGGTACTTCTCTTTCTATTCACACAGCTGGGAAAACTCACACCTGTGTTCCACAGTATTAATGCTGTCCCAGAACCCTGGTTATTGAGGACGGATGACCTTGTGGCTTACATCACAGCCAGATGCAACAGAACTCAGATGTCCCTGCCACTTGAGCCAAAGGAGAATCTCCATTAGCAGTATAGGACCTAGGACCCACAGTGGAGCAGCTCTGATTCTCTCCAGCAGAGGGCAGTGTACACACTATCCATTCATTGCAACACTTACACAGCGCTCCCAAAATCTTTACAAATGCCAGCTAATTAATTCTCCAGGCAGAGAAACAAGCATTATCCCCATTTCGTATATGCCGACCAGTTAAATGGCCCATCCAAGGTCACAAAGAGAGGCTGCATTGGAACTGGGATTAAAACCAAGGAGTTCCTGGGGACCCTCTGGTCTTCTTTGATCCCCTCCTCATTCCTTCTCGCATGACAGATGATAAAACAAACAAAAAAACAGCTCCAAAGAACTAAAAAAAGGAGCTCATAAAAAAATAGCAGTGTGGTTGATTGAGCCTGGACCAGCTGAAAATTATACAGGGCCATACTCTGATCAGTTACTGCACTTTGACAATTCCACTCTCCAAGATTTTAAGACATCTTCTCTCTCCCCTGTTGTCGTGGGAAAGCACCCCACCCCAACGCATGACCGAACCACGCTGTATGGGAAATGGGGCTGGATTCAAACTGCTGCCGACTGCATGAGGTCCTTGTAAAGGAAAAAATAAAATGACACTCTCCCTCCTCACTTGGTGGCAGTTAGATAAACTTGAGGCCAGGTACTGAAAACACTTTCAGGCAGCGGTGGCTTTTTTTTTTTTCTTTATGTGCACATCTTTTAAAGCAGCAAAGACCCAAACCGCTCAGCTACACGTCCACCTCGTCTTTTTTAGGCCAGCACAAATACAATACAAGAGGCCTATGCTTATCAGGTAGCCTCTTGCAAAATTTGCCAAGTGGTTTACGGTCTCTGTCCCTCCACGTCTTGCACACTCCATTCTCTGCAGCAGCCCCGGGCAGGATAATGCACTCGAACCTCTGGTCTGATTCGAGGAGGCAAATCTGATCTTCTTAAAAGGGGATGATCTTTGCTAAATGCGATCAGCTTGCAGGCACATTGGGCTGGCTTACACGCCTTGACTCAGCAATCACCCAGCTTTGCCACAGCCTGAGCCAACACCGCCACATGCCCTGGCAGCTTTCCCTGATTGACTTCGATGGGGAGCAAGATTGTGGCCCCGGGGAGCAGAACTGCATTCTCACGTCAGTTGGTCTGAGAGATACCAAGAGCAGGATTAGAACAGGGCTCTGAACCCAGAAGAAGCTGTGATTATTAAGGGCTGAGATCCCAGCTCCAGGGCAGCGAGGGGCTGATCTTTCCAGAAGTTAAGCAAAATGGGAACAGCTGGTGTTCAGCACTAATTGAGAAGCAGGTGAGGGGAATCAGGCCCACAGCATTTCCTAGGGGACTGGACCTGTGTAGTCTGTAGAGATCGTATTATAAACAGCTGCAGACTAAACCGGATCAGGTTCACCAGCCACATTCTAGCGCCCCATCGCTGCCAAATCTAGGCGTCAAGAAAACCCACGACAGAATTGCGCTTGGCCATCCCTGGAATCAGCTGCTTTTCCCCAGGACATCGCCTGCTCCTCACCCTTTAGCTATTCTTCAGCTTGTTCTTGCAGGAAGATGTTGGTCTATTTGGACACCGGGCTACGCAGCCGGGTCGGGGACATTTCACTCAAATCACCAGCAGCAGCAGCAGTTCCGGGTGCAGTTAATGCTGGCTCTGCACTATGCAAGGGAAAGGCCTGTGGGAGGCCAGCTGGCAGGAACCGCGTGGGAGCACAGAACTGGGAAAGGAAGCTTTCCTTAAGGAGGGAATGCAGAGAATGCCCAGGACAGTTCATGGCCGAACCACACATGCAAGCAAAGGAAAAGGTGCTGGAGACAGACCAGGAAACCCCGTTCACGGCCTTTTAGTCTAGACAGCACAATCAACCCTTCACCTTTCACATGCATGGAGGCCGAGGCTGTCCCTCAGATCACTGACAAAGTTAGGACTTCACCTACAAAAGCTCATGCGTAAAATAAACGTTAGTCTTTACAGTGTGACAAGACTCCTCTTTTGTTTTGGTTAAATCAATGGGATTCAGGCACCCTGGAGCCTCTGAAAAGCCCCAAAGGCTCAGAGAAACCCACTGCTCTCATAGAGACAAGGAAATCTCACTGCAATAATGATCAATGTCAGCTGTAGCCCTGATTTGGGAAGTCCCTGTCCCAGGACAGGGGAATGGAGCAGACAGCCTCTGGGGAAATTCTTTCCCCACGCACAAAGTGCACCTGCCGCTGGGGTGTCCGCTTATCTAACACAGAGCATGCATAGGCTGCTCTGTGACAGCCCCTCCACAGGAGCAGGCTTTGGAGGGTTGTTTCCCCACCACCCAGAGCACCCAGCTAAGGCAGCAGTCGCTGAATACGGCACCCCCCAGGAGTTCAGGTTATATTGCGAACTCCACCGCTGATTTGCAGAGCGAATCGCCTTCTCTCACTGTGCCTCCGTTTTCCCTTCCCACCTCCCTCCCTCATCCAGGTTGCCGAAGCAATTTAGGACAAGCTCCGCCTCTCGTTAAGTGCTAGGTGCTGTACACACACAGCAGAGCACCGATTGCACTTGTGTCAGCCATAATATAAAGACCCACCCCCATTTTACAGAGAGGGGAACGAAGGCACCGATCCATTCAAGGCCACACACCAAGTCAGACAAACAACCCAGCTCATTTGCTTCTATCTCGCGGGGGCAGATCAGACCCCCCCTCCCATTTTATTTACCAAGGGCCCAGAGAGCAGCAGGTGAGTCGTGGTTTTAACCAACCTTCTTATTTCTTTATTTGAAAGGCACAGCTAGTAACATCCTCAATACAGCATTTTCAGTTCCTCTTCGTATAGGTTGAGTGATTAAACACATAAAGCAAAACAAGATTTCTCTCTAAAGGACTATATACAAACACCAGATTTTTTTTTCTTTCTTTCTTTTTTTTTTTTTTTTTAAAGAAAAAGACACGCTAGCGCACTGAAAGAGAAAGAGAGAAAGCTGCAGTATCCTTTTTCAAATGGGGGGACCGAAGGGGGAGGTTTTAACCTGTACTGATTTCTCCCCTTCTCCCCCATACCTCCCCTTTCCCCCCCACCTTGGACAGCCAGGTACCATGCAGGCGGGCATCCCCGCTCCAGACTGAAGTGGAGAAACAGCGCGAAGACAGACACCTGGTGACGGAGGGCACTGGACGAATATAGGGCTAAACGGAAACACATGCAAGACAGCAAGCTGCAGAACAGGCCCTGGTGTAGCTGAGTGCCAAGATCGTACAGGTCCAGAACCAGCAAGACGCAGTCGAAACCTACAGAGGTTGGGGCGGGAACTGGCCAGGAACTGGAGTCAGCTAGGATGGAGAACAAGTATGTATCTTTAAATACGCACCGGGGGTGAGAAGAAGAGGGAGGCGGGGGAGAAAAAAGGCGGAATGGTACCACCATGATGGCACGCAGTATCTAGAGTCCAGATTCAGCTGGGACCATCAGTCCAGTGTGGAGCTGGATCAGTGGTTTTCAAACCCCGAGTCAGGACCCACTAGACCATCCGGTACTGGGGCACAGCCCCCCTGCTGCCCCAAGACTGGAATGCATTTGCTCCAAGAGGTCATTGTGGGGTCGCAGGCAGAAATGATATTTTTCAGCTGGGTCCCGAGGGACAAAAATTTGAAAACCATTGGGGTTAGATCAACGTACCGGAGGCCCGGAGCCGGGGTAGCCACGTTTAGCAACCCCGCATGGGAGTGACTGAACAAGACGAGGCCTGTGACGGACGTGGGTGCCGGGAGAAAGGAATTTAGAAGCCCAGAGATGCGTCGGTGGCTACGGCGCTTTTACGGCTGCCGCGTTTTTATTCCTTTTACAAGGGAGATGAATGTATGGATTCCCCCCAATTGTGGGCATGGTGCGTGTTGTGTAGCTGGTGGGATGCCCCCATACAGATGACTGCAGAACGGCAGAGCGTGGATCTGATTGATACTGCATCTTTTCCTGAACCTTTCTCCCCCCCGCCAACCCCCTAACTTTAATCAGACTTCTCCCCATCATCATCTTGGTGGGCGTCTCCGTCGTGACCGTTCTTGTCCTCCTTGGAGAGGTGAGCTTGGGAGCCGAGGGCGGAAAGGGAGAGAAGCCCAGTGCTGGCGCTGACAGCTGGGAGGGAAGGGGGCTGCAGGCCCACGGGCAACGGAGTCAGGGGCAGAGCGAGTGCTTGGAGCTGGGAGAGCTGGTGTGCTTGGAGCTGCTGCTGTAGAGAACGATGGACAGACAGACAATGGGAAAGGGACGTTTGTCATTTGGCAAGCATGTGGGGCCCTCCCCCTGGAAGCTTCCACTGAGACAGCTGCCATCTTGGCGACACCTGGGATTGAACCGGCGCCTGCCAGCGCTAAAAGCATGCACACCCACCCCTTGCGGTGCAGAGCCCTATAACAGACTCATGTCCCTCCACGGATCAGGCAGAGAGGGAGGCTGTGACACCCCCCTCATCGCCATGCACCACATTCGCGAGCAAGTCACGTCAGGCTCGGCTGTGGGCTGGGGCCCACGCCACCCATCTTTCCGCTAGCTGTGCCTCTGTCCCCCTGTGCCGAGAGCAGGTCCTAGCCCTGTTCCTGTGCTGTGTGGACGGAGAAATAGTCGCCTGATCTCTATACACTCCCCCCGGGAAGCTCGAACACAGCCTGGACGCCGCTGCGAGAGCCGGGTTAGGACACAGCCTGGCCCAAGGCAGCCCTGTTTGCGCACTTACGGCCGGTTATTACACGCTCTGGCTAGGCCATGCCAGCCGGCTGCAACTCTTCCAACCCAACCTGGCCATGGCAGAGCTGCAGCCGGCAGGATTCGGCGGAGGTCAAATGCTCTGGAGAGCCACCAAAATGCCCCAGAGCCCATCTGACTCGTTCCAGCAAAGCCGTCCGCTGCCCCACACCTTGTTTGGGAAGCTAGTTGCCAGTGAGGCCTTCCTGAGAAGTTGCCTCTGCTGCGTCCTGGGTTTAGGGGACTGCGGTACAGAACCGTGCCCCGGGCTGCGGGCGGTCTGCATGTGGTTGGGTGAACAGGGCTTGGGGATGTTGGGCCATCGGAGGAGAGCGAGATGCCATCGTGACAATGCCGTGCAGTGTGTCGGTTCTGGCAGGAAGGTGCGAAAAGGCTTAGGGGGCAGAGCTTGGAACCCCATCCGTCTCCCCACAGAACAGCTACCATCTTCTCTGCTCTGCGGCATAGCCCGGACTGACTGCTTTAAATAATTCAGGCTGGTATCACTTTACTCCTGCCCGCCCATTTAGCTAAAGGGATTCAATCCCGCCGCTCAGTCCCGTCCCCCCAACTCTGAACCGCGCATCACGTACACGGATGATGGAATTCAGCTCCGGAGCGGTCACTTGCTTGGCTCGTTCGATGGCTCCCAGGACCTGCTGTTGGTGCTGTGGGGAGGGAGAGGAGAGAGGGGGAAAACGAAGCATTTGAATCATTTAAAAAAAATGGCTGTGCATTACTCAGGTGCCCATGAGCCAGCCCTGGCGTGGTATGGCCTTCTAGGGAACAGATCGCCCCGGCAGGACATGCTGCCCCTCCTGGATGACTCAGGCCCCGACCTTGAGAAGTGTCTTCAATTCCCTGGCTACCAGCAAGAGGCACAACCCCGCACCGCCCACCCGCAGCCCAGCCCTGGAATGATCTGCCCCAGGGAGATAAATAGCAGGAGACTGGGCACACCAGAGCGCCCCCGTTAAGACAAGGGAGAGATTAACTGGCCCCTTCAATGGCCAGAGGGCAGGCTAGTGTCCCATCCTAGACAGATTAGTCCCTCCAGAGCATGGGGGCACAGGAGAACGCACGGCCGTTACCCGTCCTGCGAGGATGACAAGTGACTTTCGGGTTATCTGGGTGGCCTGCTTCTCCAGTGCCACGTCCACGGGAGGCCTCGTGGGAAGATGTCTCCAGAACACGGCCACCAGCCCAGACTTTTCCAACAGAGCTATGCCAAGGCCGATGGGCTCCTGGCTTGTGCTTCCCAGTCACAGCAGAGTGCCCACATAGGGTCTGGGTATCCGTTTCAGGCTTGCTTAGGGCCTTGAGGAACATCTTCCGCACAGCTCAGGCAGGGACATGGGGATTTCCACTCTCTCACCTTCCTACCACACATGGTGCCAGAGATTGCCTCTGACTACTCAAAGAGTCAGCCATGTTGGGTCAGACAGTCTTGTCTTCAGACATTGGCTGAGGTCAGATGCCTCAGAGGGAACAAACAGACCAGAGCAATTGCCATGGGATGCATCCTCCATTGTCCAGCCCCAGCTTCTGGCAGCTGGAGTTTAGGGACACCCAGACCAACCTGTCTAATAGCCATTGATGGACTTCTGCTCCACGAACGTATCTAGTTCCTTTTGGAACTCGGTTATTCTTTCAGCTAGTTCCTCTAGCAACTGCATTGTGTGAAGAAGTATTTCTTGATATTCGTTATAAAACTAATTGCCTGTTAAATTCATTGGCTCTTGTCATACTAAGGGGTAAATAACGCTTCCCCATTCACTGTTCTCCACACCAGTCATGATTTTATAGACCTTTATTACATCCCCTCTTCGTTGTGTCCACCTCCCCAATCTCAAACTCCCCCACCAGCACGTGGCTCAGTAGGGTGAATTGATTTAAGCCAAAATGGTTTAAAAGTCACCGATTTTAATCATGATTTAGATCAGCAAGAAGGATCCAGGATTACAATAATCTATTTTAATCTTTCTTTGCATTTGTACTTTTTAGTTATTTTCTTTAAAAAAAAATTGGTGGATTCTCATCAGTTGCTATCCATTAAAACAAGTTGAGTTGCAACTAAAGATGGCCATTAGCCTAAATTTGATGCTTCTTTTTGTGAACCAGGAGGACATACTATATACATACACATTTAAGCAGTTCTATTATGTTAGAAAATGGTGACTGACTCATTTCTTATTTACTAGATGATTAGTTTTCTAATTGTGATGTGTCAAGCTGTACCTGGGTGGAAATTCAAACCATTAAAAATGCACAAAAACAACATTTTAAAAATTTAGTTGAATAAAACTACATTAATGGGCCGGATATGCAAGAATAAATTAAATTGATCAAAACATGTTGTGCATTTCCAACTAACTGATTTATTAAACAAATGACCTGTAGTTCGTGAACTGAATTGATTAAGTTTTGGTCACCATGGCCTTCCAGACATTAGAACTAGCAGATTTCGTCCTTTCACGCCTCATTTTTACACACAGATGTGAAAATGACTAAGGCGGAACATGACAGAGGTCTATAAAATCATGAACGGTGTGGAGAAAGTTATTTATCTTTTCCCATAACCAGAACCAGGGGCACACCATTAAATTAACAGGCAGAAGGTTTAAAATTAAGATAAGGAAGTGCTTTGTCATATAACACAGAGTCAACCTGTGGATCTTATTGCCCAGGGGATGCTGTGAAGCAGAACTGGCTTTAAAAAAGAATTAGATAAGTTCGTGGAGGACTGGTCCCTCAATGGCTCTTAGAGAAGATGGTCAGGGACGCGGCCTATAGAGGTCCCTAACCCTTTGACTACAGATGCTGGGACTGGATGAGGGATGTGGTTCACTTGATAATCTCCCTGCTCTGTTCATCTCCTCTAAAGCATTTGGCTTTGGCCACAATTGGAAGACATGATCCTGGGTGAGATGGACCACTGGTCTGACCCAGTATGGTCCCTCTGATGTTCTTAACAAGCTTCCTGCTTTTTTCCAACTCCCAGTCGGTTTCTCAATTTTGAATGAGCTAAGTCACTGAACTGAGTTGACGGAAATATTCTCTCTGCACCTGCAGAACGGGCTCTGGTGGCTAAAAGTGGAGTTAGCACTTCAACAAATTCTGGAGACAGGTACTTAGCTGGCACCTTCACTTAAAAGACATCAGAAGTAGATATGCACTGCTTAACACCAGGCCCATTATTTTAACAGAGGACGGTATGGTTAGGTTTCAAATTTTGTCACAATTTCACATATAATTTTAAATCTATTTTTTTTTTTAAAAATCCAAATTTTTTTAATTAAAAAAAGATTGATTTTTCTCCACCTTGAGCTGGACTCTGCCCACCGCGACTCCCTCCCCTAATCCCATTTCCAATGCAACAAGGCCTCTGCACCAAAGGGGGGGGGGGGGGTCAAGATTTGCTCCAAATGGACACTGGTCCCAGGACAAGTGTGAGCCTTTACCAGGAAAACGCACCAAACTCCAGGCTGCTGCTGTACGCCAGGAGCTACTGAGAAGACACAGAGCCTCTATGAAGAGCCGCAAGGGAAAAATCACTGGTTAGCTGAAGCACCCAAATATTTTGTTCAAAGATCAAACATTCGCAGCCCTGGGATGTGACCTGGGCACAAAATCTAGGCAGCCTAGAGAGCGATTGGGAAGGCCGTCGTGAATGTGAGAAAAATTCAGAAAAGAAACAGCAGCACCTCCATGAGGAAAAGATACTAGTGTATTTGGTCCACTGGGGCAGAAACAGGAAAAGAAAAAAGGCTCCAAATACAATCGCCAGCAAGTTCCAGTGGGGGAGCCGTGCTAGTCTAGTTCAGCTAAACAAACAAGAAGTCTGTGGCCCTTATAAAGACTAGCATTTATTTATCTCCTGCAAGCAGATTCTTCTTGAGCTTAGCATAGGGACAGGGTGAGGGTGCTGCATTAAGACACAGAAGGTTTAGCCGTGGCTAAGCTATTAGAGCATGTTTAGGGAACTTGGAGATCAACTCTCCCCTCGTGGAAAGCAAAGGAACCCCCCCCCCCCCACTGCTGCCCCAACCATATCATTTTATGAGATTTGTACTGCAAAGGTAAACACGCCGAGATTCCCAAGTCAAAAATCAAACATATCAGATTCTCCCCCCGTGCCCTCCTCCCACTCAAATTAATCCATCTCTCTCACTCACACACACACACACACACACACACACACACACACACACACACACACACACACACACACACACAAAATCTTAAAGAACAGCCATATGGAGTTTTTTTTTTTTAAATACGCACTCCATTCTTCTAATTAGCTGCCAGCATGCCCCCAAACCTAATTCAGGGAAGCAGATGATGAATCCAATCACGGGGAAAGCACGGCGAGAGAACAGAGCAGGTTTTTGTCTATGGATGCTGAACAAAGGAGGACAGGATATTTTAGCCATAACATGTAGGGTGAGAGTGGGGAGGGTAACCGAAGTGCCAATTACATGTTTCAGGCCAGAGTTTGAGAAAGATCACCACACGTCGAGGCACTAAACCACATTTCCCAGCTTTGGTGCAGAGCTCTTGAGAAACCAGCTGGCTCCGATCACAAGGGCTGAGCGCTTGACCCTGCCTGCCTGATTCTGTGGGGCAGCCCCACAACACCTACTGAACTCAAAAGGGACGTAAAGGCACTTGGCAACTGGATCCTTTAAGCCGTGTTGTTAAAGCCCCCGCTGCTTGCGATTCACAGTATAAAAAGGGACCTGGGGGGTGGGAGGAGGTTACCTCTTGAGAAAGGTAGGGCAGGACTTGAGCGCAAATCCCATTTAACCGCTTGACAATTTCAGCCTGAAATTAGGGAAAAAAAAATAGATCAGAAGAGAGCGGTATTTCTCCTGCAGATTAACTGCCCAGATCAATATCCATCTGCCTGAGCTTCCCACCCACGACCCTGATTCCTAGCAGAAGCCACCCATCAAGTCCTAGACTCTTAAAAAAAAAATCCATTCCAGACCCTTACAAAAATAAATCCTGCTGATCACAGAATGAGTTTTCAATATTCTCCCTTCTCTCTCAGGGACTCAAATATGCATTTAATAAAGAAAGCAGGGACCTATAGGAAGGAAATTTATTAGAAACTGGGCTGGGAAGTGTTGAATTATGTACGATGCTCAGATTTAGACAGGCATTTGTTTCTCTGCTGCAGACTCGCTTGCTCTCACTTCCAAGAGGGAGAAGCTCTGGTGAAATTAGTTGTAGGTCTCCCTGGAATCAGCTCACTCCTCCCCCACGTTCCTTTTTTTTTTTAACTCTATAAATCTGGAGCGTTTGCACCAGGAACATTCTCCCAGCAGCTGAGCCAGCAAGAGAGAAAAACTTGGTTAACAACAACCAATACAGGCCGAGGGAAAGACAAAGGCTGATTCTTAGTAGAAAGGGCAAAGAGAAAAAAAACTGTACAAGAAATCAGATACGACAAGAGTGTCAGCTGGTTCCCAGGGGGGTTTACTAAGGAGACTCTAAATGTTCATTTAACGCTCTTCTCGTGAGGAAGGAGCAAAGCTATTTATGAAAAAAATAAAATAAAAGTGATTCTGACTGACTGGAGAGGAATATGGGCCAGGTTGATGATGCAGAGAGGCATTACTGGGTTTTACAGAGGCAAGGAACCAGGATGGAGACCTAATGTGAAAAACTTGAGTGAATTCAGAGAAGAGCCAGGAGAAAGATCAAAGGACTGAAAAACATGCAGCAACCGATCCCAGGAACTTATCAAAGAGAAGGTTAAGGAGCGACTTGTTCAGAGCCTCAGTGTGTGCAGCGGGGAGAGAAGTTTGATAAAATAAAAGGCTCTTCTCTCTAGCAGACAGAGGTCTAAGACGACCCAATGGCTGGAAGCTGAAGCTAGGCAAAGTCAGACTACAAATAAGGTGCAAGTTTTTAATGAGTGAGAGGAATTAACCATTCCGACAACTCACCAAGGGCTGTGGTGGATTCTCCATCTCTGGAAATGGTTAAATCAAGATTGGATTTTTTTTTTTTTTTTTTTAAATAGATACACCCAAGAGGAACCACAGCTGTAAGACTTGAAGCAGGAATTAATCTAGAGAAGTCCTCTGGCCTGTGTTCCACAGGAGGTCCGACTAGACGTTCATAATGGTTTCTTGCAACCTAAATGCTCTAAAGTCAATAGGACTTAGGGGCCTAGTCTGAGTCGGTACTTTTGCAAGTCTCATTAAGTGCCTATCTGCATTTTTTGGCTCCTAAATCCCTTTACAGATCTGGCCCAGAGCATCACCCATTACTGGCTGCACAACCCTAGCAGGTGGGAGAGCTTAAAAAATATTTTGCATTACACATCTCACGTTTGCCAGATCAGCTTTGTTTGCTTCACAGCCTTCAATGCTCACATCTAGACAAACAAAAAAGACATATTCCTCCCCCAAAAAATGAATGGGCAAATTCACATTTGGAACCCACTCAAGGGCTTGGAAGTTAAATTCCACTGTTAACTGGGTTTGCATTTTGCTTAAGAGAGCTAGGGATACAGCTGGCATAGACAGAATCCAGCTTTTGGTTTTATTTAAATAGCTGTAGAGTGAGGAAATCCCATGTGCAAAAAGAGAGGCCTGTATTTCCCAAAGGGACAGCTGATATTTTGAGCACCCAACGTAAGACAAGCGAAGGGGCTGGATATTTCGTTTAGGGTGGGTGCTCATTGCTTTTTGCAAATCAGGGCCCCAGAAATCTCTGAAAACATTAACTGTGGTCTACAAATTGCGTCTCCAGTCCCCCACTTGGGACTGCCAAATTCTGAGGCATCTTCCATACAGAGCAGGGGCCACCCTTTAACTAGAAACATTTGTTTTTTAATTGATGACGTGGGCACAGTTCAGCAAGTGTTTGAGGTCTGTAGAGGAGAACTCGTTTTACCATCCCCACATCCCAAAAATAGATTTACGAGGTTCATAAAATCTGCAACCACCCAGATTCTGCCTATCAAAGAAATTCCCTGCCCACAAGTCACTCACCCATCCCTGGGGCTGTCATCCAACATTGGACTACAAGGCTTTTCTACGGCCCGTGAATAGTTAAAAACCACGCAACACAAGCCCTCGTGAATCACAGGGTAATTATTTTCAAAGAATCTTAAAGGGTTCTTCCTGCTTCCTCTGCATTTTCAGAGGGCCACATGACAGGGAGGAAGCAGCGGCTGCTAAAGAGATCAGCAAGTCCAAACAAGATTTCAGGGGGGTTATGAACTATGCACATCTCTGTGTCATATTGAGGAGTCTAACAGCAATTGGGAGGGGATGCAGCTCTGTTGAGCATCATAGCCTCCTGGGCTTTGATCTTTGCCTGTCTGTGAGCTGCTGGGCCTCCTCAACCCCATGGAGATGAGCAACTCATTTGGGTGGCTTTTTGGCCCCCCTTCCTCTATTGGAGCCCAACATCTGACAGGAGAGGCAGAGCGCCGAGTGTCCCTCCCAGGCTCTTTCATTTGCTAGACTCTCAAGCCTGTTGTTCTACAACTGGACTCTACCCCACACATGTAGGGCAGGGCAGTGGGCATCTGCCATGGAACTGTGATGGATGGTGAGCGTGTGTCCGTACAGGGGAGGAGAAGGAAATGAATCAATCAAGAAAGGAGCTCACATTTTACAGAACAGAAGAGAAGCTTCATGGCTTTTTTTGACCAATTCCAAAATGAAATTAAGACAGCAGAGACAGGGGAGCGTGGTCAAATCCCCAGAGATTCAGCCACTAAATTTCTTAGAAAGCCCAACCTCTTCCTCCCCCATTTTAACAGCTGCAGAAAACATCAAGAGAGAAAAGCTTGTCTTACCTGTTTGTGCATTTCTATATTGAGTCCGTAGGACATCTCGTAATACTGTGGGGGGGAGGGGGGGGAGGAAAGAGAAACAGCCACAACTCAGACGCCATGCGCAACACGTGTCACGAATGATCAATGCTTTTATAACGAAGCTGTGAAGGAGCCAGACTGGATCAGATCAGCCCTTTGTTGAATCCAGCATCTCATCATTGAACATAACCAGCATCAGCTGCTTCACAGGGAAGTGCAAGAAATCTTGCAATAAGCAGTTACAGGAGAATCCATTTTCTCCCAACCCCCATTAGAGGCTGGAGCTTGAGGGTTTCAAATCCCTTCCTGCACCCTTGGTTTCAACAGAAAACACTTCCATGGACTTCAGTGAGGCCAGAATTGCACCTCTAGGGTGTTCTCATGGTCATTGTTTGGATACCGATTGCCTCCTCGCAGTCACGGTTCATATGCAAGGATTTTCTTCTCATTTTTAAAGCTGAGCAGGAAATAGGAACTCTTGCTAATTGTTCATCAAAGTTTAACGGCTGCAGCAACTAACCAATTCAGAAATAAAACCCTTCTGATAGCTTCCCACTAACCAACTGCTGGTGAGAACTGACAGAGGCCAACAGTTGGCGGTGGGGGCGACGTGTGATTAAACTCAATGATTTATGTCAATTGTAAGCTCTTTGGGGGCAGGGACTTTTTTTTTGGTTTGTGCCTGTACAGCCCCTGGTGCAATGGGGTTCTGGTTTAATAATCCTATCCCTCCAAGCCCCCCCAGGTGGCTTCAGTGTAGGGAGCGGTTGAGAATCACTGGTACCCACCAGTTCATGAAAAAAACCTCTCGTCCTTCCATACCAGCTCACACCCTCCTTCTCCACAACCTCTTATGATGGTTCAATGAAAGCTGGGGCTAGTATTTAAAATCAAGCTTCCCCATCCCTCTCCAAAAAGCCCTATAAACCAAGTCTCAACACTCTCCCCCTTGGAAGTCAAAATAAGACACACGCACTCCTATATTACACACACCAGCCAATGTTTTGTTCCATTTCTTGTCCTCGCAGCTCGCCAGATATTTTTCCATCAGCCAACCTCCCTTGGCGAGGCAGCAACCAAGGCCGGGATTGAGGAGGGGGGTGTACCCATGGGGGATGATATTACCCTTAGTACTTCTGTTTTTAAATCCATAGCTCTTCCCAGAATGAATTCTGCATTTATTCCTGCTTCTTCTCTCCCCATTCCACTTGCCTGCCTGGCTCATCTTCAGGGATGGCATTAAGAACTTCCCACTAACTCCATGAGAGAGGAGCATGTCAGCCCAGCCTTCTGCACATCCAGCTGTGCACAGGAGTTTAATAATTCATGCCCCGCCAAACATGGCACTGCTTACGGCTGAGTTTGGAGCATGTCCGGAAGAGGAATAGCATTTCCTTAACCAATTAAAGATGCAAAACATGCATCCTGCAGTCAGTTCCCCACCAGATTCTCCACTGCCCGTCACCCTTCCCCCATCACCGTCACCCATCACCTTAACTCCAGCGCCCACCGCTCTGACGTGGCAGGGTCGCACACCCACTCTGCCATTGTGTCCATGACCGTAGCAGGCAATGAAGGATCAAGTCTGGGCTCTAATTTACACCCAACAGCTGCACTACAAATCAACCTTGCCTGGCATTTGCATTACAAATCCTGTTTTGCAACAGTGTCATGCATTGCTATTCGCCAATAAACCGAGCTGAGAGGAACGCTGTCTCACCCTTGCCTGCCAGCCAAGGATCTCACCGTGAGCGAGTTAAAGCCTCTCTATTCCTAGCAGGTAGGTTAAGTGTCATCCCATTTTACCGAGGCCCAGACAGGTCAAGAGGACAAGATGGCCATTTGCAGAGCCAGGAATCAAACTGTGGGATCCTGATGTCAGAGCTGGAATTGCTTGGCCGTCCTTCCTCCCAACATCCTGTCAGCTGGGGATCTCCCCAGCCCTCCTTTGATTTCACTCTGCTTCCATTCTTCTTCAGCACAGAACAGCTCCGCTTCTCCAGCGACTCCCTGTCACCAAGTTCTGCTTCCAGAACAAGGCCAGCCCTTTCCCAGGACTGCTAACTCCCACCCCCTCCGATGTTGCCCTGGTCAGCACCCCCTGAGAAACTGCAGGTGTCCCAAAAAACGCCTCTGGGTCAGCTTTTTAAGGACTGTGGTATCTGAGCACCTGGAAAGCAGGTTTGGCTCCCTCTTGGAAAATAGCATGTTACCTGTGCATTTCCCTTAAGCTGTTCTCTCGTCTATTTCGTCCATAAGTTCTTCAGGACACAGACTTTTTGGGCAGTCTCTAGCATAATGGTACCCCGGTCATAAACAACAATCCAACATGAGTATTTGCTTACAAATCCAGCTTTCTAACTCCTCTCTTTGGGGCTCACCAGTGCTGCATTCCTAGGCCAGTGATTCTCAGTCTTTCCTATAAAACACTACCCTAAGTACTTCCTTCCACCTAGCCTGGCACCTCACTCCCACGTGGCAAGACAACAGAGGCAGGATGGAGGTGACATCTTCTGGCCACCCACCAAGAGGATAAGCCACAATCCAGTTGGTTGGTTGGGGGCAGCATCTATCGGGTAGACCCGAGAGCTAGCACTGTGTTTCTTCCTGTTTTCCCATGGCCCATTGTGGAAGCCCGTCACCCTCCGTTATCAGAACAGTCTCTTACCATGACATAGTGGCGTTGCATCTCTGATTTCTCACTGGCCAGCTTGTCACATTCCAGCTTCAAGCTGAAAGAGAGGAAAACAGACAGGTGCTCAGGGAGCCCATGGCTTTTGGGGAGCTATGGCTCTCGGGTTGTGAACAATCGTTTCCTGTACATTTGTACAGCACCTTGCACACCAGGGCTCCCAAACGCTACTGCAATAGATAAGTCATAAATAAGAGTGCAAGCTCTTTGGGATACGACCTGTCTTTGTACAGCACCTGGCACCATGGGGTGCTGAACCATCACTGGAGCTCCAAGGTGCTACCACAGTATGAATAATTAAAAGGATATTTTAAGATTTACACTGCCCAGTGATGAAGAGGTCTTGCACCGGATTACCCAAGCCTTTATGTTTCAGTAGAGGTTTCCAACTGGGTCGTGAGTCCACTTCTGCAGCCCTTATTTAAGTGAGTCAAGTCCCAGGTATCAGGAAGGGCTGAAGGACGGACCTGTTTCCAGCACATGGGAAATTTGGACCGTCAGTAATTATCATGTGGGCTGTACACAGTATTGCACGCACCCCTCCCAAAAGACTTTGGGAGCCTTACAGGAAGGCAATAGTCACCTGACTAGATTCTTGACGATGCAGACACGCAAAGCACAAAACCCAGCCAGCATGTTAAATGTAGTAACGCAGGTGATTGCCAGCGCAAGATTTCAGCATGCATTTTATATTTATATTCAGCATGGTTTTATATTTATATTTATATTCAGCATGGTTTTATATTTCAGACAAGAAACCGCTTTACTGGTACCTGTTTCTCTTTCAACAGATTAAGTCTCCCACTAAGAAACCTACCTACAGTCTGCTCCAGATACATTTCTGGCACTTGCATACACCATATACGCCTCTGTTTAAAGGCAGAGGTGTTCTGGGAAATCAACCATTTCTAAAGAATGACTTCTGAGTGCCACAGCCTTCTGTTCTGCCGGCACCAACCTGCAGCCATTCCTATTGTCCAGAAGTCCTACTGCGATGCAAGGCACGTGGGGAAAGCCATAGCGGCGCTAAATGAACAAGCTAACAGCCATGAAAAGTAATATCCCCAAGGGCATGAAATGGACAGAGCCCAGTGGCAGAGAAGATCATTAAGAAGGACTCCGTCAGGTTGATTTGCGGTTCGTTACGATAAAAGCCAAGTCCTAAGCTCATGAGAAACGGTGCTCTGAAATCTAAAAATACCAATTTTTTCCCAACACCCCCCTGCAGCATTTGCAACTGAAACATCGTAAGCATGAGCAAATGCGGTCTCCCAAACTGGTTAGAAAAACTTACAAGAAGAACACAACTGACTAGTCTACCGTCCCTGTCCTAGCTTCGCAAAGGATACGGATAGCAGTGCTGTTGAAGGACAAAATTTCAAGCATTTACCTTTAATTATCTACAAGGTTGTAACACAGCACCATTCCCTTCTCCCTGCACCACAACCGGGTGCCATTTCAGCCACCGTAATTCTCACCCCGATGCCTTCAATTGCATTTCAAGTCTGGCCATTGGTAAGAAAATCCTAAGCCAGAGCACATTGCTAGGGCCTCCTTCCACTGAAATCAACTGTTCAAGTCCATTCTACATCTCCCACATGATCAATACTCTGGCAACTGCCGGGGTATGTAAAAAAAAACTGAGGGAAACTGCTCTGGTTCTTCCAACTGTGTGTCACCAGGTATCTGGTTAGCAAATCTAGCCTCTGAACACCACGTCCCTGCACTCAGAGGGCTTTTTTAAGCTCTCACAGCACAAGAGATCAAACAGGCCCTTGGGACCCACCCATGAGAATATCTTCTATGGCTAGATAGCAACAGCGTCACAGAGACAACACGCACTTTGGCATGGGCGCTGAAAAACACCCCCGCCAACCCCCAGTGGGGTGGGAGCCGGACAAGGCACAGAAGAGAACGTGAGTGAGCTGGGGAAGACCACTGCAGCAGCAGGTTGGGCTCACCTGTGATACTGAGCTTGGAGGAGCTGGAATTCATCCTTAATCCGGTCACAGGAATCAGAGGTCGTGAATTTCAGCTGCTGGGGCAGGTGAGATGAGCCCTTTAAGGAGACAGAACAGAGCAGTGTGGCAGGAGGGACAGCAACGCAGCAGGGAGCCCTTCCTGCCCAAAACAGCTGCCCCCATGGCTGAGGATCAGCACTAGGCAGTCAACCCTGCTTCCAAGCCACTACCAATGACCACAGAACCTTAGTGCTTCAGTTCCAAGGATCTCAAATCACTCAGAGCTGGAAATAAGCCTCACCCCACCCCAGGAAAAGACCTGAGACCCCCATTTCACAGATGGGAAAACACAGGCCCAGCAAGGTGACAGGATTTGCCCAGGGGTACTTAGCATGATGGAGAGAGGGCAGGGCTATTAGCTCCATTTCACAGATGGGAAACTGAGGCACAGACCAGTTAAATGACTTGCCCGAGGAATGGAACCCAAGTCGCAGGCTCATGCTCGAACCACAGAGCCATGCTTTCTCTCAGCCGGTCACAGCTCCCAGGGCCTTTACCACAAAGGCTCCTTTAATAAGGGGAATGAGGGCATCTCTCCAACCAGGAAACACCCCGCATGAGCAAGCGCATGCAGAATTTTATAAGGAGAATTGATTGGGGCGGGCTTAGGATCCCCCCCCCCGATCTTCCAGTCCAGTTTTTTAAAGGCTAATAGAGGAAGAACAGGCATTTATTCTCTTCCTCCAGGACAGTCATAGGCTCCCACCCCCGCTGTATCAAGGGGGAGTAGAGGGGGAGAAGAAATATTCCAGAGAGTTCACTCACTCCCCACAGTGCTGACTGACCCTGTTCCTCACTGCTCCCACCACACTGTCCCAGCCAGCACCCCAAACCACAGAGAGCACCCCTGCACCTACATCTCACCAACCGCTCCCACCCAGCACCCTTCCCACTCCCAAATCCCTCCCCACCACCCCAAAACACAGCTCCCCCTTCCCTGCTGCCAGGGGCTGAGCCATTCCAGCACAAGGAGGCAGCAGTGGCTTCCCCCAACTGCATTCCCTTGGCCATAGTTCCCACCAGCCACCCCCCCAATGCTCTCTGATGCCCTGTAGAGCCCCACATACCCCCCACCCTCACTCTGCCTGAGCCCCCTCTTTATACCCCATTTTCCCCAGGGCCTCGCACAACCAGGAATCATCTGGCCCACCACACAGCCTCTGGCGCCCACCCTCCTATACACCCCTTTACCCACAAGGGCTCCCAGTATCTAAGAGTGCCCCTAATCAGTCCCCACCCCCCACTCCCATGCACCATCCCCCCCACTCCAGTGCACCCAGGGCACACCCCCCCACTCTGGTGCAGCCTCCCCATCTGCACCATTACCCCCACTCCAGTGCAGTCAGGGTACCCCTCCACTCTGGTGCAGCCTCCACACCTGCACCCCCCGCCCCGGTGCACCCTGGGCACCCCCCACCTGCACCCCCCGCCCCGGTGCACCCCCCACCTGCACCCCCCGCCCCGGTGCACCCTGGGCACCCCCCACCTGCA
>ML685800.1:5299102-5329250 GCA_007922175.1 Pelusios castaneus
GATGCACCCCCCCGCCCCCCCACTCACCGAGTGCCGGCTTTGCGGAAACATCATGTCAGGCCGGGCTCGGGCGCAGGCGGCTCCGGCTCCCCGCGCGGCTGCCTGGCCGCGACCCGCCTGCTCCTCCGGGCCCGGAGCGCTCGGCCACCCGCCGCTGCCTTTGTCCCCCCGCGCAGCTCCCAGCCCAGGCCCGCCGCTCCCCCAGCCGGGCGCAGTTTCTCTTCGCTGCAGCGGCGGCGGCGGCGGCGGCTTCTCCTATTGTTTAATGGCGGCTGCGGGCTCCTGTCCTGCGGCTGATGAGCACCACCTGCTGCTGCTGTTCCTGCTGCATCGCCCGCCCTCCTCCTTCCTGCCTTCTCTGCCAGCCCCAGCCCCAGGAGCTGCCGAAGTCACTCCCTTCCCTGCCTTGATAGCCCGCTGATTGCAGCCCTGCTCCTCGCCCTCCCCAAGGGCAGCCAGCGATGGTGGCTGTCGGTGTGATCCACCCCAACAGGCTGACCGTGGACTCGGCTCCTTCCCTCTAGGTTATTTCCTTCACCTCTGCCTTACACCTCCCTGCATTGATTTTCCTCCCCGTCTGTAAGTTTTCCATCTTCAAGCAGCTGAGGAAGTGGGATCTCTCCCAGGAAAGCTCAAGCCATAAATAAATGTTAGTTTTTGCAGCTGATCAAGTGGGATCTCTCCCACAAAAGCTCAGGCCTTAAATAAACGTGTTCGTCTTTAAAAGCGCTACAGGACTCCTGATTTGTTTTGCTGAACTAGACTAACACGTTCCAGAGGGGTAGCGGTGTTAGCTTGCCTACAACAAAAATAATGAGAGTCAAATTTCTTCTGGCATAAGCTTTCATGGGCTGCAACTCACTTGGTCAGATGCCCGAAAATTTTGTTGATCTTTAAGGTGCCACGGGACTTTCGTTGTTTTAAGGAACACGGCTACCTCTCTGGAACTCCCTCTCTCAGGACTCTGTTCGGGGCTGTAAGATCCCTGGGGCAGGTTGTTTTCTGTTTGGCTGGCACCCAGCACAATGTGGGTTTTGGGGCCCTCTAAGCACCACCATCAAACAAATAATCTGCCGTCATCTCCATCGCTGGAGCGTGTTTTCTTCCTGCGCACGGTCTCTCTGCAGCTCTCCCTTAAAACATTCCCAAGGTATTTCTCCGTCCTGATGTGGCAAGCAAGGAGCTGGAAGTTAGCCGAGAGTCCCAGAGGACGTGGACGGTTTCCATCAAATTTGGTATCATATGGTGCCTCTTCAGACTGAAGGCAGCTCATTAAACCTGAGCTGTGCAGGGAGCAGGCCAGTTTCATCACCTTGGATATCACAGTCTCTGTTACAAGGTGATAAATAAAGTGCCATTAGATCTTTTATTTCCACCTCTGTGCAGGCAGAGGGGCCACAGTTTAATGTCGTTGGACCTCCAGCAGCAGCAGCCATGGGTGGTTGCCCACACTGGAGGAAGAGCAATATCAGCTGGCTATTGTAACACTTGGGCTGTGGCGGCCTTGATTTATGTCTTGGAGGTGAATAGCTCCAGAGCTCAAATCTGACGTGGAGTCTAAGAACCAGGAATTTTCAGGCCTGGAATTCCTGATGGGCTCTAACAGTAGCCACAGCAGGGAGTGGATGCTACGCACCTGCCAGGTGAGGGGGATATAGACTTTTGTAACCCAGCCCCAGAACTGCCCTACTGTGCGCCACATCTTTGTTACAGTTCCAAAGGGGGAGCCGTGTTAGTCTATTGCAGAAAAACAGTCCCGTGGCACTTTTAAAGACTAACAGATTTATTTATCGCATGAGCTTTCGTGGGCGTAAATCCCACTTCTGACCAAGTGGGATTTACTCCCACGAAAACTCATGCGATAAATAAATCTGTTAGTCTTTAAAAGTGCCACCGGACTCTGTTTATATTTATTACATTTATTCATATGCAGATGTGACGCTATTGCCTTAGGGTTAAATAGGGATTTGGGGTTTTTTTCTTAGTACAACAGGTGATTTTGCTTTCTTTTTATCTCACCTCCCTCTAACATGCTGTTCTCCACTGTTTGAATCTAAACAATTGCTTTGATTTGCCGTTACAGCCTGACCTGATCCTGTGTCATATATTTCCCTGCATTTATTTTCCTCCCATTCTGTAAGTTCCCCATCTTCAAGCCTCTGCCGAAGTGGGGTTTTCCCCCCACGGAAGCTCATGCAATAAATAAACTTGTTAGTCTTTAAAAGTGCCACAGGACTCCTTGGGTGCATCTGCGCTGGCAACTTAAGGAAGCTTAAATTGACCTAAACAAAGCCGTGTCCACACTGGGCTTTTCTTAAGTCGACTTAAGCATTTCCTTAATAACATTAAGTGAGGGTGAAGTACCCAACCCTTTTCCTGGGACAGGCCCTGAATATGGCTGAGCTATCGTACAACGGCAACACAGCCATTCAGCAATTCTTGGAACACTGTGATCCATGCATGAAAGTCAGTTGGGAAAAGCATATTTTCCTTTGGTGCCAGATGAGACCATTGATCATTACACTACAGACCTGTGTATGAAAACTAAGCCTTGTGACTTGGAACAGTTAATAGATATGTACTAATTAGAGACTGAATTACTTGTGGCATAACTGATAGATAAACAGGTCAAAGCAAGGTTATTATGAGAGCTGGATTTGACTTTGCAAAAGCCGGGATGTTTGCAAAGCTGGTGAAAATGGCTTCGCAATGTGTTAAAAAGCGCTGAAAGAACTTGAAGTGCAACTAATTAAAAATGCATAAAGACAGAATACAAGGGTGAGCAAACAGCAGAGATTTATTGTTTGCAGTGAATGAGGAAGCAATCGCAAGATGACAGAAAGGTGTACATACCCATGGGGTGTCACACCCACAATAGAGGGACCGTTTTGCAAAGGGTGTTACTCTCTGCAACCTGAGAAGACCTATAAAAGCAAAATACGTTCACAGACAGACAGCTCTGGTGGTGATCTTTGATGGATCCCTTACAGACCAGGTTGATACAAGAGGTGGGTTCATGGTTCTGGAAATAAAGGAACAAAAAGTGAATTCCAGAATAGATGTGGGACTTGAGTGGAAGTGAAACATGATGAGAGTTGGCAGATACAAAAATGTGAGTGAACACCCCCTGTTAAAATAAAAATATCTAAGCTTGCTTCATATAGCAAACACGTAATGAGCCCAGAGGCTAAGCTATCCCAGTGTCATTAGCAGAAAGACAGATTCCACTCCTGAGAGTCTGAAACACGGGAATGGGGAAGACCAAGTGTGCTTGCATGGAAGAGCAATTTACAAATGCATATACTTAAATGGGTGCATAACCTCAACAAGATGCAAGAGATATTCTGGGAGAGTTTGGGAAGGTATTTGAGAGGTTTAGACGCATCATATTGCCCAGAATCCCCATGCTATGTAAAGAGACAAGGTTGGTGAGGTAATATCTTTTATCGGACCAGCTTCTGTTGGCAAGAGAGACAAGTTTCTGTGCTTACACATTCTCTTTTTCGGGTCATCTTCTATGTGAAGTCCAGTTAGCCCTGGCAGTAAAATGAGATGTGACGAAGTGAACACACATTCCAAGTTCTTAGGTTACTGGCATGGTCACCAGAGTCAAAGCAAGCTGCGGATTTGCGTCGCTCCAAAAGGATTTGAATAAGATCATAAAACATGAGAGCTACCCCAGGAGAACATCTGAAGAAATCATAGGTCACCACGCCGTTCTTTTGCTTTTAACTGCACCTCGCATTAAGTAACAATACGACTAACACCTTCCACGAGTAGACCTCAAGATGCTTTACAAAGGAGGTTAATGTCATTGGCCTGTTTTACAGAGGAGGAAACTGAGGCATAGCACGGTAAAGTGACATGCCCAGGGTCATCCGGCAACGGAACCAGAAACAGAGGCCTGGTCTTCTGAGTTCCGAGCCAATGTTCACAAATACCAAGCTGGCCGACAATTCACTAGTGGCTCGTTGTGGCATTTCTCCTTGATGGACCAGTTTAAGGATCACGGGTCAATCCCTCCTCACACAGAGGCCAGTGGGACAGCAAAGAATGCTGTTTTAAGAAGCCCTTCCAGTTTTGAAGAATCTGTCCCTCCCTCTGTTAAAATAATGCAACACCCCTCATGATACTTTGAGTCTATAACCAAAGCCGGACACCTCTTCTAAGGCCGTGTCTACACTAGAGATTTTGCATTGGCACAGCTGAATTGATGCAGCCATGCCGCTCTAAGATCTTTAGTGTATCTGCTCTATGGTGACAGCAGAGACATACTTAATACGCCCCCCAACAAGCAGCGGAAGCTATGTTGGCAGTAACTCTCTTGCTGCTAGAGCTGTCCACCCCAGTGTTTACGTCCATGTCACTTATGTCGCTTGGGGGGGGGGTTATTCACACCCCTGAGTGTCAAAAGTTATACCCACGTAAGTGGTAGTATAGACATAGCCTGAAAGATACACTCTACTTTAACCACAAGTTGCTGGGCTAGACACACACACACACACACACACACACACACACACATGTAATTCTATCCTCTATGAGAGAAAGTTGAGACTGCCCATTGTGTGTCACTTGCCCTATACTGCTAGCAACTAAATGGAGATTCTCCTTTAACTCTAAGGCAGCCTAAGCTTTTAGGGCAGGAGGATCTGACGTCTCTCTGTACCATTGATCTGTAATTGTGAGTGCCTGTGTTGTGCTGCATAGTGATAAATCTGACCTCTGAGTTGCTGTGGATTTATTACTAAATCTATGCATATGTTGGGGCCAGAGTGAATCCTCTGTTACTTTGGGCTCCTCAGCCAAACTTGGCAGCTGGTCACAGTCCGTAGGGTGGGGCTGGACCAGAATCTCAGGACCCAAAACAACGGGGAATTTCTGATCTGGATGCAAATTTTGGCCCTGATGCTGAAAAGAGTTATGAGGCTGTTTTATGCAGGTGACTGGTCCCACTGAATGAATTCCTGCTCCATTGAAGTCAATGGAAGTTTTGCTTTTATCTTACTGGGCGCAGGACAGGATTCCAGCCAGTCGTGTGTGAAGTTTATTTGTGTGTAAAGCTAAGCATGTGCATAAGTGCTTGCTGGATTGGGCCCTTTGCATCCCTACTATGACACAGGAATGCAAATGTGTGTGCGTGTGGGGCGGCGGAGGAGGAAATGTCCATCATTTTCAGGTGCTGTTTTCTGCATGCGGTCTTGCAAATCAACGCATTTTCTGATTAAAAATAAAATCCTGGATGTCATACCTCCAGCAACACGGACCGGGCTGTTGTGGTATTTATTTTTAAAGAGAACAATGTAAATGCCTGAGTTATTGTGACAGCTACTGTGCGTTGTGCTGCGGCTTTTATTCCCTTAGGCCTATCCATATTAATGAACAGCGTGACAGCTTCATGTCAAGGATTATTAATAGCACTGTGAGTCTTTGCAGTGCTGTAGCGCCTTTCATTCCAGGATAAGTTCTTTACAAACCCCCAAAGCCCGGTGTGTGGGATCGTTCCCCCTATTTCAAAGACAGGGAGCTCGGTACAGGAGTAACTGCGTTAGTAAGGCCTGAGTTATACAGGTCCGACAGGATGACTTAATCGTCCCTTCTGGCTTTGAAAGCTCTGTGTTGCCCAAAATGAATCAGGAGCAGGATTAGGCACTGAGTGCAGGAATTGTACCTTTCAGTCCTTACCACTTAACCAACAGGCTGCAGAAAGCTGGGGGAAAGAAGCTGGGACAGTTTAGCAGTTTGGGACACGATCTGTCTTATATGAGATGTGTCCAGGGCACCTATTGCAACGGAGGTCCTTCCGCTCGGCCTCTAGGTGCTACAATATCGGTGTTAAATAATCATTATTAATGCTTAATAAAAGGTCCATAAGGGCATTTTTAAAATCAAGTGAACATGATTTTTTTCTTTAAATTGCCATGTGGATTGAGGGGGCGTAAAATAGAAGCAGATCGATCACTCTTCACACTAGCAGCCTCTCGGCTTTGCTTTTTAAAAAAATGATTATTACCTGTAGCCAGAACAGCATACACAGCGGTACAAGCTGGGTCATGCCAGTACCTTCTGGGGGCAGGCTCCCTAGCACCGCTCATCCTGCAAGGCAGAAAACCCTCTGTGTGTTTAATTGAGTTTAAACCAGTCTTTTTTTTTCATTTTCAGAAGGGCTCTGTCACAGGGCATGGTCTCCCTTCTCCCCCATCACATCCTCTTCCAGTCAAACATGGAGCTGCACGCACTCCCTGCCTCAGTTTCCTTCCCTGAGGTTCCGTCTTCCCCACGAAGGGCAGCGAGATGGCTCAGCCCTCCAGCCAAGTCATTAAACAAAGTGACTCCCTTCCAGAATCACAAGAACCCAAACAAAAGATTTCTCCACCCCTCTGCTGGGCTACTCTTCAGCCCACCTTCAGGCCTCAGCTCTTCAATTTGTGCCTAAGCTACCTTTAAGCCTTGCCCTGCTTTGTTATAGAACATCAGGGCCCCAGCTGTTTTGCCTGGCATCTGCCCCTATAGTCCACCACTCACTGGAGCTCCAGGTTCATGCAGAAGCAACCTCAGAGCCTTCCACCCAAGCTGAGTCAAGCTCAGCCCAGCCCATTCCCTACGTTCCATGAGGCCAGGCGATCATCAGGTGATCACCTGATCCCATTAGTCCCGCCCCCTCAGGCTGCGGTGCAGCAAATTACGGCACAGGTAGGTCTGACCCCATTTCACCTGAAAGGGGGTGGTCAGGCTGTGGCAAGCTCACATGTTGTTATAATAACAATTCTTTTTTTTTTTAAAGAATTGTGCAACTGTTGACAGGCATAGGAGGGTGGGGAAGCAGGGGCATACACTGCTGCGAATTTAGAATAAATGATTTATTCTATTATTATTTATCTAGAATAAATTATTTAGCTTAAGGTAGCACTCAGGGGACCTAACCAAGATCAGGGCTCCGTTGCACAACTGCAGTCCACATGCAAAGTAAGAGGTACACCCTGCAACACAATCTAAATGAGTAAAAAAGACAAAGGAAGGATTATTAAGCCCATTGTACAGATGAGGGAACTGAGGCACAGAACAGTTAAATACTATTTGCATCAGCACCCTCTACCGTTATGTACAGAGAAAAATCATTTGACTACTACACCAAGCTGGAGCCTTTGAACAACTCTGCCCACTTTTCTCCTGCTGGGATAGGGAGTTCCTTCTCTCCCTGTTTATGGGCATCATTATTCTGGGGGGTGGGAGAGGTGGTAGATGTATGTGCAGGGAGGCTGCTATCTAGATTTTTCTTTCCATGTGGGATTGTGTGTGTGTGTGTGTGTGTGTGTGTGTAGGTGTGTCTTTGAAATAAGACCTTAAGAACTGAGGTCATTTGATGCAGAAGATTGTCTGTGATTTCAGTTAGAGCTGTGTGTAGCCCTCTGTGAAAAATGTTATGCTTTTTATTGGCTGAATGCTCTACCCCAGAGGTGACTGCACTTCAGGGAACCTATTATTTGTCAAATGCTTTGGAATCCTCTGAGATGAATATCTAATCAGCCTATCTTCTTTTATACTTCTGATTTTATTTCATGCTCTTTCTGGTTCACTTGCAAGGAGCTTTTTTGTGTCTGTTTTAATTTTTGAAATGTTAATGGCATCTTGTCTGCATGTGACAGAATGCTTAGGTAGTCTGGTAATTGTTGCTATATAAAAAAACAAAACCAAGAAGATCAATGTGGTTAACATCTGGAGTGATTTCCTGGCCCCATTGAAATCAATGGGAGTTTTGCCATCAACTTCAACGTGGCCAAGATTTCACTTAATGCTATAATAATAATAATAAATAAAAGATTAAATCCCCAAGAAGATACGGCTAAGGAGCTATTCCAACCCCCATTCAAGTCACTGGAAAGATTCCCATCGACTTTGGTGCAATTACGCCAGTTTGTGGCAGTTGAGAAGCTGACCTAGAGCATAAAGTGAGTCAAGGCGAAAACTAACCTCCATTCCAACGTGCCAAGCCTGACTCTTCAATAGCGTATGAGAGGCAGTCCCTGCAGGCAAGCATGGGTTAAGGAGAGAGTTCTAACCTTGACTTCATTTCCAGGTTGTTGTGGTTTGGAGTTGGCTCTTTAACCTTGACTGATCAAAGTTATGTTCTGTCTTTATCTCCAGGGTAACCCGAGCTCCTTGCTTTCCTTTTTATTTGCAGCAGCTTCTTGTGAAGAACTCTGTTCAAATGGAAAAGGAAACATTATTTTGCTGGCTTTTATGTTTGTTACAAAACAGCATATACAGCTGCGTGGGTTTCTCTTGCTTTCTCCAGTAAATGCAATCATTTATGGTATAACCTTGGCAAGCCTAAATTCAGGAGGACACGAATGCCTTGAGCCGGAAGACACTTTAATGAACTGGCTTGCAAGCGGGCCAAGGTGCGCGTATTTAAAGAAGGGGGAATTATAATATTGGTTTTAAAGACTAGGCTGGCAGTTCTGGAGAGGGAAGCTCTCTTTTTACCAGCTGCGTGGGCAAGGACAGCACATGCTTCTTGGGCATCGGCCAGCTAAGCAGCCTTGATTCTCACCGGCAGCGGGCCCCCTGTGGGAAAGCAGGTCTCATTCAGGGACAGGCTTTAAGCACCACTTTAAGGGCTTTCCTGCCATAATCCTGGACTTTTCCATGGAGAGAAACAACAAGAGATTTATGAATGGATGGTTAGTATATTTCACAGGAGTGCTGAGAAGCCCCAACAGAGGAATAGGGTCCCATTGCGCTAGGTGCTGTACACACCCAATTAGTGTCAATGCCAAACACGATTAATGCCAATCATGGGTGGTTTGGGTATCTGATTCCTGTCTGGTAGGAAATGGACTGAGGATGATCCAACTTGCTGATTGGAACGCCATGAGGAAGCATTCTGACCATCTACTCCAGCCCCCTACCTAGCAGAGGCCAGGAGTGTCACACAAGCTATTCCTGCATCTTGTGGTTAGAGCTGCAATCTGGAGGGCCACTGCGGGGAGTGTAGACAGACCCGAGCATCTCGCTAGCTCCGGTAGCAGAGCAATAAAGCTGTGGCAGCACAGGCTTCGGCCCGGGCCGGACAAGCTCTCCCAGAACTCCTTAGACAGTTATTCAAGGATTAGTCTGGACTGAAATCCCTTCTGCTGCAGCTCCTGTAGCCAAGAGAGTGGGAGTCAAACTAGATTGGGTACATCTCCATGCGCACAAGTCACAGGCAGCCCATGGACGCAGAACAGACAAGTTCCTTCGGCAGAAGCCATCCGATCTGTTGACTCCGGTGACCCTGTGTATATATCCCAGCACCCCACAGGTGCCATGTCCCTCCAACATGTCCCAACCCTGAGATGGAGAAAGCCCCACTGGGGTGACCAACTACAGGCTCTGCGGTCAATTCAGTCCTGGATCTCTCCGTTGTTTGCATGATGTGAGCTCTTGCCCACTGGGGACCGGTCTGAGATCCCTCAAACTCATTTTGGGTCAGCCACCAAGCAGCCGTCCATGGGGACCGACTGCCAGTCACCGCCCTGGATTCAAAATGATGATCTGGCTTTGAAAGGCTCTAATGCTGCCCCACTGCTCCCCAGCCCCTTTCTCTATACTGACTCTTATGTCCCCAGCTGGTGGGAAATCCCCATTGTGGGCCCAGCTCGAGTGGATCCTTCCCAACCTGGCACTTGCCTCCTCTCCCACCCAGCCAGCTTTCCCAACACATCTTTACCAGCCGGAAGAGCATGGCGAGGTTACAATTCCCCCAAGCTCTGAGGCTCAATTCCGGTCCAAGCGCTAAGCTCCACAGAGCCACTGGTGGGGCTTCAAGTCACCAGCCACGTCGGCTGCTATGCCCCAACCCAGATGGTTCTCACACAGCAGAAAAAAAGGTGTGACATTTCCTGTGGACTTTAATGGGGCATTGCATGGTTCAAAGTGCTTTGAAGATGCAGGGGTTAAATTCCAGTGGTTTGCTTCCACCTCCCAGGACTTCTTTCTTTCTTTCTTTCTTTCTTTCTTTCTTTCTTTCTTTCTTTCCATTACCCTGCTGATCTAATCTTCAGCTCCTTGATGTCAGCAATTTTCTATCATTGGCAGCAGACTTCGCACCGGGGAGAGGGTTGGAATTGGGGAAACTCTTGGTGCAGAAGGATTGATTTACCAGGCCAGGGCTCTGATGTGGCTGAGATGAGTTTGCTTATTTTATACTCCCAGCCTGGATGAGGCTGATGCATTTAGAGAATGGATCTCTCTGGATTCAGGGACGCATTCTTCTCTCCCGTCTCTTCTCCTGGGGTTCTGGAAAGCAGGACGGTTCTTGACCCTCCCCGGCCCTTCCCTTCTACAATGCTAGAGTAAATTTGTTAGTCTTTAAAAGTGTCACCAGACTCCTTGTTTGTTTAGGCCAATTCATATTTCCCCTCCACCTGGACCTTAGAACACATGCTCAGTTTCAGGGCGGGCTCCCCTCCTTTATCTAAGATTATATCCATGTTGCAGTTGCAGACTGTTTTTGCAGCTTGGGTGGTGTGGATGTTTTCTAGCCAGCTCACGTACTGCCCCATACGCTGCACAAGGGAATTGCTAGAGCACCCAGCTCACGCTGCTGCAGCATCCTGGCTCATTCCAGGAGTTGTGATCACATCTTGTGCTGACAGTAGACGTACCCTTAGAGGGCCACTTGCTTTCTCCCCAACTTCCCAGACTCGCATGCCCCCTTCCTGCCCCTACACACCCAGGAGGGTATTTTGGCATCTGCCGCACACTGAATGGCAGGGAAGTTTCTGTCTTAATTCACCCCAGTCTCCCCCAGCGGTTCAGGGCACAGGGCTGTGACTCAGTTAGATTTGAATCCCAGTTCTGACTTGCTCTCCAGGAGCTGATTGCTTGCCCGCTCAATTTCCACATCCTACAACCATTATGCAGCACCTCTTATCCCCGATGACGTCACTCACTGCATGCAAGCACCACTGTAATGCAGCTGCTGCTGGGGAGGTGCCCTGCAGGTGGCACACTTGTGAGGACAGATTAGGGGCCAAGTCACCAGAGCAGATCTGCTTGTCCTAAAATTGCCAGTGGGAACCTTGACATCCAAGCCGTGAGTTAGGTTCTCATTGGAAAGAGTCACACAGTGCAAACTGCATGGAGCTGGCGTTATCTCCCCGGGCGGATGGATGATCTGAATCAGCACCACTGGGATTTGAGCCTGTGGCTGGAGAGATTCTAGATCTGATGCACAGACAGAGGAGCCAGCCCGCCCTGCTGTGCTCGGCTCACAGGCCAAAGGCAGAAGGGATGTATGCATTATGGAGACAGCCCTGTTACAGCATCACCAGAGCCACATTTTGACCTGCCTGGAGCAAATCCAGCCCTACATACCGTGTTACCAGCTCTTCTGATTTCACCTAGCACTTGGAATCACACAATCATAGAATCATAGAATACTAGGGTTGGAAGGGACCTCACGAGGTCATCTAGTCCAACCCCTTGCTAAAAAGCAGGACCAATGAGGCGAGACTCTCGGCTTTCATTTGAAAAATATACATTCCTAGGCCCGGTGATGGGGAGAAAAGCTTGGAAACGTGCCCTGTGTCTCTCAAAAGGACAATGAAAAAGAACCCATATTGATTCTGCTGATTTTTTAAAAAAATCTCATGATTTTCTAAATTAATCTCCTGATTTTGGGGGGTGTCAGAGACACACTGTGCAAACCAGACTTCCCATTAACCCACTCTTGCCTTATATTGGGTCCTCCTCTCATCAAACCATCCCTGTCAAAGGGGAGACGTGGCATGCCCCCAATGCCCATTACCCTGCATTTTTGCAGGGGATAACTCTTCCAGGTCAGCAGCATGGCACTCTTGAAGGTAGACCACCACCCTTCGGTCTCCAATCTGACCCCGCTGTCCTCCGGGAACTGAGAGAATGCTCGAAAACTCCCACCTCTGTGCCATTTCTCCTAAACTTACATCCCAAACGTGCCCCATCAGCACAGCTGACTGGGAGGCAGAGCAGAAGGGCACCAAAGCAATGGCCTGATCCCAGCAGAATGCTACCCTCCTTCTAGCGCGGCACCCTCAGTTTGCCTTGAAGCGCAGTGGGAGCACGGTTAAAGCCAGGGGCTGGGATCCATTCCTGGCTTCGCCACAGACTCACCCTGGCAACTCCTCTTCTCCGTGCTTCCGTTCCCCACCTGTGCAATGGGAATAACAACCGTTCCCTTCTTTGATCCGCTTAAAGCGGCAGAGTCTGTTTCTCCCTATTTGGATGTACAGCGCCTAGTACAGTGGGGGCCCAATTCCAGCCAGGACCTCTAGGGGCCGTCGTAGAAATATTCACAGTAGGGGGAAGCTATTTGCTCCCACTGTAGAAGAGGTGAGGTCATGGGGAATGTAGATGGCTGTGCCACCGATTCATTGGGACACCTTGCTCAAGCCGCTTAGGCCCTGATCTTGAACGCACTGAGCCGCTTGGTTCCATCTGAAATCAACGGGAATTCGGGGTTGCAAAATCTTCGAGGATCTGGGCTTCAATCTCTTCATGTCTCAGCTCAGACCTCCATAAAACAAGTGGAAGAAATGTTCACCCTGCCTCCCTGGGCTGTGAGGAGGCCTAATCCAGTCCTGTGTGCCAGACAGTGAAGAGCCCCAGGCAAGCCGTGTCCTCAGCGTGGCGGGGTCCCATTAGGATTCCAACTCAGCTGTCCCATCCCAGTGAAAGCAACAGCCCCAGCCTCGACAGATAGGACCGAGAAAGCTGGCTCCTTTTGAACCCAAGGCAATGCCGCCACCTTATCCTTCTCCCTCATCGCTGGGATTATTGGCTTTTTATATTAAGCCTTCTCCAGATGGTGTAACGAAATCAGCAATAAGGTTGGCAGAGGCATGTCGGAGTGAGTGCTGATTTATAAGCAGTCTACCTATTGTCTCTCTTGCACATGCACACACCGGATGATATTTTCCTTCCCCCAGCTATAATTTTTATTAAAAAATAACATCTTTCTCCTGCATTGCAGGAAAGGAAGCCAAAAAATTATTGCCTGCCAGGATGCAAATCTTCTCAAAGAGAGGAGTAAAAACGGGCTTCCCACTAAGATCCCTCTGCAGATACAACATTCTTCGTCGTTTCCTGGCCTGAGCTGCTTCAGCGTTGCTATGCGCTGTTGAGCAGCCACCACCTTTCACCTCAGAAGTGGCTGCATTTTAGTGCTTCAGGCATTTATAAAATACTTTGGGGTGAAAGGTGCTTTAGAAATGCAAGTTTAGCTGTCCTGAATGTTGAATAAACAATTACAAAGGCTCCAAGTTCTTTGTAGAGCACCTTTTGCCAATAAGTACAACGTGTTTTATATTTATCTCTGGCCATCGCGCCATCTCTCCCCAAGTAATGCACTTTTCTTGAACCCATCACTCTAGTATTGGGGCAGCATATTCCCAAGTGCAAAAGCATAGTAGCTCACAAGAGCTTCCTCCACGGATTTTACTCCCTAGTGACAACAGCAATAGTGAATTCATACAGACCTAAGACCCAGCCCCGCCAAGGATTCTGAGCACCTAACTCTCTTTGATTTCAGAGGGAGTTAGGTACCTAAATATGTTGAGGGTGTAGGACTACGTAGCTCGCACAGGCATCAAGGCCCCCATTAGACTAGTGGCAGTAGGAATAACTAACAAAACTGGTGCCTGCCCCAGAGCGCTCACAATCTGGGATTCAGAAAACAGGCAGCAGGTGACCAGACAAATGGAGCAGAGAGAAGACAAGAAACCAGTCTATGGACAGGTGCATCGGCATAGATTGTCTCAGCTGGCTGCCAGCCCAAACAGTGGCAGATGGAAGTGATTTGCATCCATCCCGTTTAGGAAAGGGAGCATGGTCTAGTCTAGTGCATAGAGGATGAACTGCCCCAGGATTTAAGAGTCCTGATGTATTGTGTGACCTTGGGAAAGTCACTTTCCCCTCTCTGTAATTCTGCCTCCCCTTTGTCCTCTCTGGTTAGATTGGAAACTCTTTGGGGCCAGACACCTTCTCTCTCTGTTAATACAGTGCTTAGAGCAATCTCAGCTGGGTCCGCCAGGCATTAGAATAATCCAGATCACAATCACAGCAGAGGGACTGTTTTTTAAGAGGCCTTGGCATTTATGTGGTCCATTGACCTCTCTGAGTGCTTTGCAAATATTAGCTAACCAATCTCCCCCACAGAAAGCCCCTAGGAGAGGAGTGGGTATTATCAGCCCGTTTAACAGCTGGGAAACTGAGGCAGAAGGATGTGTGAAGTAACTTGGTGTCGGGGACACAGGGAGCCAGTGGGAGAGCCAGGAATCGAACCCAGTCCTCTGATTCCCAGTCCTCTTCACTGCCCCTCTTCCAGAGCCGGGAATAGAACCTCCCCTTGACCCATTTGGGAAAACCTGTGCTACGCCACACGGCTTTTCATTGCTCCTCGCCCCCTACACGCATCAGGGGCCATTCTACTCACACGAGGACCTTGACACAGCTTCTCCACAGACTCTGGTGAGCACCCCGTGGATCGTGGTGGATTACTTCTGTACGCAAACTCATGGGCATCTCTACCTGCTGGATGACACACATGCTGATGTCATCACTCCTGGTTCTGTGCACAGGTGTACAGCCACGGGCTTGGTTCCACGGTACTTGAGTGCGTGCATGCATACGGTCCAGGAGCCTAGGGGCACACACACTCTTTCACCTACACACACATGCCCACATGTGGCATGTATCTATTGTGCATTTGTTCTTTGGGCACGTGCAGCTTTCCAGGTGTATGCTTATAGGCCTTTGGAAAGTGCAAATCGGTAGGTGTATGTTTCCAGCACGTGTGTGGTGGGGGGTATAACTGATACCTATATACTGTGGGTCCAATGCTCGATGGTCCTGCTCCTTGGGCAGTTATGTCCAATCAAATCGGGTAAAAGACATTGCAAAATTAGAAAGGCGACTCTTTGTACTGGCCCGGGGACTGCCCATGAGCTGGCAGGCGGTGAAGAAGCTGACCTGCTGTGGATGTGCATGCTGACGTGCGTGGGTACATTTGTGCACGGGGATTTGAGTGTTGGCAAGTGTGCATACAAGTACACAGCATACATGGGCAGGACCCGGGTTTTCCTTTGGCTCAAGCATCCAGCCAGCCCTCTTCTGCACACACCTCTCAGGCGCGGCATTACGGGGGTTCCATTGGGATGTCTATGGCAGCTATTAAAGCAAGGAAGTTCAGAGCCTTACAGCAGCTGGGAGGTGCAGAGAAGAGGGCTGGCTGGATGCAGTAGCCTCCACTGAACAGAGCAGAATAGATTGGTTGTATCCCTGGTCCAGAGGCCACAGGAAAGTGTCCTTGACAGCCAGGGATGGATCTGGAGAGCCTTCGAAGTGCTTCACTTTTGCTAGAAGAGGACAGGGGAGGTTTGTCACACAAGGTGAATTTTCTGCAGAGGCAGCAGCCCAGGTGAGGGTGGAGGACAAGAGGAGTGAGAGGGCCCTGTGTTAGGCTGCCTTGGGCCTGGGGCAGGATGGACCATCTCACTGCAGCTTATGAGACTGGAGAGGTTTACACTGTAATCGGGTTACAGCCCCTGGCTTCGGTTTCAAATCAAACAAAGAAAATATCACTTCTAATGGAGGTTTATTGAGAACTAACGCTGGAAAACAGAATCCCTGGAGTGGCATCTCTGTTAGGGACCCAACACACACATGCACACACTCTGAGTGAGCTTACACTCACACTTGGCGATTACAGACATGTCCGCTCTGTTAACAATCACATACACAGTACCATGTGTACGCTCTGTTAGTGATCACACACTCACACCCACACTCTGTTAGCAGTCAGGCACACATGCACGTACGCCCACACACTGCTAGCGATCTTACATATATAAAGCCATCTAACAGCCAGGGTTCACAAAGAAATTTAGCCCTATAAACATCTTTGTCCAATGCCATCTATTATCAAGTGTCTTGCACCTTCCTGTATGCATCTGGATGCTATCAGAGACAAGGTGTTGGACTAGATTGTCCCCCACATAAGGTGCTGAAACTCCATCTTAAGGAACTTGATTACAATAACAGAGAACATAAAAAAATGCCTGGAGTAGCAACCCACATTCCAGTCCAGGGAGTAAATGCGAGGCCATTTTCTCTCTATTTCTGGCATACCCAGCTCAGTGGCTCTTAACTTTTCCACATTCCCCTTTCAAGAGTCTGATTTGTCTTGCGTACCCTCAAGTTTCACCTCACTGAAAAACAACTTGCTTAGAAAATCAGCCATCAAGATACAGAAGTGCCAGAGCACGCTAGGCACTGAAAAATGGCTGACATTCTCATTTTCACCACATAAGTATAAAACAAATCAACTGGAATAGAAACATTGCCTTTACATATCAGGGTCCAGTATAGAGAGCAATATAAACAAGTCGTCATCTGGGTGAAGTTTTCGTTTGTACTGGCTTCCCTAGTGTTTTTTAGGGAGCCTCTTGTAAAAGTAGGCAAATGTCTTGGTGAGTTGAGGCTCCTGATGGAAGATCTCTGCGTACCCGCAGAGGTATGCATACAGGATCCAAACACAAACGGAAACATCATGTTTTTTCAGCAGCCGGCAGCTGGGCTATTTCAAACTGTAGCAATGGCTGCATCCGTTGGGAGGCAGTAGCTTCTCAAATGAGAGCACAGCAAGCTAGACAGCAGCAGCAGTTTGCCTGACCGTGCTAACTGTCCATAATCTGTCCGCTGGTCCGTTTGCTTCGTTCACCTGCTGGATTTATGTACCGCCCTAATCCTAAAATCCCAGCCGTTAGATACAAGGGGCTGGATTCTTGGCTGGTGTAAATCGGGGTTGCTTCATTGACTTCAGTGAAGCTATTCTTATTTATATGAGCTGAGGATTTGCCAGAATGGGGCAGGGGAAGCCACAGGGCTAACGGGATCTAGCAGTGCAGGGACCTAATGCAGCAGCATCCAAGCCCCGGGGATTTTGCTTTGCCATGCGCCACGTGATCATTTCTCTGTGGTTCGGTCAATGGAGGAGGGAGCACTGCACACCTTGATTGCACCGTATAACACCACTGAGCAAAATCACCAATTGTGCATGATTTTGATACAGTTTGCACCAAGCCAGGCCAGGATCACGCTGAAGGTTCAGAAACTTTCCCTGGGCCATGAGTTCATAATAAACCCCAGAGCAAGGGGTGATCTCTCTGGGAGAGCCCAAAGCGTCTTCAAAGCATCTGATGAAGTTGGGATTTTCTCCCAAGAAAGCCCATGCGATAAATAAATTTGTTAGTCTTTAAAAGTGCCACAGGACTCCTTGTTTGTTTTGGGAGAAGCTGTGAGACTGCCGGATGCTGTGGTTTGGCTCTGCTGCTGATTTGGTGTGTGCCCATCAGGAAATCACTTTGACCCCAACTTTGAAAAATGTCTAGTCCCCCGCCCCAATTTCAGATGGAGTGACCTGGCCAATCAGTCAGTGTCTCGGGCTGGACACCCAAAGACTAAGGAATCCCCAGGGAGTGCCGTTTTGCAATTCCCCCAGAAACTGACAGGAGTGGCAAGAGCTCCGTGCAACTTCAGAGCAGGAGCTCAGTGCCTCAGTTTCCCCATAGGTAAACTGTGACGGATAATCCTGTAACAAACCCATGGCCACTTGGGACGTCTCACATCTCCATCCATCCATTTTAGGTACGTATATGCATCCCCATTACCATAATATCTGAGTTCCTCACAACATTTAACCTACAGTCTCTGTTCTGTATCCCATACCCAGCCAGAATCTTATGGAAATAGGATTTAGATCACCTTGCTCCAAAATCACCCACCCCTACCTCTGAAGCTTAAGGAGGATCTTCACTCCCTATTAGCAGTACAGTGCTCATGACACACAGCTGGCCAGTTTTAACGCCACCTACTGGAGGGCAGCAGCACCACACACACGAGCGAGTTCATCACATGCTCTGCCAGCCGTTTGGCAAAGCTTCCTTAATGACTCATTTGTAAAATGTTCTGAGAGCCAGAGGAGGAGGCTGTTAAAGGCAATGGGCATTATTAGTGCATTATAAACAAAACACCTTGTTGGCTGAAATAAAAACACCCTGATAATTCCCCTCCCCTGCCCTTCTGTCTCCTCACAGAGATTAGAAATTGCACAACACAGTGTGTACAGCCTCCACCTGGGAACCCAAGGTGTAAGGTCAGCGGAAAAGAGCCTTCATCCAGGAGGGGAGAACAGGCTGTTCACAGCTGGCACCAGGCTATTTTGTAACCCACCCCCCCACCTCCTCTCCTCTCCTGCTTCCCCTTTATCAGTGACGTGGAATAATTGGGATCCATTAGTCTTTGTGTCAGCCTTTCCCTCTCCGCTCCCCTTTGCACTGTATGGTGTTTGCACCGCAGATTGATTAGAAGGCAATTATCACCTTGTTACTGACTAAGGTGCAAGGAACATTTCTCACTCCTCGCAGAAAGAGATTTTACAGTCAAGGCACCCTGATGAACCTGACAAAAAAAAAGGCAGAGGCTTCCCTGCTGCTGCCCAGGCCTGGCCCAGCCAGTGGGGCACAAATAAAGCTCCTTCCCTAGACATCTGTGGCATCTTTGATGGTGTTTCCCAGGAAATAGGAAGCCCCGAGCGATAATACCAGTGGGAAGGCACTATCAGTGGGAACCTTTGACCGCAGCTACGCTGGCTGCCATGATTAATTCCCAGAAGCAGCCACTTAAACTGCTCTGCACATTAAACAGAGCAAATCCAGACAGGCATAATCTTGGAAACAACTCGGTGGGGGAGGCTGTGTGTTCTAGTAATGGCTAAAGGAGGAGGTCGGACTCCTGGGGTCCATTCCCGGCTCTGCCACTCCTTTTTCTTATGATTGTCCACGCCTTGTTTTATGTTTGCGTCTCGCAGCCGAGCCATGGACCAGGACCCCGCTGGGCTAGGTGCTGAACAAAAATATGGTCCCTGCCCCAGCGTAAGAATAAGTGGAGACCGCAGGTAAATGGAGGAGCATGAGGAAATGAGACTGAACAGGGCGGGATCCCGCACTGTGGGCTCAGCACACCAGCCGTCTCCCGGTTGGCACACTGTCATGCTCGTGGTAAAGGAGAGCTTTAAGGAGGGATTTGAAGGAGGACAAGGCAGATGGTTACAGGAGCTCCTGCTGATCAAGAGGGCAGCATGTGAGAACGTTTGAGAGGGACTGAAAATTTAACAAGGTGCAATGGAAGCTAACATCAGAGGCAGGATTTGGCCTTTTGATAGGAGGATTAATAGCACTGAGCAATAACAGGTATGGTGAGGATCCATGAAACTTATTTCTGACACAACAGAGAATAGGCAGCCACTGGAGGGAGCCATAGCCTTGCACAAATCATTCCCCGGTCTGTGCCTCAGGCACCCCATCTGTAAAATGGGGACAATGACTCAGAAATTGTCAACCGCCAACCTGACTTCCTCCATAAGACAGGCCAGAGGATTTCACCCAGTAACTCCTGCATCAAGCTTATGGCGTCCCTGGCATGATAATGAGACTTGCCACATAGGATGGTTACGAAGCTAGGTTTACAAAGCACTCAGAGATCCTTGAGTGAAAGGCAAAGTATTAAATCCGTCAGCCTCTCACTGCACCTGGTTAGTTTAGCAGCATTATCCATCAAGAGCAAATGAACGGTTCTTCCTGACCTCAGCTAATGATCATCTTAAGCCTTGAAAAATGAGGATGGATTGATTGTACCTTGAGGTTTTTATCTCTAATGCTAGTGTAAACTCTTTGATTTTGAAAACGACAGCCCATGTGACTACAGTTTACTTACATGCATTGGGATCCTTTGCGCTGAAAGGCACGACGTAAGTGTAAGACTGTTATTATTTATAATATGCCGACAACAGACTCAAAGTATAGGGTTTAAAATTTTAATCCAACAATAGATGTCGCATTCTGTCTCCTTGTATTTGATCTGAACATTTGCCACTATTTTGAGAGCGTCTGTGGCATTTTGCTCCAATGCGGTAACTTGAGAACCTTTTTAAAAACGATTCCAAAATGTTCATCGTCGTTTGGCGCCTGTGGTAATGCTGCATCATAACAAAACTTCCAGATCGGAAGATTTCAAGCGCCTTAAAAATAGCCATTAAACCCCACAATACTGGTAGGTGGCATTTCTTTTACAGATGGGGAAACTGAGGCACATTACATGGCCAGTCAGGTCTGGTCTACACAGTTTTTGTTTATATCAGTTAAGGAGGTGCCTTTTTTTTTTTTTCAAACAAAACCAAACACATAGTTACAATCTTTAGAGTGGATGCAATTAAAAAGGTACCCTTTACCAGTATAGTTCATGCCCCTTCCCAGCTGGGAATACCAGTATAAGACACCTTTATGCTGGTATGATTGCATTCACTCTAGAAGAGGACTGTATCACTTAAACTATGCTGGTATAGATCGTTCATTTATAGATTGAAGACTGGAAGGAACCATTACATCATCTACTTCCTGTATGACATAAGTAATAGAATTTCTCCCAGGACTGATTCCAGTTTCTGGCCACTGGCTCTTCTGCTTTTCTTTCTCTGCTAGATTAACAAGTACTTGAGTCCCTGAATTTCCTCCCCTTGAACGTATTTATGCACCACAATCACATCACACATGATACAAACTGTGTGGACAGCCAAAGCCCTCAGTGGCGGGGCTGAGAATAGAAAATAGAATGAGAATAGAACCGAGGAGTAGAGAATAGAAGGCGAAGAGAACCCAAGAGTCTGGATGGCCAGGCCCCTACCCTCACTGCCATATGGCAAACAGTGCAAGGTGGCAGAATGCTTTAATTTATATGGCTGCGGCCATGTGTCAATGATTGCATGGCCCCGAGGGACGGAAAAAATGCTCGCCTGCCCCGTGCGCTAAATATTGCTGCAAATTGATTGGTGCGTGCGCTTGAAATTGACTGCTCTTTTGTTCTGCTACTATAAAGGGCACATCAGGAAGGGCTGAGGGTTGAAGCTGAGCGCAACACATGTCCTTTGAAAGCTGTAATTGTCGCCTATATATAGTCCCCTTGGTATAGAACACCGTATCAGGGATGGTGCGTCCTGGGCCCACAGAAATGCACAGAATGTTGGCAGTGGATGGGAGAGAAAAACAAATCAAAGGGGAGGCCAGCATGAAGGCAGGATGGAAGGGAAGAGGCAGGAGAGTGTCGCCAACGTAGGAGTGAATGGCTGGCAGTGAAGGTCGATCCAGATCAAAGGGAAATGCAGCATTGCTCAATACCTGGTGCCATAAAATCTCCCCCACGCAGGGCACCAGATTCCTGGGTTCTCGTTCCAGATCTGTCACTCACTTTGTCACACTGGGCAAACCATTTCCCCTCTCGAGGCTATTTTGCACTTGGGGGCTCAGTCCCTGACATGGCTGTGGCTCCTGGTCAGAAGAGCTTTCCGCCTTATTCCAGAAAGTCCCATGATGTTGGAGACCTTCCTGCCTTCCCCAACCCACCCCCCATTACTGCTTAGGAAAGACAACTCTGGAAACAGTTATTTGACATTTTCTACTTCTCCATATTTCAGTGCATGAAAAACCACAACTTCTATAAACATGGATGATTTTTTTTGAAAGGACACATCCTTCAAACACAATCTCACAGGTAGAGGATTTTGTTTTTTCCACTGCTTTTTCACTCCCCCGGTATGTCCCAAGGGGAGCCCTGCTCTCCGTCAGACAGTTCAGGTTTGTACCTCTCTTGCTCTAGAGACTTTCTTTGGCTTATATCGAAACACTTCTTCCATTGCTGGGCTATGGACTGAGTGTCCTTACGATGGGGCAGGAGCAGCGTTTGGACTTTCTCTCCACATCCGTTTTGCCTTCATTTTCTTCTGTGGACCTCACGCTTCTGCTGTTCTATTCGTGGGATGATGAAGGGGCGTCCCTGAAGCTGCTGAAATGTCTCTGTAGTGTGGCTCTAAGCTGGAGGCTACTTCTATTGATCTCAAGCCCTGCCTCCTCCTGGTCTCTGGTCGGGCTTGATCACAGCACACAGCAGTGTTCATAACGATTCCCCCAGAAGACTTGGCATGACCGAGATGCTCAGACCCAGGAGCTGTGAAGAGCTGGGGCTGCCTCAGAAACTCTCGGGAGGGGCTCTTCAACGTTGTTATTTTAAAAGGAAATGGGCAAGCAGCGTGGTGTCTGCATCAAAGAGAAGAGAGATTTACCTGTAGAATGACAGCCCTGCATCCTGAGACAAGGCGCAGCAGGCGAATTCAAAAGGTGTCTTGCCTCCAGAGCCGCACTGCATGAGTCTGCTGCGCTGTCCCGGCTCCCTGCTGCCAAGTGAGCCAGCCACACTGATTAGGCTCATGACAGTGCCAGGCACCTTGGGGCACAAACCAGGCTCACGGCAGGATGCTGCAGGGATTTGCTTGGCAAAGGCCGGCGGCCTTGATATTGGAGTTCGAGATCAGGTCACCAGCATGCATTCCCTGTCATTTCACGTGCAGGCCGATGCCGTTTCTTGGGCACACAAGGAATGCTGGGATTACTCTGCCATGGCTCTTTGCCCCCCAGAGGCAGCCGCCTCCAGCCAGGATGCAACACGACATCCCCCAAGAGAGACTAATGTACGACAAGAACTTAGGCCCAGACCCTCAAAGGTATTTAGGCAACTCCCACTGAAATCAAAATACCTTTGAGGAGCCAGCCTGTAGGAGCTGACAGACGAGGTCTCTCGTGTCTGGTCCTTGACAGTGGCCGACGCCAGCTGCTTCCGATGAAGACATGTAGTGGGTACTTTTGCGGAAAAATCTGCCCCCCTGGGATAAAATCTACCGTGGAAAGAGGGGCTGGTTTCTTCTTAGCCCGGTGAAAGCAACGTATCCTGAAGGGAGCAGGTCATGGAGCCTGAGCCAGGGTGTCCAGAACCCCTCAGAAGGCAGGCAGAGTGCTGAAATGAAGCTGAACCAGGCAGGGATTTCCCTGTTCACTCTCAAACGCTCTGCAGAATTTGCCATGGGGCCCTGGGATATCCTGACTCGCCGTACGTCCAACTTGTCTTTTTAAGCTCAGCTCCGAGCAGACTTCTCGTTTCAGGAGCAACACAGTGCTGGAATCAAGGTACAGCTTGCATCTGCAGCTCCCATGAGCCATGTCTGGCCAACAGTCGCATCAGCTAACAATTCACACCCCACCTGCTCCCTGTTCATAGCCCCAGTGGGCCAAGGCACATGTGGCTGCTCCCTAGGGAGAGCATCACCTAGTGATCAGAGCAGGGGGGTGGGAGTCCAGACTCCTGGGTTCACTTCCCATTCACCACCTATCAGCGCCCCAGTTTATCCTCTGGATGTGGGGTAAAGATGTTGATCTGGGAGACAGGCAAATATGGTCGGTGCACACACAGCCCTCTGCCGTCCCCAGGCCAGCATCTGCAGCCTTGTTAGACCAGAGGCCAGGGCAGCAGAAAGGCCATTTTATTTCCATTCCTAGAATGAGTTTCTCCCTGTGATGGAACCGAGGAGCTGGCGCTCAGTGTCAGCCAGAGGCAGGACAACACTGCCCTCTGCTGAAAACCAGTCAGCCCTGCAAGAGAGGCCAGTAACCTCACATGCACAGCAGGCAGCTGAGGGAAACAGGAGACTTCTCCATGTGGAGCCCCACACCTGAGACCTGTCTTTCCTTCAGCTCCCTCACGCCCTTTGGAGCCTCAGGGACAGGGTCCAGAACAGGAGCCAGCTGCCCCACTGCTTTCCCAGCCCCGTTTATCCACCCTCTCAGCAACCCACGCAGAGGGCTGCAGACGGGCTCATGCCCCCCAAGAGCACTGCTTTCCTGAATGGCCCTTCCTTTGCACTCCTCCCCCCCGATTTGAGCCCAAGTGGGAATGTCTATATGACTATCTTTAGCACCACAGGGTAAGCCCAAGTCGGCAGATCTGGGCTCTGAGACTACCGAGGGGGCTTTTTTTGCACTGTAGATGTACACTCTCTGCTTCTTTCCCACCCTTTGTCTACTTAGATGTCAGCTCTTCAGGGCAGAGACGATCTCTCACTCCACGTCTGGACAGTGCAACCCCAAACTTGAATGGGATCTTCAGGCACTACTGTAAAACACTGAGCACAGGGTTCTTTTCCAGGCTGTCTGGAAAAAGATTTCACTTACATGAAGTCAAGGTCCAAAGGGTCAAGTTTCAAAGGGGTAGCCGTGTTAGTCTACTGCAGAAAAACAACAGAGGCCTGGGGCACTTTTAAAGACTAACAGATTTATTTATCGCATGAGCTTTCGTGGGAGAAAATCCCACTTCGTCAAACGCTTTGAAGTGGGAATTTCTCCCATGAAAGCTCATGCAATAAATAAATCTGTTAGTCTTTAAAAGTGGCACAGGACTCTCTTGTTTTTCACTTAAATGAAGACACTTAAAAAAGACAATCAAGTTAGCTGCTGTATTTCTGCCAGAAGGCTGAAGTTTCCCCATAGGTTGCTCCTGGCAAGGGTTTTGTGATCATAACATACTAGCTGTCTCTATTTTCCATTTCCCCTTGCCCTCTTTCTTTGCAGGTCTACTCACCTTTTATTCCATATCCCCCTCATCTCCTTTACTGCTCGGTCTGACCTTTCTCAATATTCCCTGCGATCATCTCCTTTTTCCAAACTTTCAGTCTGTTTCCTCATCACTTCCAGCCGAAAGGGTGCTTCTGCTCATTAGAGAAGACATCAGATGAAGGTCCTGCTTGCTTGTGGCTTTTAATGAACCTCCGGCACTTTCTGGTAAGAGTTAACTTTGATGTCCTGGCCGCATCCGCACTTGGATAATTATATTCTACCTCCACTCCAATTCCCGGACAGACACTGAGGAGTGAAAGCACACACAGTAGTTCAAAATAGCTAGAAAAGATGATAATTTCAGCTGGCAACTGACTCTTTCATCTTGCTGAACAGATGTGTTGTTTCAAAGATCGTTTTAAAAAAGCTATGTTGCAGCCCTCGTTTGAGAGCACTTTTCATCTGTAGATCTCAAAGCAAGTTATGCATAAGGCATAGCTCTAATGTGTTCATTTTACAATGGCGTGGGGAAGTATTTGCCCAAGTTACAAGTCAGTGGCCCAGCTACGGACAGAATCCAAGGGTCCTGACTCCCTACCCTTCCTTGATTCAACAGACAATTTAAGCATGTGCTTAACTTTAAGAACATACTTAAATCTCACTGATTTAAACCTCTTTAATCGTGTGCTTATGTGGTTTGCAGAATTGGGGTTTCTGTGCCCAAACCACTCGATTACATTACGTATGGAGAAAGAATTTCTCTAGTCCAGTGAAGGCACCTATAATGCACTGAAAGTCTGACCTTGGCTTTAAACTGTGAGACTTCACCCATGCCAATCTCAGCCAGCCAGCTGCAGCGAGATACAGAGAGCACATTTCTAAAACCTCATCTTACTTATTATTTTCTTACAGGCTAAAAATGAGCCCGGCTCCTCGCACAAAGGAGTAAGAGACCCAGTAGCTCTTCAGAGCGGGGACCACACATTGAAATGGGTCTGATGTATGAAGGGTCAAAAACAGAGGAGGGCTAAGAAAGAAGGGTGACAGTACAGACTGCCTTGTTAGCCAGAAAGACATGCTGACCTCTTGATGGTCCCAGTGAAAGTCTGAGTGAGGATCTCTTACAAGGGCCTGATAACAGCAAATCACTGGCCATCTTTGGGTCCTGGGCACGGCATTCACTTTCTGCGAGGGAAGAGAAATGCTGTGCTGGGCCTCCCTGCTAACTAGCCACTAAGAATATGGGCCGTTGCTCTGATTTTGCATACACATTCGAGATCATCTTTATGCACAGCACATTCCCATTTATTTGCAGAGCATGCCCACCCGAGAGAGAGTCACCCTCCGAACAAAATGCCCCAGCTGGTTGGCTGACCAGCTAGGTAATTACACTTGTAGCAAACAAAACAGCTGTGAGTGGACCTCCCTGCCTGGGCTAACAGAGTCAGCAAGCTGGAAGGTGGCATTTTTAGAGAGCATCTAGCAGGAGACAAACAAGGAATCCTGTGGCACTTTTAAAGACCCACAAATTTATTTATCACATGAGCTTTCGTGGGAGAAAAATCCCACTTTGTCAGACGCTTTGAAGACGGGGAACTTACAGAATGAGACAGGAGACAGCAAGACCGAAGTGGGGGATGCGTATAGTTGGTGATAGTGGCTGTTAAGGGAGAGACCTCACCTGGGGGTGCGATGGGAGAGAGAGAAATCCAGGTAAGTTACCGGGACAGGGAAGATGATTTTTAAAAGCAGCCAAAAGAAAGAACAATTTTGGAGTGAAGAGAGGAAAGTGAAACAGGAAGGGAAGGAAAGTAGTCATAGAGGATAAGGTAAGGGGGACATAGAGAGCAGAGAGCACAAATAAATTAAAAGGACAGCCACGCTATGGTTCTTTTGTTTATATTGCCTACAGGACCTAACTGAGATTGGGGTGCCATTGTGCTAGGTGCTTTCCCTTACTTAGGGTGACCAGATAGCAAGAGAGAAAAATTTGGAACAGCAGTAGGGAGTAATGGGAGTAAGGAGTAACAAGAAAAAGCCCTCAGTATTGGGACTGTCCCTATAAACTCAGGACATCTGGTCACCCTAACTTTACTCCAAACACCTTACAATCGAACTAGATGAGACAGACCAAGGGTGGGAAGGGCGACTGAGGCACAGAGGGGAAAGTGACTCACTCAGGGTCACCCAGCACCTCAGTAGCAGAAGCTACATCTTGGGCTCCTAGTCCAATGCCCTATCAATTAGGTCACGCTGCATTTGGACAGCGATAGCAAAAGAGAAAGTGCTTGAAGAATATATGTTTCTATTGTTTGATCACTTTATACAGTCAAGCAGGAACCATTACAACAGATGCCAGTGGGAACTGGGCAGATTTCAGAGCTAGGAAGATGTTCGCGGCTAGGCTGAATGGCAATAATGGTTAGAACCGGGCAATTAAGGAAATGATAGAAATGGGAAGATACTAGAATCGGGCACTTTATGGGAGCAACATTGGGAGAAGGGTGTTTATTGCGCCTACTTACACCAGAGAGTTACAGGAGAAGGATTTTACACTGGGAATGGCACTTTGAATGGATACAGCTGAGCAGAGGGGGAAGGCGAATTAGAAATCAGCATCTAGGAAAAAAATAAATTAAGATGGCAGCAGCAGAGCCTACTTCAGCGGAAAGAAACAAAGAACAGGCAGGAGAGAAATATGAACAGGAAGCTGTTTAAAGAGCAGAAGAGAAATGAAAGTGAGACGAAGAAACGACAACCTAACAGAATTTTGGAGAACAAAGGCAGAGGAAGAAAAACAGAGCGAGGACCACCCCCTCCCCTCCAAAAAAGCTGAGTGGGCATCTGTTTCTGTCCTGCCACGTGAAAGACAAGACAAGTTTGATTTTTCCAGTTCATCGGTTATGGGAAAGAAACAGAATTAAGCAGTATTAGCTCCCTTACAAAAGTATTTATGCAAATCAATAGGGCTTGTGGGTTCCGGATGGAAACCCAACCCTGGTTACAACAGGAAAGTTTAGCTCATAATAGCAGTGTGGATCATGTCAGATCCTTGTCTTTTCCATTCCTGATTAACACATGTGGAAGACAGGAGCTAGGGTGAAGTGGAACCAGTGAACCAGGGACGAACAACAGTTGGAGTTGGGCATTTATAGAAGTGAAAGTTAGGGCTGGAGAGTGACAATCGGTCATTGAGTAGGGGACAACAACTGGAGCCAGGCAGTTTGGGGCTTGCCAGTGGGAACTGGGGAGCATTGGTCACCACTGGATGGACTGTATGAACTAAAGAGAAAATGGAAGATTTCAAGGTGAGGTGGAAAGGAAAGGAAGTGGTTTGGAAGGAAAAGGGAGCAGGCTCAAGAAAGATAGAACAGTACAAAAAGAGTGACTTGTGGGAAGAGACCCCACTGGGAAGAGACAAAGAGGAGGTCAAGACTAGAGAGATCAGACTGGAGAGGAAAGGCCTTGAGAAAACCATGAGGGATAACAGGGAGGTTTAGAAGTGAAGGAAATTAGGCCACACAATCAAGGATAACTCCAAGATTCCTGGCCCCGGGAGGAGAGACCAGGTGCAGGAAAGCAACAGTAAAACCAGAAATGTGGAGTCAAGAGGACTTGTAGCCAGGAACATCACTTCAGTTTCTGACGCACTTATCAGAAATGTCACCTAGTCACAAGCTGACCGTCAAGACTGGCAGAGAGATTGAGAAGATGCAGGAGAGTTGGTGGTCATCAGCACAGGCTTGATGTTCAAGATCGAAAGCTATACGGGAGGTCTCTGTGGGAGAAGATGGATGGAGAAAAGTACCAAGGACAAAGCTGTAAGGGGTCTTCAACAGGAAGAGTGAGGGAAGGAGATACTGATCCCTGAGGGAAACATGCTGGAGGCTCTGCTTTCTTGATTGGGGCACCTTAAAAAGTGTAGTGACTGAACTGGATACTGCCCTGGGCTCAGCTGGGAACAACAGAGAGAAGGTTCTCTAATCACAAGCAAGGTCTCACCCTTCACCTCCATCTGCCCCTTGTGCAAGCACGTGCAACAGGACAAATTAATGCATTTCACCTTCATAAAGCCTGTGGCAGGCTGGCACATCACAATGTGGCGGCACTGCCTGGAGACACCATCGCACCATGGCCCAACTTTGAAAGAGAAGTTCCCAGAGGGTACATCTACACAGAAAAAGAAAACAACCAAACAGCAAGTGTCTCAGAGCCTGGGTCTACAGACCTGAGCTTGCAGGGTTTCTGCTAAGGCACTAACAATAGCTGTATAGATATTCCCACTGCCTTCTCAAACCCACTCTGAGTTTCTGAGCTCCAGTGGGAACATCTATATGGCTGTTTTTAGTGCTGTAGCACAAGCCAGAGTCTGTAGATCTGGGCTAGGGGACCTGCTGCTAATCTGGGTTCTGAGGCTTGCTGCCACATTTTTTTTTGGGGGGGGGGAGCAGCACAAACATACCCTTAGAGTCTCATTAACACCTTCCAAACAACATTTGCAGGACAAGGCAACAGCCATTAAAATTGGGACAATCTTCCAGGGAGGGGGGGGGGAAATGGAATGGGTGGTGGAGTCTCCTTCTTATTGTCTGTTGCTGTGTCCCGGAAATGAAGTTAGGATTCCCCAAGTTTCATGCCTGCTTAAGGTAATATCACAGCCTTCTCTTCACCTGGCCCAGATATATATGTAACCCCTGCTCCAAATTTATGGAAGAAGATGGAATAAACTATTGTAGGAAGATCCACATATCTAGGTTCTTATGCACACCCCAACCCAAACTGTAGCACTCAAGAGGCCCTGAAAGGTACCTTCTGCAGGAAATGTTGTTGCCCATATCTGCAGAGAGCATAAAAAAATGCTCTTCTGAAGCATCTTTATGAGCCAAGGGATAAAACCCTTGGCACAAAGGGATGTGCGATCAGAGAACAGGCTCGAGAGCCATCTCTGAGTTATCAGAGGAAATTGCTTGGGCAACAATGTTTACCTAGCACATGAGCATGGTGGGGTGATCAGCTTGTTAAAGTTCTGTGAAGATCACAGTTCCTAGAAATAATTACACTGGAAGTATTTTTGGGCGGAGACCCAGCATTCGCTTAGCAGTGTGTAAAGCACCAGGCAAACCTCTGATGCTGGCAGAACACATTTTATCTCTGGCGGGGATGGTTAGCCAGGGAGTGGATGGAATTCTACCATAATCAGGGAAGCCGCCACAACCCTCCTTGCCCCTAGGCACACACTCACCACCTATCTCCCATTCCTCAATGCCAAGCGTGACTTTCTGGGTCTGCCCATCACTGAAACACACCCAACAAACTCTTCTCTGGCGGGAAGGGCAGACTCAAGTCCGCCTCCCAATGAATCTACCATAAAGTAGCAAGGCTTGGCTGCTCCGATGACTGCGACCATTGCTCCCCTCACCTGGGGAAAGCCAGGCAGCCTTTCCAGGAGTTCAACTCTAGGGGAGCTCCCCCCTCTGCTTGGCTCAGATAAGCATGGTTCCCACACAGCTCCCCCATTTTCCTTGGCTGCTGCAAGGAACAGTCCACATTAAAACTTTCCTTCCCACAACTGTCCGATGTTACCTTTGAGCTAGGTATCCTATCCCCACACACCCCCATGCCCCAGCTGGGGG
>ML685800.1:5329260-5441982 GCA_007922175.1 Pelusios castaneus
CAGGTCCCAGCTACTCCCCCTATGCCCCAGCTGGGGGGAGCAGGTCCTAGCTGGTGGGAAGACCCCCACCCCAACCTCTCTGTCTTAGCCCCACCCTGCTAACTCCCCAAGGCCCTGGCCAGCAACACCCTCTCCTAGTGGGGGGAGGGGAGCACCAGGCGCCCTCCGCCTTTCCCACAGTCCTCCGCCGTCCCACAATGCCCAGCGGTCCCACGCCCCGGCTCCCGAACGCGCGTCCAGCTCCCTCCTCCCTTCCTTCCTGCTGGGCCAACCGAACTCGCTACCTGCTCCGCTCCCTCGGCGGGGCCCGCCCCTCCCGGCCACGCCGGCCTCCCCATTGGCCTCGGCGGCGGTCCGTCAGGCCTTGTTATCGGAGGCGGCGGGGTAGGTTGTGCGGCGTTCGTCGCTGGGCTGGAGCGGGCGGCGCGGCGGCGCTGAGGGGAGCGGTGCCAGCGAGGCCCGGCGGGCGGGGCGGGGCGGGGCGGCGGCTCCGGGGCGAGGCGGGGCTGGGGGTCCCGGCGGCGGCGGAGCCATGACGCTGGAGTCCATGATGGCCTGTTGCCTCAGCGACGAGGTGAAGGAGTCGAAGCGCATCAACGCCGAGATCGAGAAGCAGCTGCGGAGGGACAAGCGCGACGCGCGCCGCGAGCTCAAGCTGCTGCTGCTGGGTGAGGAGCCCCCCGAGATCCCGCCCCTCCCCCACTGCCCCCCCGAGATCCCGCCCCTCCCCCACTGGCCCCCCGAGATCCCGCCCCTCCCCCACTGGTCCCCCGAGATCCCGCCCCTCCCCCACTGGACCCCCGAGATCCCGCCCCTCCCCCACTGGCCCCCGGCCCCCTGAGATCCCCTTCCCCGGGCCCGCTCCTCCCACTGGCCCCCTGAGGTTCCCTCCCCCCATATTCCCTCCCCCACTGCACCCCGGGCTCCCCATCGAAATCCCCCTCAGATCCTCTTCCCTACTGTCCTGACTCCTCCCCACGCCCGCCCACTGGACCCCTCCACTGGACCTCTCTTGAGATCCTGCCCCCCTGAGATCCCCTATTCCCCCTGACCGCTCTGAGATCCTGCCCCTGAGAGCTCCCCCCCACAGATCCTCTCTCTCCTGGCTCTCCCTGAGATCCCCTCCCCTACTACTCCTCTGCACCCCCTGAGCTCCTGCTCCTCCCTGAGATTCTGCTCCCACACCAGTCTGGCCCCACCCTGCACTGAACCTCTTTCTCCCTCTCCAGTCCCCCACCTTGTCCCATCTGGGGCCCATCCCATCCCCCTTTCCCAGCCTGCACTGAACCCCTTCCTCCCTCTGTATCCCCTGCCCTGCAGCCCCTTGCTCTGGATTCTTCTTCCCAGTATCCCCCACAGCACCCACACTTTCCCCCCCATCCCTCTCCCACTCTGCCTTTGGCTTTCTTTCTCCTCATCTGTTGTTGCACCTCCTTACCCAGGGGTTCTGGAGTTGAGCCCATCCCTTACGGCTCAGGGGGCAGCCCCTTTGCATAGAGTAAAGCCAGGACTCCCAGCACCCATCCTGTGCTTAAAAACTATGGCTATTTTGCGTACTGCTTTTGTTTATTAATCATCATCATTATGTTGGATATGCTGGGGCCCAAGGTCCTGCCAAGAATAGGGTCCCATTGTGGTAGGTGCTACACACAGTAGTAACCACCCTTCCTGCCGCTATCTTGGGGGACACCATTTAACCTCAAGTGACTCTCTGGAGGCATGTGTGGGCTCGTCACACCCCCAGCTCAGCACACCCTATTTGTGCTGGTTAGAGTTGGCAACTGTCAGGCACTTTGCTGTTGTCCAAAATGTAACTTATGGGAAATTTAAAAAGAAAGGCATGGTAACTTCTGAATGGTTCTCTTCTGTCTTCTTTCTGGCTCTAGAGTAATTTTAATATTGAATCTGGGGGCTGACTGTTTTTGTTTCCGTCCCTAGTGGATTTTGTCTTGATATTGGTGTTGACACAAGCATACACTGCTAAATTGAAATTACTCTTAATGTTTTTTTAAAAAGTCAACCCGGAGAACACTTTAATAGGGGAACTGGACCCACTGGCCTTATTTATGGATGACAATTTTCTGTACTAAAGCTGATGTAATTGTACATAGTTGGTGAACCTCTGGCTCCCTTATTAACATATCTTTGTGAAGGAATTTGCTCCCCCTGGTCTGGTGGCCTGCATGGTCTTCTCCCTCCTTCGTTAAATGGAAGAACTTATCCAGCTATAGCTCCCAAGGTCCCTGGGAACTTCTCTTTTTCCACCCTCCTCCCGCAGGGCACAGAGCTCTCTAGACCATCCTACAAGGAGGGAGGCCTAGCAGAGATAAAGATAAGACAAACTGACTCTGAAGTCAACTGGAGTAATAAGGATGGAGAAGGATTGGCACAGCAAAGGAAAATGGTCACGACTAACTTCAGAAGTGGGGCTGCCGTGCACTAGGATACGGTCGCACTTGTTCAGAAATCACAGTGGTGGAGTGAGAATGTCATTTAAGTATGTAGAGAATGTTATTTGTTTGTGTTCATATCTCTATTGGCATACAAAGGTGTCTCGTAGCACCTCTGTGGTTCCTGAGTGCTGCCGTCATAAGGTTTCAAAAAGTAATAGATTTCAAAGTTTAACATTGTGATACTGGGGTGCAGGGATCCCATACAGTTACTCTTAAACCCTGAGGCCTCTGAAAGCTCTTGCTGCTCTTTCATGCGTTCTGTTATGGGCCTTGTTCATGTTTTATCTGTGATTTCAAATTGAAACGGGAAGCAGATCTGATTTAAATAAGGCTGTTAATTTGAACCAAACTGGCATCCAGTAAAGGATGTTTGAGGGTACGAGGTGGTCCAGTTCCAAGTCCATGTGTGGAATACGTCTGCATCAGCTTTCACAAGCTAAACAAGGCTGGGTCTGGCCAGGACTCGGAGTGACTGAATATGAATATCTAGGCTGCTGCATAGTGGTTTTAGTGATTGAGTAAATGGTGTACTTTCTCCCTAGCCATTAAAAGTGTAGTATGCCTGCAGAGTGTTTAAAAGGCACTGATGTTGGAGGTACCACTGTCCAAGTGAAGTGTAAAACCAGGTTTCTAATCACTTGTCAATTTTCTTAAGGCCTAGTCTATACTAGGGGACTTTCCTCCCACCAGATCTAATTGGCTTTAAAACCAGTTAATCTGAAGCAGTTTTAAAAGCTGGTTGTATCACAGTTAGTCTAGGCTCCAGGAGGTCTGAACCATTCTTTTACTAAACTGGTTTGAAACCTGGCTAATTAAAAACAAAAAAAAAAGTTCAAGCTGCCGGACCCTGGTCTATAACTGGCTCTAACTTGTTTTGAGATCAATTCAGCTAAACTTTTAAATAAAAAAACAAAAATAAAAAACTAGTTAGGATTTGAGGAGGAAACGTCCACGGCTTAGACAAAGTCTAAGTCTAAGCGTGTTAGCCCTAATAATTACATTCTGCCTCCTTGTATTCCCTTGACACTTTAAACAGGATATGGTTCTGTTCTGTGCCTCTCCTAAACTGTCATGTAGTCTTGTGTGCTTTTATAGTCCATCAGGGGGTAGTTCCAGCAGTGGGTGAAGGGAATTTCCTGTGTGGGGTTCATGGAATCCTTTGGTATATGAAGTTCAGCATAAATGTAGGAAATCCTATTGGGTAGAGAGATGGATTTTCTTGCTTAAGAATTTTGGGGAGGGCAGGCTATCTTTTAATAAACAGTAGCATCTCATTAAGAATGTAGGGTAAGCAGAGCGGTAATTTCTCCCACACCGTTCCACTGTCCAGTGTGATGACAGTTGGTTTATATTGAAGTTTGAACTATAATATTGAGTGAAAAATAGAAGTGCTGTTATGAGTTTGACTGTTTAATAAATAGTGCTATTTCAGTCCTTCAGTTACTGCCCAGTGATACTGGCTCTAGTGTACAGCAATTTTTTAATGAAGAAAATGAGGTTATTTTTCTTGTGCAAAGTTACTTTGGTCTCAGAATAATTTGAAGATAAGCAATGGGTGCCATTGACCCAACCTGAGGTCATTTTCTAATGCATTTGTCATATACTTGTGGTCATCAGCAACACTTAGTATAAACTGTGCGGCTTTTATGGGTTGGCTGAAGGAATAGGGAGCTCAGATTATTCCCTTATCTCAACATTGTCATATAAAGACGGTTATTGTGTTCTTATGAAGACAGGAGACTATCCTCGCTGGTGTTTTCAATGTTCCAAGACAGTGATGGCATGTATATTGTTGAGGGACCGAAGCCAAACAAGAGGCGCATATTTAAAAATGGAAGGTCAGGGATTGTGCATTTGATCTCTTATGAGTGAACCTAAGAAGTTAGTGATCTGGTGCTGAAGTTGGTGTTACAATTGCATCATCAAAGTACTTTGAGACACCTCTTTCTCTGTTGGTTACTGTGGTAAAAGCATGAGGAAGTGTTTCTCACCACAGTGTACTCAACCGCAAAAGATTTCCCTTTCTGATTTTTGTGGTGTAGCTTTCTAGAGGAGACCAAGATGGTTAGTGGCAGTTACAACATTTATTTTACTGTTCAGTAAACTGAGACAGTACAAATTCTGCTAGGCTCTTTATCATCTCTACTTGCCCTTCCTTGTTTGGTGCATGTGTGTCCTGCTTGTATAGGACAGACATAGGGACTTCGAATCTACTAATTATGTGATTAATGAGCCTCTGTCTTAACAGGTAGAACCCACTGATTAATAGGAAATATGATGGTTTGTGTTGCTAAAGCCAGGGCTTTTTCCATAGTTTGTCCTCCTGAACCTGGAGAGTTGAAGGATTTGTCACCTTGCTAATCTCTCTCAAGATGAACATGCACCTGTGCTTGCTACCCTGGTAATCTAGTAATATTCAGGCCAATATAATTAGCAAAGGTCTATCCTGAGGCTACTTTCTGTTGAGTGCACATAAACTGCAAGTTTAGGAGAACTTTCACAAGAGTGTGCTGTCGAATGAATTTACCCGTTTCTCGAGAACGGACAGTGTACAGTCGGACTATTGCTCTGTGAAGGCGTTAACTGCAGGTGCGATAAGGTGGCTATGGGGGGACGTTCTGTGGAGTGCGTATAAAGTCAGGCCTTATGGCTGATCAATAGCCCCATAAATGAATACATACAATAGAGGCCACTGGAGAAAACCCATTGTCCCCACGCAACTTGGGTCTTGATTGTGACAGGTCTGTGCAGGAACCTTTATTTGCCTACTTTTTCTTCCTTGTCCTTACCATGCAGGAAAAGAAAGTTCTCGTGTTCCTTTTCGGCACCTTATTTTCATTTCTGGACTGTCACCTGTTGCAGCTTACATTTTCCTAGCGCCTATTGGCAGGAATAACTCCAATTTATGGAAGACAGTCTTTGAAAGAGGGATGTGCAAAACATCCAACCAGTCCAAATTTACCTTGCCCTCACAATAGGTACAAGCAGTGCAGTGAGGAAGGCTTGTACCATGTGATGAGTAGTATGTTCTCTGCATTTTATTTTGTCCACACAGCGCTTTCAGCTCAGGCCTTCTCTTTTATTTTTTTTGGATTCAGAACATTCATGCCATCCCTTTTCTTTTACTGCCGATGATAGCTTTGAGTGCTGGGCTGTCTGTAAGCAACACTCACTTGAAATCAAGTTGATTTTAAAGTCTGCAGTTTCAGCTATTGTGCCTACCAAAGTGTCTGCAGGCTTTCCTAGATTTTAAAATCTTTATCTTCACTGCTACTGTGCAAGTTACCCACACAGACAGAAGAGACTGACTAGCCAAAGTATTGTCTAATGTCGCCATGTAAAAAATTGAAGAAACAAATCTCTGAGTTAAAGTAATCCTGGGTACTACTTGGACAATAGCAGGTAAAAGCTTTTAGGAACAGAGTAACTTTTTTCTAAAGCTTTATCATAATCATCTTGCTGAAATTAACATAAGACACTTATCTGTTTGATACCCAGTTATGTCCTCCTACAGTGGTTCCCAAACTGGGGAGCTTGCCGAATATCCAAGGGTGGCATGAGGCTGTGAAATTTTCCTAGCGAGAATTTTTTGCGTCAAGAAAATCTATTTGTGGTTATTTTTAATTGTACAATTACAATTTGAATTGTTGTTAAAAGGGGGTTGGATGATGGTAAAGGGGAGGTGGGGAGGCGTGAGGGTTTCTCAAAAATCAGAAAGGAGGCGTGACGCCGAAAAGTTTGGGAGCCTCTGTGTTAAATGATGGCTTTGTCCATTTCAGCAGGATAGGGAGAGGTTGTTAGTGCTGATGTTTGCTGGAGCTCAAAAGGGTCTGGACTCTATTTACTAATTCCTATTGTCTGACCTGCTGGTCTGTGTTTTGTTTAAAACTTGGCTCTGCAGCAGAGATTTGAGATGTCCTTTCCTTGTCCCCTTCACAAGTTGTTTCTTATCCTAACTTCTGAAGATAGCAACTCCTAGTCAGTGATCAAAGACGAATCCAATAAGGATTACACTTCACCCAATTATTAAAAAATTTTTTTAGTATCACACAGTGGTTTCAGGCCATTCAGAAATAAAAAGGGAGGTGCAGGTAGTTTTTTGATCCCTCTCTTCCTTTCAGAGCTTCTCTTTCTACCATATCCAGTAAGAATGAGTCTAGTTTGTGTAGGAAAACAGAGATCGCACTAAAATAATGAGAATTCTATGGGCGCTTTATGATCTAATAGCTGCCCCCGCCACACATTGACATCCCTTTTTATAACTTACTGATTTAAGAATATATTAGGGGCTTGTGCCCAGGGGTTCTTTACAGCTGGATCTGTGATTATAGCATCAAGTTGGATTGTATGGGAATAGGCCAGGTGTGATGGATAGGATGGCTTTTTGATGTAGCATATGTAGGAGTGGCTGTAATGTGACATTTCAAGTGAGTACCGGAATTGCTTAAAGCCTGTTAAAGGAACAGCTGCTCTTTCCATCATGGTCACTAATGTTAAAGGTTGGCATAGGTTGGGCCCACCAAGACCACCATCTAAACTTCCAAAGAGTAATAGTGACCGGAGTAGAATCCACTTGGATACAGTAATAAGTGCAGCGGAGAAGGATGTAGTAACAGATTCACTTCCTCCATACCAAACTTCATGTGTGATCTCTGTTGACGTTTTCCCTTTGTTTGGTATCTTCGTTTGCAGGCACTGGGGAAAGTGGGAAGAGTACTTTTATCAAACAGATGAGGATAATTCATGGCTCGGGCTACTCTGAAGAGGACAAAAGGGGCTTCACGAAGCTGGTATACCAAAACATCTTCACTGCCATGCAGTCCATGATCAGGGCAATGGAGACCCTGAAGATCCTATACAAGTGTGAACAGAATAAGGTGAGCCGCCATCTCATCACTTGGTGGATTTGCTTCATCAGTTCATTTCCCCCCCCCCCGCCCGCGGGCGTTTGTCAGGACTGGGAGACTCCGGAGACTCCTTGCCCTGTATTTGTGCTGCCTTTTGGACTGTCTTCTTATCTGTTCAAACTCTTCCTGGTAATTGGCACCATTTGGCGGTTGTACCCTTCAGATGCTTCTGTAGGACTGTGCCACTCTATGGTTTTGTTAATAGGGATGTCAGTAGTGAGTACGACAGTTTTCATTCACCTAGGCAGGCATGTTTTCTGTCTAAAGAAGGCCATTTTGAGGACTGTTTTGTGGACTGGCTTATGTAAAGGTTTCTAGGGTAGGCGTCTGGTCTTAGGCCACCTTACAGAGACAAAAACACTTTGAGTGTGCCAGGCCTTCCTTTGTATCGGGTATTACACAGTGACTTCGCCTGAAGGTGCAGACAAGATGTCCCTATTAAAGTGACTCCCACTAACAGCTATACATGGAAGTCTGTCAGTTTCCCATTTAGTCTTCCTTTTTTTAAGGATTTGTAACTCAGCACAAAAACTTGGTCTGTGTTGAAGCTTGGCTTACAAGATTTTGGTTCCAGGAGTAAACTTTTGAGCCAAATATTGTTTAAATTCGTTCAGCTGTCTTTGTTTTAAGTGCAAAGGTCTAGAACTTGGAGGATAGCACGCTTTGCAGTCTCAATGCGTGGATTTATTTTTCCAAACAAAATTATGTGAAAGTTAGGCCAGGGAAATTGTATGTTGCTGTATTTTAATTTTTGTAATGTCCACATAGGATCTAGAAAAAGGATGTGGCACCTTTCTTCTCTAGATCATTGGTCCAAACTGAGGCCCATGTCAGTATGGACTTGAAATCGCTATTGAATGGCAAAGGGAAAAAGAGTTGAAGGGCTCAGATGAGTTCTTGATGCCCAAGAAGCCACATCACAGCTGCCTCCAATTGGCTGTCTTTTTAGCATCCTCAACAGAGGGGCCAGGGATTGAATGGTTTACTCCTCTTTGGCCTTCAGAGAGAGTGTCTCTTGCACAGTTTTATGGCGTAGGCATGGTATGAGGATGCTTGCATTAACCATGTTTTCTCTGGGGTGCGGTTAAAGGACTCTAGGGTAGTGTTTCCCAAACTTTAAATCATATCCTCATTTTACCCCAATGTAATCTGCCCACACCCCGCTGGGAGCTGCGGGCAGAGCAGCACTTCCTCCTTGCCTCCCGCTTCACCCTTGGCTGGCTTGTCCCTGCCATGCCCCCTGAATAGTCCTCTGTGCACTCCTTTGGGGGGTGGAGGTGGGGGCGCATCCCAGAGTTTGGGGACGAGTGCTCTAGGCTAGGGTCTGTGTTCTGTCACCTTCCACTAACAACTACACAGGAAAGCAGAGTATATTAAATTCTCCCTTGAAGGAAAAGGAGAGTGTGTGTGTGCAGAAATTGCTTCTCTTTGTAGTTCCCAATAGTTTTCTGGATGCAATATTGGCATGCGTAGTACTGCAGTTCTATTAATACCAATACAGCCTGTTGTGATTCAGTCTTGCTGCACTTTGTGGTGTCAATTTAATTCCAATTATCCCCCCATCTGCAAAAGAAAAGTGGTCTACGGTAATGTCTCCCACACTCCTAAAAGTGCAGTCTAAAATATTTTAAAGCCTTAAAATGAAATCCCAGACAGTGACATTCTGATAATAAAATGAGTGCACTCCCCAAAAGTCAGCCAGTCTGGGACTGCACGCTCTCCAATCTCTGCTTGGGTATTGATGTTTCTAAAGAGTGGAGGGCTGTGCTGTAGCACCGTTTGATAAGTTCGGAGAATCTGTTGCTGTTTCTGTTTTGAATAATTTCTATGGAGGATTAAGTGATGTTTCCAGGGCTTTTACAGATGTGACTGCTACTGAGAATAGAAAATTGATGTTTTTCCTTTTAACCTAATGAAGGTCTAAGTACAAAATGAGCTGATAATTTTTAGATCACTGTCCTGTTCTGGCACAGCTGTCCTTAGCAACTTGACCGGCATCCAGGAGGTTGCATTCCTGGAGCCCTTGGTAAGAGAATCTAGGTTTAATGTGTTCCCATTTGGCTTTCACCCTTCTATTCTCAGACTAATGCACTACTGATTCGAGAAGTGGATGTAGAAAAAGTCACAACCTTTGAGCAGCCATATGTAAGTGCAATTAAGACATTGTGGAACGACCCTGGAATCCAAGAGTGTTATGACAGAAGGCGAGAATATCAACTCTCCGACTCAGCTAAATAGTAAGTATACAAACTCTTTGGTCCTCTGTCAGTGGTTCTCAACCACTGTGTCGGGACACACTACTGTGTCGCGGAGAGCTGGGAGGTGGTTGGATTTGGCCTGGAGAGTATGGGCTGGTGTGTCCTGTGAAGTCTCGATATGCTGCCAAGTGTGTCATGACTCACAAAAGATTGAGAATCCCTTGCTCTATGGGATATTGGCCTAAAGATAAGCTCCTAAACCATAGCTGATGTTTACAGATGCCCGAATATGGTTGTCACGCTGCAAACCGACTCTGCTGTCTTTCTTTTAGTTTCTGTAGCTGCTTCTCTTTTTTTCTCCCATTACTTCACCCCATGGTATATCTATCTGCTAATGAAGTGTGGGGTTTGCTTCTGGGTTTGAGCACCAAGTATTTGCCTCCCTGCCTTTTCAGTAAGCCTCCTGCGACTCTGGTTCCACACACCTGTTGGTCACCAGGCTTTTTTGACACTGGTTTGGGGCTGCAGCTGTTGTGTGCATACACAGACCTAGGAATGGGACAAGTTTTAGGTCTGGAAGAGCCATACGCTCTTGTTGTGCCACCAGCTGCTTTCCAGGAGTTCTGTTGGGTGATAAATGCAGTTGTTCACACCTCTGCCCCAGGATGTGCAGGTGGCTTTGCAGTGCCCACCCAGGCCATCTCTCTGCCCTATCTCTGGTTCCTACACTGCAGAAATGCCACTTTCCCCTATCGATTTAGCTTTGAGCAGCCAGGGCTGGAGGGCGATCAGGATTTGACATTGGGAGCTGTTGTTACACAATGTCTGAGGTCAGAATATGGTGGGGTCATGCTGCCTATTCTTTTAATAACCACAAGTGCTAGGCAGTTCATTTTAAATGAAACAGAATTCTGCAGTAAACATTGGAAATGCCAAAATCCATCCTCTAGGAAGGATTTTCATCGGCGCCAATTTCCAGAGACTTAGGGGATGGTAACAGTCTCCGAAATGCGTTATCTCCATGCTTCTCATTTGATGCAACAGGTGTGAGAACAGCTGTTTTAGTCTGCTGCTTTGCACGTGGCCTTGTCTCTTCCTTTGTCCAGAATTGAGTGTTTGGCTGTAACTTTGTTAGGCGTGACACTTGGCAGTTACTACCTCAGAAGGGATTCTGGGGTATTGCTGTCAATTGATAGGAGACGGCTGTAGAAATTTTCATATGAAGAGACCTGTTAGGCCTCTAGTCCATCTCCTTGGGATTCAATGAAAGATTGTTCCCTGAAGTATGTCTTCCAATACTTCATCCTATCCCATTTTAAATTATCTAGGTGATAATGCTGGCAGTCAGGTTTTGTTTGGTCTCCTCAACTTCTTTTTGGAGGGAAGGTGGCAGGGGGGACCTGCAGTGGTATTGTGTTTAAATCCTAATATTTGGGTGAAGGAAAGAAATCCTATGGCTGTAGTGTGTTCAAACCCCCATGAGCTACAGTCTAAGGTACTTTCTTCTTTATATGCCTCTCACAGCTACCTTAGTGATGTGGATCGCATTGCAACCCCAGGATATCTACCAACCCAGCAGGATGTGCTCCGGGTTAGAGTGCCAACAACCGGAATCATAGAATACCCTTTTGACCTAGAGAATATTATCTTCAGGTACTGAAACTGTAGCCTGTGCTATGGTTGTTCTTTGAAGTGGGACTGAATTGGAGGGGGCTACTTTTAGCTTTTTAAACTGGTGATCATGTGTATCCTTGTTTTTACGTAGGGAGGGCTAGAGGATGACAGTGGTGGGGGAGAACGTTCCATGTGTCCCTTAGGTATAGTACGATCCATAAGTTAATAAAGGAAGTCTGAGTGAGAGAAGTCAAACCCGATGGCTTCCAAGAATTGAGGAGCTTGTTGGACAAATGTCATGCTTTGGTACTGGACTTGGTGATTTTATTCAGAGTTTGAAGTGGAAATACAGCAGGAATTTCCAGAGGGGTAGCCATGTTAGTCTGTTGTACAGCAAAAAACAACGAGAATCCTGTGGCACCTTATAGACTAACAGATTTTCTTCGGCATAAGCTTTTGTGGACTGTAACTGCATCTGATGAAGTGGGTTACAGTTCACGAAAGCTTATGCCGAAGAAAATCTGTTAGTCTATAAGGTGCCACAGGACTCTCGTTGTTTTTTACAGCAGGAATTGTTTCTCCTATGTTGTGTTAACGTGCTGGCCCCTAATGAGATGTAACAGCTCACCAGCCCATTGGGCAATCTGGTAGTCGCTTAATTCACCAAAGGAAAAACCGAGGATATGTCTACACTGCTGGTGGTAAATTTGCCACCAACACATCAGTTTATCTGGATTGATTGAGCAGAAGTCAAGACCAGCTCAATCAATCCAGAAGTTGTTTTAATAAAACCACCTCCCAAAAAAGCGAAGCGCTGTCTTCACAGGTATGCATTTCCTGTCAGCACGGTGCAGTGGAAATTGCACGCTAAACGGAAGTTATAGAGTTGGTGGGAGTTATGCAAGCCACGCAGACTCCTGTTGACTGCTGCCTAATTTTGCCGGCAGTGTAGACCAGGCCTAAGCAAATGTAACTCTTTGCAAGAAGTTCTTCTGTCTTTATACACTGTTCATGGACTTTGACCCATGTGCCTTTATTCCTGAGGAAAGATCTTGCTTTCTTTGCTCTAAGGATTTTTGATGTGTGTCTTCCAAAGGTGCTCTCCCATGAATAGCTTGTGCCATAAAAATTTGACCCACTTTTGCATCGTACGTGTCTCTGTAGGGTTAACTGTGCCTGTATACAATCTCCAGATACAGTACATCCGGAGGCATGATAACATGTTTGCTGTTTCGCAGTAGGCAGTCTCCTTTATTCTAGCTAGATGTTTATCTGATTCCTGCTGTCCTAGCATCTGATGTGATAGGAGGGGCAGAGTGAACAAGTGGTAGAAAAGGGGACTAGAAGTCAGGACTTGGGGTTTGGTTCTGAGCTTTGTGAAATGAGGATGGCTCTCCAGAAACTAACTTGGGCTTTGGTTTATAATGTTTTATGGAAATCCCTGGATAAAAGGGGCAAGAGAAGCGAAATGCAGGTGTAATATAGTGGTTCAGATTACTGACCTCATATCCTGCTGGCTTTTCTTAGGCATGTGGTGTGATTGAGTTGGTTTCATGCTTTGCCTCTAAATTAGCTCAGCCCCATTCAGAATGATATCCTGGGGAAAGTCCAATGGCCAAGGGAATTCCTTAGTCTCAAACGTTGTCTCACACAATCTGAAGTTTTGCTATGGAGCTTTAATATTAAAAGGTAAATAGCTTTGGCATTGGGTAGAACAGGATCTGAATGGACTTGCTGTCGGTTTTTTTTTTTTTTTTTTTTTTTTTCCCCAGCTCCCACCATTCGGGGAGATGGGTAAGCCTGGTTTCAGAAGCCCTGCTCAGTAAACTAGGCCAGGCTGCAAACAGGAATGAGGGTGCTGAATTTTGGAGGATGCTCATATTTGCTTTTAGTCTCCCAGGGGATAAAATAGGTCAAAGATGGAAACAGGTGTAGAACTTCTTGTTATGCTGTCTGAGTGCGGCTGCTTTTAGAGCAGGGGTGAACAAAGTTGGCTCACAGCTAGGTGCCAGCAATTTTACTTTTGGTCTCCAGAGGGTGCTCCTCCATTACATTTCTGCAGTGTAGCTCGGCAACAGGCTACTAAAACTGGTCACCATGGTGACGAGAAACCTAGATTTGTCGAGGCCTGTCTTAGAGGACATATGTTACTGGATCCTGATGCCAGTTTCACTTGAGGGTGAGCATTGTTTCTCATTCATATCCTAGTGCTTTGGGTGCAGGCACAGAAGCTCTCATTGATCCTTGACAGGCTATTGCTTTGATAGACTGTATGTCTTTCTCTCCCTTAGAATGGTGGATGTTGGGGGCCAGAGGTCAGAAAGAAGGAAGTGGATCCATTGCTTTGAAAATGTGACCTCCATCATGTTTTTAGTAGCCCTTAGTGAATACGACCAAGTTCTAGTGGAGTCTGATAATGAGGTAAGCCTGAGAGGAGCAGGCCCTAATGATGAGGGGAAAGTGGGGAGGGTCCTTCTGCTTTTCTTGGGGATTGATACCGAAAGGCTTGGTGCCGAGGACTTGAACTAGCAATAATCATTTTTTATCTTTAGCTTTTTCAACTACAAAGAGGGAACCTGGGACTAAATAAGTCAGGCTATCTGGAGACAGAAAGGGTGCAATATAATATGAAATGCACAGAGCGCTAAAATTATATGGAAATATTGGGTCCTACACCTTAGATTTTCTGCATCCCTGATGAAAGGCCCTGAAGACCTTGCACGTGTCTTTTTTCCCTCCCATGTTAAATTCCCCACCCTAAATGCCTTTGTATCATGGCCACCATCTAATTATGAACAATTGTTATAATTCATCACTCTTTCTCCTGAGCCCATATATACCGTGACTGGGAAAAAGTCGTCACGACCAGAAGTTGAGCCCAGATCTACATGACGCTAAAACACAAAATGACTTGGGCCAATAAGATGGCTGATTGACTTGCAAGTAGTTAGAACTAGCCAAATTAAATTAAGTCAGTCACAGATACTGCACTTCTTACCCACGTACCTGCTCCACTGTACCAAAACTTAAATGGGACAAAGATGTTCCACATGGCGCATCTGAAATACCTGGGATGATGTGGATGAGTTCATGGGCATAGGATCAGAGATGGCCAGGTTTTCACTGATAAGGGTTTGGTGTGTTGATGTGGTTTGTTTGTTTCTTGTACCAGAACCGAATGGAAGAGAGTAAAGCCCTTTTTCGGACCATTATCACCTATCCCTGGTTCCAGAATTCTTCTGTCATCCTCTTCCTGAACAAGAAAGACCTGCTGGAAGACAAAATCCTGTATTCCCACCTTGTTGACTATTTCCCAGAGTTCGATGGTAAGTGGGTTTTAAAGAGGACCTTTCAAACTAGAACAAATCTAGTGTATATGGGGGGAAGCAATAAAAAACATACTTCACCTGTGAGATTTTTTTGTTTTAGGTTTTTGCATTCATATTTGCAGCAGGCTCTTGTTTACTTTTTTTTTTTTCTGGTTGCTTTATGGTGATGTCATGCTATAAAAATGAACATGTTACCGATTCAGTACTGAATTTGTTCGAGGACTGAGTAGAATGGGGAGGAGACAAACCCTTCAATGGGTTGAAATACCTTTTTAAGAAATAGCGAAAGTGGCAAGTAAATCTGACTGTCTTACTCTTCATAGTACGTGTGGATTCTGACTGAAAAAACCAGCTGCAAACTTCTCATAGATCAACATCTTCAAAGCATCTGACGAAGTGGGATTTTTTTCCCAGGAAAGCTCATGCGATAAATAAACTTGTTAGTCTTTAAAAGTGCCACTGGACTCCTTGTTTGTTTTTTTTGTTGACCTGGACTAACACGGCGACCCTTCTGGAACTTGTCAAGTATAAACAGAGTTTTTATAATCTTTGATCTGCAGTTCAGTGTATTCATATAAGCATCTCCCATACCAAATCTATATGAAATTGAAAGTATGTGGGGGACAAGGGAGAGTGAAGTCAGACAAGCTTTTTTCCCCAAGTCCTCCCCTTGCAATTCTTAGCCCTTGTGGAGACAGCTGAAAACGACTGACAGGAAAAGGAAGAGCAGCCTTTTTGTAGTTGTTGGCAACATTTCCCTGGCAGCAGTGGGAGAAACCCCTTTCCCCCTGAAGAATTTTCTGTCTGTTCAATCCTCCAGGCAAGCTGCTTGCCTCATTATGGGCTTGTAACAAAACAGCTCCTAATTAGTCCTCTTTCCAGCTGGGGGTCTCCTGCCCCCTGGTGTCAGGAAGTACAGAGGACTCTAAAGTTTTTACTTGCGCTCAATGTGAGAGGTTCCCACTGTACGGAGACCATTGGTGGTCCATAGTGAGCTCACGGGTCACATGGGGCTGGGTTCAGCTTTTACATCACATGACAGGGTAGCAGAAACATAGATTTGGTGCTTTTCTAATGGGACTTTTCCATAGAAGCAATTGTAGTTGCTAAGGGATGCTGTGTGATTGTGAATGGAAAGGGGTTGATGAAACTCCCTCAGTAGGTGATCTCATATTCCTTCCATAGCCCAGAACACCAAGTACTTCAAATAGAGCATCGCCAGGTGTCTAAGGAGGCGCTAGTCGCCTAAAGTGGACACTGATTACAGCAGCCATTTGGAGCTCTATCAACTAGCTGAGCAGAGAGGAAATACGCTACAGTTTGATGTCTTAGGAGTGTATCTTGATTGGAATCTGAGTTTTGTTATGTAGGCAGAAATTGTAGGAACTAGACCTTGTGCTTCAGGGCATGAGATGATTACAGGGGTCAGGAAGAAAGCTGCACCCCTCAAGATCAACATTATTTCACAGTTTAGGTATGTTAATGGGAGGAGCTTCAATTACTTCAAGTATTTGCCACTTGGATATACTGGTCCACATGCACTATTCTTCAAACGCTGTGTTTCGTGGAACACTGAGTCTAAAGCCGTGTCCCTGAATGGGTCAGAACTTGGCATTCTGAAGCTTAAAAAACACCTAGTAGGTTTGGACCAGTTTGTATTAGGCATAAGGTGTTCCAGATGCAGTGACTTAGAGGCAACAAAGGAGCTAAATTTTTTCTCTTCACTCACATAACCTCCCACCCTTAGAAGGCGGGGGGGGGGGGGGGGGGGGGAAAGCAGGTTAGCAGTCCTGCAAAAATGAGTCCTGTGGCACCTTAAAGACAAATAAATTTCTTCGGGCCTAAGCTTTCGTGGGCTGCAACCCACTTGGACAGATGCTGTGTGCAAACTAACATGGTTAATTTTGTTTTCAGACCAGACTGTGTGCAGTGCTGTTAAGGGTTGTCTTTGTTTGCTGCAGGCCCACAGAGAGATGCTCAGGCAGCCCGAGAGTTCATCCTCAAGATGTTTGTGGATTTAAACCCAGACAGCGACAAAATCATCTACTCTCACTTCACATGTGCCACAGACACGGAAAACATCCGTTTCGTCTTTGCTGCCGTCAAGGATACCATCCTTCAACTCAACCTGAAGGAGTACAACCTGGTCTGACCTGCTCTGCCCCTAGCCCCTTTGGAAGCCTCCTTGTGAAGAAAAGACAAAAAAAGAAAAGCTTAAAAATTACAGGAAAAAAATCTTAATTTTTAATGATGTAATGATTGCAAATTGTCTGATCTGTGGAGTGGCGAGTTTGCTCAGTGTTATCCTGGAGTCTCATGTCTCTGTCCACAGAGTAGTTGATTTCCTATTTTTAACAAATTGCTTTTATTTCACAGTTAATGGGGGGATACGCCTCACTCTTCGGCACCTTGTTCACCTCTTAATTTTTGCCTACAGCCAAGGCGGCCTAATTTTAGGCGTAACTTTGTTGCTTAGCTGCTTTTATTTTCCTTTTCATTCCCGTGGTATATACAGATAACTTTTCTGGCCAAGATTGTGAATTCACTGGACTGTGGGAGTGTGGAATGCTACTGGTCCCTTCGCCTCGTGCCATAGGGTGCCTCTGATGTAATCGTCAATCCTGCTTGCTTTTCGTTCCCACCCTTCCCTCCCCAAGGACACGCCCCATGGTTCACTGTGATGAAATGTTGGGGAGGAACAAAGGCTCTCCATTGATAGCAAAAAACCCACTACAAAAAAGCCATCACTTTTCCATTCTTTGTACGGTTTAGTCTGGGTTACTTTTTCTTATCAATTATAAAAGGTATGGAGACTGTGATTTTTTTTTTTTTTTTTTTTTTTTTTTTAATTTTTTAAATTATTGATGTTCTATACATAGTTTGCTACATATTGCTGTATTTTGTTCATGGACTATAAATGATGGGAGCTCTTGGAGCAAGAGCCGCTGAGCCTGGGGAGAAGCGCCTGACTGTATTAATGTTATTTTTAAAAAGTAGGCTCAGTTTGTGGAAGGAAACTCTCACTCTGAGCGGCACGTAAGGCGTCAAGCGAGCGACGTCTCTGTGCGGCGAAGATCTGAAGTTCCCTGAGTAATTCTGTGGCGTTTTTACACCAAATTTTGCCGGATTGAAGATCGCAGGGGTCATGTGCCATCCTCTGGTTCTCTCACGCCCAGTGAACACTAAGGAAGTCCTCATTGCATGTTGTCAGCTGTGTGCATTTGTAAGGACGCTGCGGATTGCCTAGACAGGACCAGAGTTGGGTGACATGGACTCTGGGGTGTGGGTAGCATTTTTATTGCTTGAAAAATTGTGCAAAGTTTTAGGAGGAGTTGCTTGCTCTAGTGTTGTTTTCTTATCTGTGCACTCCCTCAGACAGGTGCTGCTGTCGGTTTTCTTTAGCGGATATGGGGCTCTCGTTGGAACCCTTGCGCACATATTTGTTCCAGATTTGCAGGCTCCCTTATAGCAGAGCATACAGCAGTCACTTTTGGAGTGTGTCGCTGACCTGAGAGTCCTCTCGTGGGATGGACAGCAGGGTAGGACATGAGCAGGCATCTGGGTTCGTCGATGCAGGTGTAACACAGAATGAGGGTTGTTTTGGATTCTAGGTGCCAAATTGAATTCCACTGAACAGGAGGGCTTGAAGCCCTCGCTCTTAGAGGCTTCCTGAAGCCCAGGTGAGTGAGCAAATGTACCAAAGCCCTGCTGCCTCTTGTACCTTCCCAGAAGACACAGGGGAATCTTCCCACCTTTGGACATACGTGAAATATGGATAACACTAATGGTTCTACCGCAATTCCAAAGAGTAGCATTGAGTCCAAAAATTCCCTGGAGAAACCAGACACCCCTTCAGTAGCTTATAGACTGTCGATGGTGGCTTGAGGCTAACACAGGCCCTGCTCTCCCAAGATGCACTGTTGAAAGGGGTGTCCAATATTTTGTCTCATTCGTTGCTTGAGCACTACATGTGTGTGTTTTGCACAAAATGTAATGAATTCTAACTGCCCCAGATGCCTTTAATGTCTAACACTAAATCGGAAGCTCACACTACTTCCCACTAGTTCTGTTCTAGGCCTCCCTACTGTTTTCCAGCTCTGCTGTATTTCACAGAGCACTACGGAAGGACAGAAAGCTCTTGGAGGTGCCTGGCCTTATCAGAGAGCTGGTATTGGATTAACAGCCTTGGGACCAACAAGTAGAGCGCTCGGGCCTGCCTGTAGAGCACCACATTCCCGATCCTGCCTAATGGTTAGGAGAGCCGAAGGAGGGATCTCTCATATGCCAGACAGACGTCACGCATTTCGTCTTTATGCCAAAACGATCTCTTTGGTCAAAACTGTTCTCTGAAGAGGATTTTTATGACCATCTTGGGTCCGTTCTAAATGCCATTTTTGAGCATACGGCGTGCCGGTCCTTCTGCTTCGCTGATCTAAACGGTTTGCACCGCAGCAAAGGCCCGCAGTGAACCTAGGCAAGAGATTCAGTGTCTTGGAGCAGACGTCTGAGGTTGATGGCGGTGGCACTTACCACGTGAATCTGGGTTGCTGCTGGAAATCTCCCTCTGTGTGCAGAGAGAAGAGACGTTGAGCTGGCACAGAAGGCGGGATCTTGCATTTCCTGTGTCTGGAGCGATGATGAGTTCTGGAAGGATTTTGAACTTTGGTAAAGATTTAAGCCTCCTGGCCAGTTTCTTGATGGAGCCGTTGGCCTCATCACCAGCTGAGCTTGAGGGAATTTGGTGCGGGGATATCACATGTCTGCGCTGTCCCCCAGTTGTTTCTGCAATCTCTGCTGGCCTAGTGAATCCAAAGGTGTTTGTGGGCGGTAACGTAGAAGAGAAGGCAGTTCCTGGAGAACTAGCTCTTTCTACACATCTCCGGTAGTGAGAACCACAATGAATGCCTACGGTAGTGAAAGTGCCAAATCGAGAACAGGCTGGCCTCTCTCATCCTCCTCGGTGATGGGGCCAAGCAGGATTTCCCATGTGCCAGAGCAAGGGATTAGATGCTCAGGACAGGATCTGTTGAGATTCACGCATACGAATCCTGAGCATGAGGCTGAGGATACAGCCTCTTGGCCAAACTCAGCCCATGGTGCACTTTTTTTTTTGGTCCTTCTGAAGAAACAGGCCTACTCTGAGCCATCCTAAACTTCACAGTGGAGAGACCCATGGGGGAGGGAGGCAGGGGGAAGATCGTCATTCCAAAAGGATCAGTCATGGTGAGCAAGCGCCCCTCCCCGCTCCAGCGTGTCGGATAGCTCCAGCCTGTTTCCCTTTCTCCTGGAATCGGATTCTCCATTCTGCCCTTGTTGCTTCCAGTGATGTTGGCATTACCTTCAGCCATGGGTTTGGTTTTTTTCCGTTTTTTCCATGTGTTTTCTTACTCGGTAATTTTACAGAAATGTGCTTTTTGGAGTGTGCTGACCATCGTATTGTACTATACAGAGCCAGGTTGTTAGAGTCCAGCAGAGGTGAAGTCTGTAATGCAGCACCCAGTTTTAAAAGTATGGTTTGTGCCAAGGCCCCTTCTTTAGTAGTGCCAGAGACTCTTTACAAGTGCCAATGTGGTGGAAATTATTCGGTTATACTTGTATATTATAGGATCCTGATTTGACAATTTAAACATTATCCTATTTAAAAAGATGCTATATAAAGATGCTGTTTTTAAACCTTGTCATTTGAAATGCATGTATTGTTGTGCGTGTTGGGGTGGGGGTGGGGGGGCCGGGAGCCAAAGGGGAGGGGGCCAAGGAGTTTCTGAATAAACTGCCCAGGGCCAGGGTCCACCCAGGCTCTCTTTTCCAGTCTTGGAGTGTGACCGTTTCTTGGAACAGTCCTCCGGTGACACCTGGGCGTTGACCCTTATTACAGAAATACCTGATGGAAATTGATTTTCATATCTTTCTCCTGAAATAAATTCTCTGTTTGAAATTGGAATAAATTTTGTTCCTAAAATCTGTCCTGGTGACGTGGTGTTTGTTTGCTAAGTAAGTTCTCCAGCAGGCGGGGGCTGCCTCTTGGCTGAAGGACCCTCTGAAACATTGTGACTTTCTGAAGCACCCTTTGTCGGCGGGAGATGTAGTTAGCCCCATGGTACGGGTGGGGTCTCTGAGACAAGAAGGAAAGCGACTTTCTTTGTGCTGCAGAAGGCTTTGGAAACAGGAACAGACTCTCCGCTGTCAGAACTACGAAGCCATCCCTCTACGGAGAGGAAGGAGGGAGTTGCCTGTGTTTATGGCTTTTAGCAACCTCCCAGCAAGGGACCATCTACACTGGTCCACGTCGGTAAAGCCACGCCTCAGCGTTGTGGGAAAATCCACCCTGAGAGCGGCAGCCCTGCCGACCTGATCTCCAGTGTGGATCAAATTCATTGACAGAAAAAAATCTTCCGCAGGTGAAGCTGGCGGAGACGAGGCCTGGTACGCGGTGCTCTGTCTTGAACCGCTCACTGGTTTAAACATGGAACATTGTGTGCTACCAGCTGTCGTTTCCTGGCTGCTTATGAATTGAAGAATGGTCAGGGGCTACGTCTTGGCCCTCAGACACCAGCTGCACCAGTGTGTGTGTTTGGTGCTAAATGTGCCCTCCAGGGTAAGAGAAATGTCTGGGTCGGATGCAGCCTGTTTGCACGTGGACCACAGTTCACCAAAAATAAACCAAACCAGTGGTGGGTTGATTTCTTGCTGTTTGAAAATCCCATAGCTCAGGGCGATGCTGTTGAGTGTATTTCCTGAACGCCCCACCAGATGTCACTACTCCAAAGGGGGAGCCGTGTTAGTCTATTGTAGAAAGACAACAGAGTCCTGTGGCACTTTTAAAGACTAACAGATTTATTTATCGCATGAGCTTTCGTGGGAGAAAATCCCACTTCGTCAGACGCTTTGAAGATGGGAAATTTACGGAATGGGAGGAAATCAAATGCAGGGAAGTGTATGACATAGGAGCGGGTCAGGCTGTAACAGCAAATCAAAATAGATGTTAGGATTCAAACACTGGGGAACAGCACATAGAAGTGACACCCCGAAAGCTGTTTGAACTAAAAATGTTGGTGATCGGCTTGCTAGGAAAAAATTTTCCATACTGCTGCGGAGATGATGTGGGCAGGGGAAATAGACAAGGTAGGTAACATAAGACACTTTCGTACCATCAGGTATATTACAGTAGAAAAAGGGACCTGTGTTCTGGGTTAACATAAGCTTTTGGCTTGAAAGATACCTTAAACATTCAGCAGGGAAGCAAAATTTTCTCCTCTTGTTATGAGGAGAAACTTTTCTTTTTGATTAACTGCTGGTGGTCGCTGTGTTACAGTCTTGGCAAAAAGATGGTTTTAAACATTCCTTCGAATGTGTCAGCCATGGCTTCCTGGCCAGCATAGCAAGCACCTGAAGTTTATTTTGGAGCGGGTTGCTTTTTTGGAGATTGCATCAACCCTCTGCTGTGGGGCTTTAGAAAGCACTGTTGCAATATTTCCCCTGCTGTTCTGTCCCCGTTGAGCCTGATCTTCAATATTTAATCCAACGTAGGATGCTTCACCACATCCAGTATCTTCTTGCATCTTTATGCTTTAACTTTGCAGCATCTGGCTGATTCCCTGGCGTAAAGGATGATGTATCCAGATCATGAGCACGTAGAATGATAGGCTTTTGAAGAGACGTACTGATCTCTTGCATTTAAGGCTATCGATCACAGGTGGGCAAGGCCTTTAAAACAGGTCTGTGGACCGTTTCTTCCAGTGAACGAAATGGTAACCCCCAATGGCAAAATTAGACCAAAGTGCTCTGTGGGACAGCAGCTGTGTATTTGTACAGAGCCTAGTGCGGTGGGATCCTGGCTAGTGAGTGAGTCTTGGGGGCCATGATGGTATTACTGCTAATAGGATCAAAGATCTGTAAAACAGCAATGCCCAGCGTCCCTCCCCTCCATGCGGTGCTCCAGAAGGGACGTTTTAAGTGTGTTTTATGAAAGCCAGAGAAACCCTTCTTAACAGGCCTGCGAAGTAAAAAATGAAAATGGAGGAGCACGTATGGCTGGGTGGGGAGGATGAACTACAGTGCTCGATGCCCTCCTAACCTTAAATTTTTAAAAAATTATTTAATTTTCTCAGAGTCCTGTGACACCTTAAAGACTAACACATTTCTGTGGGCGTAAGCTTTCCTGGGCTCCAACCCACTTTGGCAGAGGAAATTGATGAAATCACCGTGGCACCATTTCAGTGAAATTATTTATTTCCACTTGTATCTACAAACGTGCCAAGAAGGCACATTCCTTGCCCTGCAAAGCAGACGCTTCAAGCTAAGCCATCTCACAGAATCCTGTCCCGTCCCTCCTGTATATGCTATCTTCAGACAGTTCAGGCCACACCATCTGTAGCACCAAGTTGAATCTCCAAGGAAGAAAATTGTGGAAACTTCTCTCCGTGTGAAGTCCTGTAACCTCAGAAGAGTAGCTCCATGGAGGTCAAGGGATACAAGAAGAGTTGGCGCTTCTTGTGCTGAAAACTTAGAACAGCCTGGCTAGAAATTACTTCGATTGTAACCCGTAGGAGCCCTGTTATGGACCAAGACCCAATTGTGCTAGGTGCTGTCAACAGAAAACAAAAAGACAGACTGGAAGCTCTTCAGCAGCAACCTTACATTTGTTAGTCTTTAGAAGTGCCACGGGGTTCCTTGTTCGTTTTATCTGAACAGACGTGCAGGTTTTTTCTGAATAATGCCTCTAAAAAGCTTGCAGGGAAACCTGGGTTTAACTTGGTTTTTGCTTTGCAGTTCTCTGTTTTAAGAACTGAGAGGAAAGGTTTTAAAGAAACTTAATAGGAGAGCCTGTCTCAATTCACCAGCTCTCTTATTCCCTCTAATGTGTTGCTAATTCAGCCTTCAGTAGGAAAGAGCTACAGACCTGTGTATTTATTTAGCTGTTCCTTATAGAAATAAAAAGCTGCTTCCTCCCAAAAGGGGGCAGTACATGCTCACATACTGTCCGCACCCATACACCATTCAAACCAGTGTCCACCCAAAAAGTTGAAGTTAGTGAATGCGGGGATTGGGCCTCACCACCCCACAGAGTCAACTCAAAAAAAAAAAAAAAAAGCTAAAAATTTAGTTTGATTCCAGCCTATTTTCCTCAAATTGAACCAGTTCACAAGGCTTTTTAAAGTGTGGGTGGTAATGTGGTTCCTCACTGCTATGATGCACACAATAAATAACTGTAAAGGGTCGTAAAGGGGGTTCCTGTGCCATGGGAAGGCAAGCAGAGGACAAAAATAATAAAATCAAGTCTGGTTTGAAATGATCTCCTCCTCACCTGAAAAAATAAATTGACAAATGCTCTTCAGAATGTTAACTCAGAAGCCAAAGGAGAATTTTTGTTTTCTGCAATCTGGCAACTTGCAGAGCAAGTGACTTTTCAGACACCAAAATACTAGAGGGGTTGAAAGGAGGCTTTCAAACAGAAGCTGGCTGCAGCCTGGGGACAGATTTACAAAGGTGTTGAAGCAGCTTATTCAGTTCACCTTTGCAGAAACACTTATCTGCCTCTCTAAATTTGGCCCCTTCTCTGGAACAGCCCTTCTGCAATTCCAGTGTGTTATAACCATCACCTTGTGTGGGATTTTCTCTGCTGTAAACATGACTGTCTCCTCTGCTTGTTGCTGCCAGAACACGACTGGTGTAAAAGTCAAGAATTAATAAGCTGCTAAACTAACTGGGCAAGACAAAGACAATTCTTGTGGTCAATCTTCGGTTTCTACAGAGACTCTTTCTCTGGCCAGTATTTAACCCTCAGGTCAACCTAGCTACATTGCCCAGGGCTGTGAAAATGTTTTTTCCTGTTGTTAGCTCAACCTATCCCCCTCTGTAGCCACAGCTAGGTCAACAAACCTAGCTAGCTTTAATTTAACTTTAATCCTTTCTTTCTGGGGCGCTGGCTTTTCTCCCTGATCACTGCAATTGTCTGTTCTAGGTTGATGTGGTGTAAAGAGGAGCTTTACCTGTGATCGGAGAAACATTCCTTCTGTTGATGCTTGTTTGGGTCAAAATTCTGGCAACGATTCGAACAGTGAGCCCTTCAAGAGAGGGCTCCGGTATGGCGCTTGTTTCTTTAAAAAAAAATGTGTTTCCTCTCGTGTTTGGAAAGGTGACAGCTTTTCTCAGTGGCTTTTATTTCCAGGCCTCATCTTAGACTGGACACAGGAAAATAAAAACCAGATCCAGCTAGTTCTATTGACGTCAATTCCAGGTGGACAGGTGCCCCCATTTCAAATCACCTCTACCACTCTAAACACTGCTTGTTCCCTAACCAGTTTGTGAAGACTGAATCCCCTTATCACCTCTGCTTCGGTGTTGAAGAACCTCACTGGCATGGGAAGGGGGACAGAAAGCTCTCCCTGGCTGAGGATGTTTGTCTTGGGGTCATGTAGAAGACAAATCAGTCAAACCAGGTCTGTTGGCTGACAGGAAGTTTGTGCGCTTTAGCTGAACTCCTAACCTGATGACTGCATTTGTTTTCTTGCGTTTTCACGTTTTTGACCAGCTCCTCGACTCGCTTCTCATTTAGTTCCTCACTGATCGTGGTTTCACTTCCACAGTGAACAAACTAATCTTGCCCTACACATGTGTGCATAAGCGACTCCTGGATTTCATGGTAGACACCACGGTATGGCTGTTTTGTGCTGCTTCTCCCGTCCTCACTCAGATCAAGCGCTGCTTTGCTCTGTCCCTTTGATTCCGTTACGGGGCATGTGCAGAGTCAGCTAGTTTTCAGGATGCATGGGGATAACACAATTAGCCCCACAAACAAGGAGTCCTGTGGCACTTTTAAAGGCTAACAAACTTATTTACCGCATGAGCTTTCATGGGCATGATCCCACTTCATCAGATGCATGAAATGGAAACGGTACAATGTTGTATGTATATCCATAGAGAAAAGGATGAGTCAGAAGGTCAAGTCAAACAGTTCCAGAGTGGTAGTCTGCTAGCCTATCTCAGCAAAGCAAACACGTTGTTTTGATTCAAACAGTGTGGAAGAGGGCCTTGTACAGTAAGAGTTGAGACAGTAGAATGGTTAATAGAGGGGAAATTACCTTCCATAATGAGTTAGCCAGTTCAGATCCAGTGTGAAGGTGTCTGTTTTGCATATGAATTCCAGCTCTGCAGTTTTCTGTTGGAGTCTGTTTCTGAAGTGTGTGTATGTGGGAGGAGGGAGGGAGGGGAATGTCCAGGTAGACTGAAGTGTTCCCCTATTGGTTTTTGAATGTTACCATTCTTGATGTCAGATTTGTGTCCATTTGTTCTTTTGCACAGAGACACCCCAGTCTGGCCAGCGTATATAGCCGAGGGGTGTTGCTGGAACATGATGGCGTATATCATATTGGTGGATGAGCAGGGGAATGAGCCCTGATGGAGTGGCTGATTTGGTTAGGTCCTGTGATGCTGTCACTGGAGTAGATATGCAGGCAGAGTTGGCAACAGGGTTTGTTGCGAAGATAAGTACCTGGCTCAGTGTTCCTGCTGGGTGGTGTGTATTTGCTAGTATTTGCTTACGGTTAGGGGCTGTCTGCATGAGGAGAGGCCTTCCTCCCAAGGCTTGACGGTGAGGGATCATCTTCCAGGACAGGTTGTAGATCCCTGATGGTGTGTTGGAGAGTTTTTTACTTGGGGGCTGTAGGTGATGACCAGTGGCGTTCTGTTGTTTCCCTTATTGGGCCTGGCCTGTAGTAGGTGACTTCTGGGTACCTGTCTGGCTCTGTCAATCTGTTCTTCACTTCTGCAGGTGGGTTTTGGAGTTTCAAGAACACTTGATAGAGATCCTGAAGGTGTCAGCCTCTGTTGGAGGGATCAGAGCATATGCAGTTGTATCTTAAGGCTTGGCTGTAGATAGTGGAACATGTGATGTGCCCCGGTTGAAAGCTGGAGGCATGAAGCTAGGCATAGTGATCAGGAAGTTTCTGGTCCAGAGTGGTGTTTTTGTGGCCATCACTTCTTTGGACTATAGTGTTCAGGAAATGGAGCTCCCCTGTGGACTAGTCCAGGCTGAGGTTTATGGTGAAGTGGAGATTGCTGAAATCTGTATGTATATACAACCAAACGTACGACAGTCTCCATTTCATGCATCTGGCGAAGTGGGATTACACCCATGAAAGCTCATGCGATACATAAATGTGTTTAGTCTTTAAAAGTGCCCCAGGACTCCTTGTTTGTTTTGCTGAACTAGACTGACACGCTCCCCCCCCCCCCACCGGAATGAGTCACAATTAGCCACAAGTGCCTAGAGTGAGGGACGGAGACTGGATTCCTGGCTTCTGTTGCTGGTTCTACTGTGGACTTCCCGTGAGCTTTATGGGCAAGTCAGGTAACCCTCTACCACTTCCATTGCTGATTTGCTACAGCACTCGGGGATCCTCGGGGTGGAGATGTGAAGTGATCTCTGCAAAACGTTCATGCTGTAGCAGCCAGTGTTATGTGAGGGGGGTGGAACATGTGGCAGAAACTGAAAAACGGCAGTCCTGGTGCAGAAAACAGTCACCGCAGGGGCGTGGTGGTCTGTAGTTTTAAGAACTCAGTGTTAGATGTGTGAGATTCTGTTCCCCTCCCTTCCTTGGGCAGGAGCATCTGTGATATATGAGATGTGCAATGAGGAAGGAGAAAGCTGTTTAAGTGTAGGGGATATTCTTTCCTCATCTGTCTTGTGTGAGCAGGTAGGGGGAGTTTCATTACTTCTCTGCATTAGCCTGGAGCTGGGAAGCAGGGCAGGGCAGGTGCTGAGTTTCTCACAATGGAAGAACAAGCAGAGCCCTGTGGGACTTTGAAAGACTAACAGATTTATTTATCACATGAGCTTTTGTGGGAGAAACGAAGTGGGATTTCTCCCACGAAAGCTCATGCGATAAATAAATCTGTTAGTCTTTCAAAGTGCCATAGGACTGTTTGTTTTTCTGAAATAGACTAATACGGCTCCCCCTTTGGAACTTGATCACAATGGAAGGATTTCTTCAGGGACCTTCCTTACTGTTTCAGTAAAGCAGTGCTGAATATCTCCATCCTGGAAACTGGGCTTGTCTAAGGAAGGCACCGCAAGGACTGCTTCAGAAAAGTTGAATTTTGATATTGCAAGGGATATTTTAATCATCATTCGGGGGGAGGGAGGGAATTTAAATTATGATCATTTGAACACATACCTTGGAACAGCTCTTCTTTCCTCTTCCCCCCTCCATTCTGACTTGATTTGTTTTTTTATTTATGAAACTGGAACTGCCTGATACCATGAGAAGTTCTTTATTTCCCTTCCTCTCCAGAAACTTGCCTATCTACTGCTGACTTCTGCGGGTCTGCAGAGCGTTCCGATTTTATTTGGGGAGAGGTATGTGCGCGTCTTTGCCAGGAATTGCAGGAAAAGAGGTGTGCATGAATTTAATGAATGTCGGCTCTTGGGGGAAGAGTAATTTTCCCCCTGCCGCTCCCAAAAAGCTTTGCTGCCAAAGTTCTTGGAGAAGCTGAGTAGCAGTGTGTTTGTGCGGAGTCCACAGTCGCCGAGTTCAGCGTGTGTTCGCCAAACGTTCCCTGGCCTGATGTAAACCAGCACCATCGTTGACCCTTTCTGCCTGGACCCCACGGGCAGTGGGGATTCCTGTATACTGGAAACAGTGTAAAGTTACATCTCTGTGCTGTGCAGTGTGGCGTTTCTCTCAGCTTTCCCATTCGGGATCAAATCTTTCCCGCGCCATGGCTTGGTGCATCTGCTCTTGCTGCAAGTGCTCCTGCGTTCTGTCAGAGGAAGAGAAAGCTGCTGTCCTGTTAGATCGAGAAATTGACAAAATACTGAGAGACCAGAGAAGGCGAGACACGAAGGAGTTGAAATTACTTCTGTTAGGTGAGTTTCTCTGTGGGTGATGCAGCTTTGTTTACGCTGGATGACTGCTTGATGGGAACGTGGGCGTGTAGCAGGCCACTCCAGGGTTCCCCTTTTCGCCCTCCATCCCTTCTTCCTCTAGGCAACACAAAGTCTCACGCTTTTTTGCTCTGCTTTACCCGTGCTCTTTTATTTACAATGCAGATCAGACCTTAACCCCCATACAAACCCTTCCCTGCCCCTTGCTGGGTCTTGATGCCTTTCTCAGCTGATAACAAGAGGTAGAGCTCCTGCCTCCTCTTCCTTCCTTTCCACCAGTTTATAAACTCTGCCCAAGCTTGAGACAGTTGCTCCCTGTTCCCTAAACAGGCCCGGCTCTGCTGAGTGCACGCAGCTGTGGGAGCTGGCTGGCGCCCTCATTCCCCAGCCCAGGCAGCTGGGAGAAGTGGGGGCAGGATTCAGGGTTAGCAGAGACTTTGAGGGGCCCCGCCCCCACACTCTGCTCCAGGGCCGTAATGAGGGATTTATGCATTTCAGCCAAAGGTGAGGAAGGGCGTTTTTCTGCACACGCTGGCTGGTCGGCGTAGGCAGGGGTGGTTCTCATGGGTACTGGTGTACCTCAGAGCCCCCTACTCTCTCCCTGTGGCCCAGAATAGCTGTCTCCTCTTGGCATATTGCTTGGTTGCTGGGTTTAACGTGCGGGTACTGGGTACGGTTTGTGGCCTGTGATGCCCAGGAGGTCAGACTGGATGGTCTGGTGGCCTCTTCTGGCCTCAAACTCTGTCGGTGGTGAAGGTGGAAGTTCAATGAAATGGTCATTTCTCTGCTAGGAACTAAAGTAAGACCCACGACCACTTTTTTCTTTTTATATGGCCATCTGCTAGTTGCTAGCTGATGAGCCAGATTGGGAAACTGGGATTTAGGATTTTCCATGTTTACGGCCGAGCGGGAGGGATACTTTTTGATTTCCAAGCAATACTTGGGTAGTTCGTCACGGAAGAGGGTGTGTGAGAGAGATTTCTATACATATTGGCGGTGAGAAATGGCATTCTTCACGGCAATGCCTTGCTCGCGCTGTAAAGCAGGTAACCCAGCCAAGATCGTCAAACCCGTAGAGGGAGATGATCCAAAGTTAGGTGCCTCAATCCATATTAGGCAGCCGAGGAGATGGTCTGCCCATCCAGCTGTTGAACGCTTGTGATAGCTCTCAAAGAGCCAGCAGAGGTTCCAGTCTATTTGGTATCTCTCACCATCCAGCTGTTGTTAGTTGCCTCAGTAGAGTTTTTGGGGCCTTACTTTAGGCCCCCAAGTTTGAAAACTCAGCCATGCTCTCTCTGGCCAGTGGCTCTCCAGCTCTCTCGTTCGACAGAGAGCCCCATCAGAGAATGATCCCACCAGCACCTGGGGAGGAAAAAAAGGACTGGGAGGTTCACCAGAAGTTAAATGCGCTTGTCCCCCTGGAGAGACAGCATTCGGATTGTTAAAAGTGGGGAGCAGAGGGGGGGGGCACATGGTCTCCCTGAGGAAGTCTGAGGTGCCTCCCCTCTCTGAGACCAACAGGGACTGGGGAAAGTGGGAAGAGCACGTTCATCAAACAGATGCGGATAATCCACGGAGGGGGCTATTCGGAAGAGGATCGCAAAGGCTTTGCCAGGCTGGTGTACCAGAATGTCTTTGCTGCCATGCAGGCCCTGATCGGCGCCATGAATGCGCTGCGGATCCCTTACGCCCAGCCAGAGAACGTGGTAAGTGATGCGGGAGGGTGAGCCCGGCAGACAGACGGCTGCCAGCAGTTATCTCAGCTGCAGGACGGTGAGCGAGGGCAGTGGAGTGCCCTGGGACGGACGCTCATTGGGGGTAAATCGACATAGCGCCGTGGCAGATAATAGACCTGTGATGAGCTGAGTCCCACCAGCTTCGGAGGCTGGAGTCTACTGAAACCACCCCTTCTTTGTCCAGGGAGGAGCCCAGCCGGAGAGCTGAGGGCCAGCAGGACAATGTGTGGCCCCTGGTCACTCCACGACAGGACCAACGGCTCCATGTACAGCAAAGAGAGGCACAGACTCCCCCCGGGCCTAGGAGACTAGAAAGGAATTTCCCTGCTATTGACCCTGAGCTGGTCTCATGGCCTCCCGGTGCCTCAGTTTCCCCTCGGTCAAATGGGAACACTAACAGCCCTCCCTCGCAAGGGGCTGGTGAGGAGAAATGGGCCAAGGACTGTGAGATGCTCAGAGGGTCCAGGAACGGGGGCTGTGAAAGTGGGTGGAAAACTGAGCCCTGGGTTAGGCCGAAACAGCGAATCAGAGGCAGGGCCTTGGAAAGAACCCAGGAGTCCTAGTATGTGGTCTCATGCTCTGTGCAGTAGGCCGTACTCCCTCTACGTAACCCCCAGTCTCTGCTGCTTGATTCCTCCTTGCAGGGAGGGGAGAGGCTTTTTCTTGGGAAGTTTCCAAGAAGGCCACTGCTCCCCCTCTATGTAACTGTTTGCTCTCCCCCTACCTCCCATTTTTTTCTGCTTCTAGCAAAATGCCAAACTGGTCATGGGGGTGAATGCTGCGAAGGTGGTGGCTTTCCCCAGGCTGTACGTGAACGCCATGGCAAGCCTGTGGAGGGACGTGGGGATAAAGGCCTGCTACGCGAGACGGAGGGAATATCACTTATTGGATTCTGCCCTTTAGTGAGTTACCCCGGGGGCTGTTCCTACATCTGTTACTACTGCTGCCATTGCTGGGTAGTGTCCGAAACCTCTTCTCCAGGGTTGCCTAGCAGGGCTCAAGTTTCCAGGGCAAAAAGTGGTATGGTGGGAAAGGCGGTGTGGCCCATTGGATAGGGGCACTGGCCGGGGTCAGACAATGTGGATCGGATCATCAGCAAGTTACTTCCCCACTCTGTGCCTGTCTCCTCTCCCCCCACCCCCTTTGTCCATCCTGTTTATTTTAGCCTGTCAGATCTTCAGGGCAGAGATCTGTAACTTCCTCGGTGTACGTACAGCACCTAGCACAGCATGATCTTTGGGTCTGCCAGGAGCTCTGGGCGCTGCGGTTTCATCGGCACAATAAACACTATTCTATTTGAGCACATTTTTAATGGTTTCTTTAGCTATTTAAACACGCTCATTTCAGTGTTGTGCTTTGCCCACGGCCCGAAGAACCAACACATCTTGTGTCTCATTCCAAGTCCCGCGAGGCTCAGAAACATTCACGTGACTTCCAGCCTAACTTCATGACCAAAGAGCCTGAAATTTGGGTTGCTTCTCTGGACTGACATTTTCTGAGACTTGCCCATTGGTGATAAATGGCTACCGGTTACCGCAAGCTCTGCCCAGTCTGTTATCCCTTAATGCATAGGGCTAATGATTGTGTCCCTAGAGTACAGGACTGGGAGTCAGGACTCCAGGGTTCTGTTCCCTGCACTCCCTCTCTTCACATGTCTCTTAGTTTCCCATCTGTGAAAATCCTCCTTCTGGGGTCATTGTAAGGCAGTGTGTCCTTAGAGTGCTTTGAGACCCTCTCCCATGACATGCCCAAGGGACTGACCTCCTCTTCCGCCTCGTCTCATGGCGGTTTTTCAGTTTTCTGTCCAGCCTGGAGCGTATCGCAGAGGACTGCTACGTCCCCACCGCTCAGGACGTCCTGAGGAGCCGCGTGCCGACAACTGGCATCCGTGAATACTGCTTCTCAATGGAGAAGATTATCTTAAGGTGAAGCTGCTGCAAAGCAAGCTGGTGACAAACCAGCCTGTCTGTGCTCTGCCTTCCTCACAGCGGTGCCTCCCACCCCTCCAGCTTCTGGCAGGGGAATCCCAACTCTGGTGTTGCTGTGCACTGTTGAGTCGCTATCCTCCACCCCAGAGCTGGTTGCTTGTCACTGATGATCAGTGTACTACATCTAGCTTTGGCATGCCCGGGGATCCTTTTGGAGCAAAGAGGGTCTTGTGAATGCCATATATTAAGAGCGAGTCCCTCTCCAAGGCAGCCCGGGGGCCAACGTACCACTAACGTCCTTGTCCTCCCGGCTCCCTGCAGGATCGTGGATGTGGGTGGGCAGAAGTCGGAGCGCAGGAAATGGATTCACTGCTTTGAAAACATTATTGCCCTGATCTACCTGGCTTCTCTCAGCGAGTACGACCAGTGCCTGGAGGAGAATGGCGAGGAGGTAAGGAGTGCTCAGGAGCTGTGCCGGGGGTAGGTGGCAATTTAGCCAGCAACCTTCCCCACCGCAGGACCTCTTTATCTCACTGGCAAGCAGGTAGTGTGGGGTTCCAGGGACTGCCTCCATCCAAGCAGCAGGTGTGGTGTATTCCTTGTATGAATCCTTTTTGACTCTCGCCAGGCTTTCTGGGAGTTAATGGGACTGACGAGCACCATCTTTGTCTCTCCCCCCGCCCATCCCCGGTGCAGAATCGGATGAAGGAGAGCCTGGCTCTGTTCAGAACCATCCTGGAGCTGCCCTGGTTCCAGAGCGTCTCTGTCATCCTCTTCCTAAACAAAACCGACATCCTGGAAGAGAAGATCATCGACTCAGACCTGGCCACTCACTTCCCCAGCTTCCCAGGTAACTCCCGCCTTGAGGGGCCTCTTCAAACCCTGTTGCCTGAAGATGAACACGTGGGGGCTCTACAGAGCCTGATCATGTGCCCGTAGAACTGGGGGTGACCCTTTGTGTGGTCCCTAAAGACTGGGCGTGGTGCAGATTGCCCCCACTTTCTGTTACAAGCTAACTTCTCCCATGTAGTCCTCCCACATTGAACCCATCACAGAGAACTCTCCTGCCACTGCTGTTTTTCACAGATCTTTTGTTTTTGGGTTACATGGTTTGTTAGTACGCAGAGAATGGGGGGGGGGGAGAGGTGGGAGGGCTCTATATGTATCCCTGCCCTTGCCCTGGTCCAGAATATCCCAGGCACCAGCTCATAAAACTTAAATCCCTCTCACTATCATTGCCTGTAGGAAGGGGAAGGGGAAGGGTTCCCAATCAGGGATTGCTCTGTAAGCTCGCTGGGGCAGAGGCCATCATCTTAGCTATTTGTCCGTACAGCACCTAGCACAATAGGATGCTGATATTTGACTGGGGTTGCAAGCACTCACTTAATCGGAATAATAAAGGTTCTGTTGCCATAGACTTCCCAGTGACAGAATCTGGCTTGTCGGCTCTTGTGCTCTCCCAGGACCCAAGCGAGATGCAGAAGCAGCGAAGAAATTCATTCTGGACATGTACGTGGACATATACAAGAACTGCTCAGCCATCCACCACCACTCAGGGTACAGAGCCTCCAACTCCAGGTGCCTTTACCATCACTACACCTGTGCCACGGACACGCAGAACATCCGCAAGGTCTTCACGGACGTCCGGGATGTGGTCTTGGCCAGCTATTTCGAGGAAGTCAACCTGCTGTGATGGGAAGGGCTCAGCTCAGACTCGTGCTCAGTAGCAATGTCCCAGTACGTGACGTTGCCCGAGAACAAGGGGACCAATCAGCCAGGTGTCAGGACAATGGACTTCGGCGGCTGCTGCTGGTCGAATGCCCCCCTTCAGCTAGATTTGGTCGGGACCAGCCGGGTGGGTGTGTGGGGAATGGGGTCAATTGAGGAAGCTTTGGCTCCGGGACCCATCTCTTTCTCCCAACATCTTGCCAGAATCCACAGACCCTTTCTCTGCAGGTCTATTTTAGCCCTTTCTGTGGAGGTGGGCCTGACGCCAGCACCAGGGTGGAATGGCAACTGGCTCCTATATGGCCTGTGGCTTCTTTGTGGATTACTGCCTTCTTCCCTTCTTGCCAGGGATAGCCCAGGCAGGACAACCTGCCCCAGCACTGATCAGCCAACATCCTGCCCCTTTGGCCTACGGGGGCCACTTCAAGGGCGAGAGGAGCGTTTGACCCCCTTGGCTCATTCAGTCGTGGCTGCCTCCTGCGGGGCGAATAGGTAACGATCCAGCTCAGCGGCAGAAAAGAAGCCAGAGCTGCTGTTTGGACTTTGCTGGGGAGCTGCCACCAGTGCAGAAGGAATCTCTCTAGTTTCTGGGAGTCTCCAGGCCCTCAAGGCATCGGGGTGACCAGCCTCTTGTGTTCTGTGGCTTAGAGGAAGGCTTGAGTGGGGAAGTGAGCGTGCGTTCCCTTCTGGCCGGGGAATAGTCTCTCTGGAGACCACGATTGTCTCCAGAGAGAGCCGGTGCACAGTCACAAAGCCATCTCCCCAGACAGGAGACCCTGTGAGCATCTGCGTAGGGGCATTCAGCACCAATGCAGTGGAGGGGATGCTCTGAAGGCCCATTGATGAAGCATTCTTCATGGGTGTGGGGAAATTATTAACCTCAGTTAATTTTCTTATGGTTGTCTGCGGTTCTCTTCCATCTGGTCTATGCAAACTCCACCAGAGCAGCTCCTAGTTCAAGACATTTGCATGGATCCGGGCTGTCTGTTGACTTCATCTTCACACTTCAGTGCCTTTGCGTATAGTCTGTTACAGATTGTTAGGTCGCTTTGGATCAGGACTCCTGGATTCTGGTCCAGAATCTGCCACTGACTTGCTGCGTGACCACGGGCAAGTCACTTTGTCTGTGCCTCGGTTTCCCCATCTGCAAAAAAATGGGCACATATAATGATACTTCCCTCTTGCAGAGGGGTCTTTGGGTTCGGTGAAGTTGTGCTGGGGTGTCAGTGATTTTACAAATGCCAGTTGATGATCGTTAGCTCTAATGGTGAGAGTGTTTGTTCTAATGGTTAATCTCCCCAGGGGAGGGCCAGATTCTCCATCTCTGGATGTCTGCCAATCAAGACTGGATGCCTTCCTGGAAGATACAAATCTGACTCAATACAGGGGTTGTGAAACTCTATGGGAGGAGGGTGCACAGGAGGTCAGACTAAATGATCTGATGGTCCCTTCTGTTCTTAAATTCTCTGAGTTATCTAGTTGGTGAATCACGTTGAGATAACTATTCTGGTTGTTTATTAGCTCCCCAGCCAAATGCCATCAAGTGAGCTATGAATGAAAAGAGGCAGTGTGGCCTAGTGAATAAATACTGACCTGGGATCCAGGAGATCCAAGGTCTTTTCCCAGTTCTACCTCTGGTCTACTAGGTGACTGGGGCAAGTACTTGACCTCCCTGTGCCTCAGTTTCTTCATCTGTAAAATGGGGATAATGGTGAGGTCCTCCTTTGTAAAGCGTCGTGATAGCTTCTGTTGACAAGTGCTAGATAAGAGCTAAGGTTCCCTGACCAAATGCTGATATAAGTTGGGATAGGAGGGTTTGTTCCCTAGGGATATGCTGCTTCCTCCACTTTGGGAACTTGACGACAACCTTGCATCTTGTATACAGGTAGGCAGGAATTGATTTCATGTCGTGTTTGAGATTTTTCACGTCCCTTTAATGGGGACACCTGGGATTCCAGTTGCTGGATAACAGGGACAGCTGGAAAATGCCTTTCCCTTTCTGTTCCCAGTTGGCATTAAAACCACCAGTGCTCTTAATGTGCAGGGCTGTCATGTTCACAAAGGGCCCCACTGCCATTCGGTGCTAGGATTTTGGTAATGGCCCTCTGCGGGGACCACTAGGAATGAGCATCTGCTGCTCCCACTGGAGTTGAGTGCCTAACCTGCTTGAAAATCAGGCCCAAGGTGTCTTAAGCTGGACCCTCAAATGTGAAGCCAATGTGGGAAAACCATCCACAAAGGTGTATGGAACCAGTGCCCGGTTTCTTGCAGCAGCCTCTGCTTGTGTTCACTTGTGGGGAAACCCCTGGTGTTTTTATCGGGTTGCCTGGTTAACTGGGATGTTTCTTTCTCAACAGTGCTGCCCTGGCTCTGAATTTTATCTTGGCAGGGTGACCACACTGGGGCCTGAATCACTGGTGGTCAGGAGATACGTGAGGCATGGAATCAGTGGTGCAGAGAGGTGTATTTGAGGACCCCCCAAAAAAACTGTAAGAAGATCCTAGCCCTATTGACACTGATAGGCATAGGATTTCACCCCAAATTTCACACAGAAGAAGGCTGATCTTGTGGTTAAAGCACTGGACTGGCACCCGAGAGCTGGGTTCAATTTCTAGTTCTGCCCCAGACTTTTCCTTTCACATTGGACAACCCAGACTCCTTGTTTGTTTTAATCAAATCAGGTCACCCTATGTAAGGATCAAATCAGAAGGGCTAAGACTCACGATGCATTACAGCTGGGGCAAGTGCCGTAAAAAACAATAAGACGAATCAATAAATCTATTAGGAGCAAGAGAAAGATGACAAACTGTAGGCCCCCTACTTAGCAAGGAAGGAGAGCTAACAACAGACAACCCCAAGAACATGCACATGTTTAATGCCTACTTTGCTTCAGTCTACACTAAAAAGGCTAATTGTGACCAGATACGTAACACAGATACTATTAACAGCAAGGGGGAAGAAACACAAGTCAGAAAAAGGGAAAGAACAGGAATATTTAGCTAAGTTAAATGCATTAAAGTTGGCAGGGCCTGACAAAATAGGTGTCTTAAGAAGCTAGTTGAAGCAATCTCAGAACCATTAGCAATTATCTTCGGGATTTATGGCGGATGAGTGAGGTGGTGGAAGGCTGGAGGAGCAAACAGCGCCTGGCTTCAGAAAAGAGAACAAAGGACCTGGAGAATTATAGGCCAGTCGGTCTAACTTTGACACCAGGAAAGAGACGAGAACAAATTGGTAAACAATCAGTTGGTAAGCAGCTAGACCCATGATTCCCAAGATGTGGCCCAGGAGCCAAAAGTGGCCTGCGAGGTCTTTTGAAGTGGCCTCTGGCTGGCTGCAGAAGGGCCGCTGCCTGAGGACTCACATGGAGCATGTTGCCACAGAGCTATAAGACTAGTGCAGAGACTCTGCTACAGGATGGGAAATCAGTGCTCCCTTCCTCCTGCAAAGTGCTCTTCCTGGGTCCATAGGCACTGGGGTCCTTGCTGGAGTTATTGGGAGGGGACCACTGATGTCCTCTCTCGTAGCTGCAGAAGGATCCACTGCCTGAGGACTCAGGTGGAGTACACAGGGCTATAGAATAGGGTTGGAAGGGACCTCACGAGGTCATCTAGTCCAACCCCCTGTTAAAAAGCAGGACCACTCCCACTAAATCATCCCAGCCAGGGTTTTGTCTAACCGAGCCTTAAAAATCTCCAAAGATGGAGATTCTACCACCTCCCTAGATAGCCCATTCCAATGCTTCACCACCCTCCTAGTGAGAAAGTTTTTCCTAATATCCAACCTTGACCTCCCCAGCTGTAATTTGAAACCATTGCTCCTTGTTCTGTCCTCTGCTACCCTTGAGACCAGCCTAGCTCCCAGGACTTCTTGTCCTATCATCAGGGACTTACGAGTTGATAGACGGGTGGCCTGCCAGGGTTGTAAAAATGATATTTGTGGCCCTCGAGCCGAAAAGGTTGGGAACCCCTGAGCAAAAGAGGATTATAAGTATTAACCAACATGGATTCGTAAAGAAGAAATCATGCCAAGCCAACCGAATTTCCCTCTTTGAGCTTTGTGGCTAGTGGAGTTGGGGGTGCAGTAGAGGCGATATCTTGATTTTTAGTAAGGGTTTTGACACAGTGCCACATGACATTTTTATAAGTAAACCAGGGAACTGTGGTGAAATTACTATAAGGTGGATGCACAAGTAATGGAAAGCTGTTCTCAAAGAGTAGTTCTTGGTGGTCTGCAGTCAAACTGGGAGGATATACCTAATGGGGTCTGTCACTGTTCAAGGATTTCATTAATGACTCGGCTAATGGAATGGAGAGGAGGCTTATAACATTTGCAGCTGACTCCAAGCTGGCTGAAGGGGTGGTGGTGGGTTTCTAACACTTCGGAGGACAGCTGAATTCAATGTCATCTTGATAAATGGAAGACCTGGTCTGAAGTCAACAAGATAAAATTTAATAAAGACAATGTACTTCACTTAGGCAAGAGAAATCAAGGGCATAATTGGGGAATAACTTTTTTGGTGGTAATAGAGCTGAAAGGGAGTGGAGGTTATAATATGACAGACTGAATATGACCCAGCAGTATGATGCAGTTCCAGAAAAGCCCCCCAAAAGGTAGTATTCTGGGGTGTATTAAGAGGAGTGTTGTAATATGATGTGGGAGTTAAATGTTCTTCTCTACTTGGCACTGGTAAGGCCTCAGTTGGAGTAGTGCGTCCCCTTCTGGATGCCACACTTTAGGACACACATGGAAAAACTGGGGCAAGTCCAGAGGAGAACATCAGAGGTGATCAAAGGTTTAGAAAACCTGACCTGTAAGGAAAGGTTGAACCAGGTGGGCATGTTTAGTCTTGAGAAATGGAGACCGAGAGGGGACATGATAAATCTTCAAATATGTTAATAGCGGTTATTAAGACGATGGTGATGAATTGTTCTCCAAGTCCACAGACGATAGGACAAGAAGTAATGGGTTTAATCTTAATAATGGGTTTAATCTGCACCAAATGAGATTTAAATTATATATTAGGAAACTCTTTAAACTGTAAGGATAGTTATCTACTGGAATAGATTGCAAGGGAGTCGTGGAATCCTGGTGACTGGAGGTTTTTAAGAACAGGTTGAACAAACACCTGTTGGGGATGGTCTACATTTACTCAGTCCTGCCTCAGCGTAGGGCAGTGGTTTTTCAAACATAGGGTCGGGAGCCAGTACTGGGTCGCAGTGCCCACTGATGCCATCGCCAAAGACTGGAATGCATTGCTGAAAGATGTAATTGGTGGGCCATGGGCATACATTTTTTTTTTTTCAACTGGGTCCCTAGAAAAAAGGTTTGAAAACCACTGGTGTAGGGGACTGGGCTAGATGACCTCTCAAGGTCCCATTCAGCCATGCATTTATATGATTATCCCTGACCTGCCCTTAATGATGTTGTTTCAACCTGCGCAAACTGGGCACAGATAGAAATGAGGTTATTCGAGGCGCACTCGGTACATGTACAAGTGACCCACAAGCATCAAGTCCGGGGGAAACCATGCTCAGGCTATAATGCATGGCTGGTGAGCGGAGCAACCAAAAAGTTCCTGGAGTTTCTCGTCAGTTAACAGTGGCAGGACCAGGAAGAAAAGGAGAGGGACCTAAGGAAGAAGAGGTTACAGAGACACAGAAGAGGAGAACAGAAACTGGTGAGAGAAATGGAATAACCAAGACAGTGGGATTTTCTCCCACGAAAGCTCATGCAATAAATAAAGTTGTTAGTCTTTCAAAATGTCCCAGGACTCCTTTCTTGTTTTGCTGAACTAGTCTAACACACGGCTGCTCCTCTGGAATTTGAATGCTTGGAGTCAGCAACACGCTGCTGTATTGACAGTGTAGTTCATTTGTCTTATAAAGGGGGAAAAAAGACAACCCTTAATGATTTCCTTACCAGAATTGTTCCCTACTAAGCCTTTGTAACATATCTCAAACCATCCACACGGTGTCTGGGCTGGAGGTTGGAAAGCTTAAAATCAGCTCCCCTTAAAAAGCTCTGCTTGGCAAACCTTCCTCCTCTATCAACCTGGTTCAGTGTTCTGGCAAAAGAGTGCTAGACGCCCCAGCGGGTATATATTGAGGTCACTGAGCCCACGTTTGTTTACCCAGCAGCTCTAGATTTTGCTCGCTGATTTGTTGACTGTACCAGAGGATGGGTGGGGAGTGGTTTGGGTGGAGCCAGGGAGTTTTTAACTCCAAACTGTTGCTGATTCTGAGCGTGATAAAATGACCACGCCTACATGTTGATAGCCCTTTTTGCTTTCACAGAGTTTTTTCCAAGAACCATGTCTTGTCTCTAGAAACAGCTGCTTTTAAGGAAGAGATAAGAAACCCAGTGATGAAATGTTACCCCAGGGAAATGTCTTCTCCCCCCACAATTAGAGAGAGGCTAGGAACTTTTTTATTACATGGAAACTGAGGCTCTGGTGCCCAGAGGAGTTTTAAGAAAACTCCCGAAACATCACGATATGCAATGAAATCATGCAAGCTGGCCACACTGTGCTCTGCACCAGCCTCACTCTGCTCCAGCTCATACCAATGGGAGTTTTTTTTTTTCCTCCCCTAGAGATTTTCTAGCAGTGATGGGTGACAAACCCAGGACAATGAGAAGGCAGCAGTTCGTGTGAGGGTTTGTATCTAAACTACAGCAAAGCTAATCAGGCGGGTACATGTTCCCCGCAATAAGGATCAGGAACACCCAGAGACAGTTTCCTTTTCTCTTGCATGTTTCCCACTGGACAGGAGATGTTAAAAGCTACCCAACCCCATATCGGAAAACCACATGGGTCTTTTTCAGTTCTCCTGGTGCCCTTTCCTCTATGGCCTGGGAAGTCAAAGAGAGCAGCTCTCCTCTGGGCTGTGTTGCTCAAAGGATTTGCATCATGGTAACTGGGAGAAGAAGTCTCCCCTTTGATTTTACCTGGAGAATGATCAGAATGCCAGTGAAATGAGGTGTTCTGAGACAGGAGAATGAGACACTATGAAATGCAGAATGGAGTTTATTTTTCAGGCTTCTTACACCGCCGGTAGTGCAGCAACAGACAGAACCGAGCAGCGATCATTGTAAAGGGGAATGAGAACAGAGAGGGACCGTGAAGGATTCAGACTCCTGCTGCTGTATTCATCTGGTACCCGTTTAGGGCAGAGGGTCTGGAATTCTCTCTGCTTCTGCTCTGCCAATGTGGCACCAGCTGAAACTGGCAGGGAAAGGATCTCTGCTGTAAACCCAAGAGATGCCCAGACTCTGCCAGAGATGGAGCTTTGCCTTCTAGCAGGGGCGCAGCTCAGGGAACAGCCAGGATTTCAAACCTGGGAGTGAGCGCAGGTCAGAGCCTGTCACTCCCAGGGATCAAGGACCACATTCCTGGAGTTCTTTCAAAGCTCTCCAGTGCCTGGGCCCTAGAATTATCCCTGGCCCTGCTCTGCTGGTCTCCACACCATCCTGGTGACTGTATCCTCTATAAATCTACAGGGAGAGAAGGGAAAACCCTCAGAACAGCAAAGCCCCTGGCTCATACTGATTCTCTGCTTCTTCACGGGACTAGTCAGGTGAATATTAACTCAGGGGCTGAAAACCTCACATGCCTCTCCTAAGCCAGGTGAGAAGGGAGCTGTGGGGGACCCAGGTGTTCAGGTCTACAGTAACAAAGCCGGTAGATGCAGCAGCAGGAAAGCAGCACAGGTCTCCATGGCAACAGATGCTGATGGAGAAGTTGGAGCATCTCCCCTTCCGGTCCCTGCCTAGCCAATGATCTTTTTGATCCACTGAAGGTAGTTGCCGATGCGAGTGTAGACACCTGGAGGGAAGCTGTTACCGAAGGAGACAATTCCCTGCACCACCCCGTTGCAGACCAGCGGTCCACCGGAATCCCCCTGCCAAAGAGAGAAGAAGTCAAATGAGAGTCCCAGAAATCACTCCTCAGACATGGGGCGAACTTAATCCCTAGTGTAACTGATGTGATTTTCAGGCACTTGCTCTAGGGATGATCCCATTGTGTTGGCTGTTTTGCACAGCCCTATGTGGCAGGCATGTCTACACTGCAGGGGCGGGGAGGGGAGGGGTATCCAACTGGCATAGTTGAGCAAGCTTTAATTTAGCTGGCTCAGATACCAGCGCAGTGAAGCTGCGGCCCACGGTCTGATCCAGAAATCTGGGTAAATACTCACAGATCTCACCTGTGTTGCCCACCAGAGCCAGCTAAATTAAATCCAGCTTGCCTATCTCAGTTGTAATTGCTCCCTGTCACTGCAGCCGAGATGGCTGTTGGCACAAGTGGAAGAGGTCTGGACTAGAGTGGTGCTAATAACAGACTTTTCAGCTCAGTGGCAGTTCCAAACCACAGAAAGGAAAAGGAAAAAGCGTTGGCAAAATCAAACATTTCACTTTGATTTTGAGCATTTTCCAACAACCCTCCCCCCCCCCTGCCGCAAATGGACAGAAATCTCCAAAGGGAAAGTAGCTTCAACTTGAAAAATCAAAGCGTTCCACTTTGAAACCATCAAAGCAAGCTGTTTCAGTTTGGTTTGGAAAACGGGGGACTTGGCCAAATCAATTTGGAGAGCTGGATGCAAATTTGTGCAACGTTTTGGTTGGCCTAAATCTGCATTTTTTTTTCCTGGGCCCAAAAAAACGTAGGTTGGAAAATTTTGCCCAGCTCTGGTGCAGATGGGACTCGCTGTAAAAGCCATCAGCACAGGGCTCTCATTCCCCATCTTCAAAGCGTGTGACGAAGTGGGTTTCTCTCTCACAGAAGCTCATGTGATAAATTAATTTGTTAGTCTTTGAAAGGGCCCCAGAACTCATTGCTTGTTTGGCTCAGCAGCAAACCCTCCTCCAGGAGCTGACTGCAAGGCCTGTATCAGCCTGGGAAGCAAGACACCACCCGGGGGAAAACCCTTATGGGAGAGACCTGAAGTGGCTGTGTATTTGCATCCACAAGAGCTTCTTCTCTGAGAGAGGAACCCAGGAAGCTTCCCTGGGCATCAGAGCCAGGATGCGATGTCTCGATCCACATTCTTCCCCATTCCACCCATTTGCAGGTGTTTCCTGTACTGACCTGGCTGGAGTCCTTGAGGTGGTGGAAGCTGCCGGCACAAATCATGCCGTCGTTGAGCTGTGGGTAGACGTTGAGGCATTTCCTGCGGCTGTAGATGGTGACATTGGTCTCAAAGAGTCTGTTGCTGGTCCTCTCTTTGTCAATGAGGCCCCAGCCTGCCAGGCTGCATTTGGTGTCCGTGGGGATGTCGTTGCTGCTCTTGGGCAGGGGGATGAGCTGGACGTATTTATTCAGCTTGGCCTTCGCCGTCAGCTGGATGAGAGGAAGAGGAGGTGGATGAAGCCACAAGCTGTGGTCTTTGGGAGCTGGAGATGGGTCACACCCGGTGGATGTTGTCGTCTGGTGTCCCATCTGGCCAGGTGATGGGAGAGGCCGAGCACCAATGCTCTGCGACCTGCACCATTGGGCGCTGAGCCCTGCCACCTAGCAGCCTACAGTGTAGGAGGGAGGCAATGCCAGAGAACACGCAGTGTGGAGGGAGAAACGTGGTGTACGTGGGATCCCACCCAGCGGGATATGTTTTGATGGGAGCTAAGCTCTCCTGAACCTCAGAGAAGTCCATGAAACCTGAGGCTGCAAGATCTGCCGGCCGTTCCCTTCTCCCCGCTGGATCATCCCAAAAATAACCCCCCATTTGGAATGTGAGTGTTGGCTTCTTCCCTCAGCAAAGGGTGCAAGATTACCCCTCTCTGCTCAGCCGTCCCCTGCTTTGCCCCTTGCCCAAAGCAGCTGGCAGGGTGGCCTTGCCCCCTGCACCCATATCAGTTACCTTGAGTAGCATGATGTCATTCGATACCATGAGGGGGTCGTACGCGGGGTGCACGTGGTAGCTCTCGACTCCCAGCACCTGCTGAGATCCCTCTGGCTCGTGGATATTGTGAGCTCCTAGGATGACGGTGATAGGCCTGGAAGCATCAGCAAACAGCGTGGGTCACCCTTCCTATCTACTACGGAACACGTGGCCTCCCCCACTCCAAGCAATGGGGAAGAGGGGGCAGGGAGAGCTGGCTTCACACAGCCAACCCTGACGAAGCCTGCTCTAAAATGCACCTACCCCATGCAGTGAGCAGCGGACATCACCCAGTCAGGGGCCACCAGAAAACCCCCACAGGAGAAATCCCCAGACATCTTCAGGGCCGCCATGTAGGGTCTGGAGTGGGGTGCAGCTTCATGCCCTCCTATAATCCGACTCTTCAAAGCACCTGGAAGACGCACAGACTCCTGAGCAGGAGGAGACAGGATGGCACCTTCTCACCTGGCGCCCAGACCCCATTTGGTTAACCCAACCCCTGGCTTCTTCCACTCACCAGCATGGGCTAAAGGGCCAGAAAGCAGGGGAAGCAAGAGAAGGAGACACGGGAGCTGCTCCATCTCCGAGTTTTCACAGGTCCTCTTCCAGGCTGGATGGCACTTGAGCCTCCTGCTGCATCATGGCTGGCTTTATAGCCGTAGGTCAAGGAAACTCAGAAGCCAGGAAACCACATGTTAGGTTGATCTAAACGATCAGGGCTGAATCAGATCCCTCTGCGCCCAACTGCCATCTCCTCTGCACGTGCCTCCGGTCGCTTATTTCAGTTGCTCAGAAGCTGCCCTGACCACCGACGTGACTAATTCTGGGTTGGTGCAGGGCAATGACTCTCCTGTTTGCATTGGAGCAGGCAAGTCAGATGGACCTGTGGGAAAGCAGGTGCTGTGTTAACAGACCCTCCTTAAAACAAACATAAATCTGGGTCCATAAAGCACCTTCCCCACTCTCTCAGAATTGATGCCCCTGCATGTACCATGTGCATGATAAATGCCCACCACAGATCAACATTGAGTGTGTGGGTCACGGAAGCACAGAGCCTTATACCTCAAAGCGACACAGTATTCTGAAGTTAGTGGTCTTATAGCCCTATGCGGTAAAAGGGAGGAAAATGACATTTGAAACTGCTCAGGATTTGATGCACATGTACCTCCCTGGTGAGTGTGTGCTACAGATGTCATGCGGTGCCTGATTCACCAGCGAGATGAGTTTGTTCCAGCCTTAGAGGCAGAGGTGTGGCATTTTAGCTCAAGCTACAGCAGCTGATGCCTCTTGCTTCGGAAGCCACTGGCGTGGTAGTGAAGAGAGTGGCTGTCTCTTTGGGGCTGGCAATGAACAGAAGGAAATGGGGCCCTAGCAAGAGCTCAGCACCAGGTTTTGTAGACCAGGCACAATTAGGATGGATGAATTGGTGTGGACATCTATCCGACATCTACTACACATCTCGTGTGCACAGATCAAGGCACTTAGAAAGGCAGGACAGTATCATTATCCCCATTTTACAGATGTAGAAACTGAGGCACAGACATTACTTCCATATGGTCACCTTGGGACGATGTAGTGCTGGTGTCAGCAGAGATTACATGTGGGTGCGAGTGAGGCTACGTGCTGGGAGCAGCTCTCTGCCATGAGTGGGAGTCGGTCCCAAGAGCTCTGCCGGCCGTGTCCTCTACACTCGTGAGCTGGGGGTTAAAAATGGGCTGAGGATAGGCAGACACATGGGATGAAGTGCGATTCTCAGGCTCTGTCAGCCTGCCCCATTGCCACCTCTTGGACGTATGCAATAGCAGCTGGTGTTTTTAGTGCTGTAGGTGCGTGGTACAAACCCAATGCGTTGGTCATCACCATCATAACCAGTTCTGGACTCCTAGTGGATGCAGCCCTGGACTGGGACTCCAGAGACCCTGGTTCTCTTCCTGGCTCTGCTGTGGGTGACTTTGGGGAAGTCAGTCATGCTCTGTGCCTCAGTTTCCCCAATGGACTATTCTGGACAATGGGGATAATAATAATAGACCTGGAAGGGACCACAAGAGGTCATTGAGTCCAGTCCCCTGCACTCCTGGCAGGACCAAGGACCCTCTTAAACCATCCCTGACAGGTGCTTGTCTGACCTGCTCTTAAAAACCTCCAATGATGGAGATTCCACAACCTGCCTCAGCAACTTATTGCAGTGGTTAATCACCCTGACAGCTGGGTATTTCTTCCCAATGTCCAACTTAAACCTCCCTTGCTGTAATTTAGGCCCATGATATTCTCCTCTTCCTCTTTGTAAAGCGCCCAGAGATTTATGGAGGGAAAGCGCTAGATAAGTGGTGGCGGAATTATTATTATTAACCCTATGACTGAGTAGTTTAAATTGTTCTTTCCCAGGTGCATTTCTTTGCATGTGTCTGCATTGAGTCCCTCTCCTGCCAGGTAGCCACATCCTTAAGGAATTTTTCGTGCTCCTCCCTAGCCTGGGTTATTCTCAGTAGTTCTGTGGCAATACCCAGTGGGGCCAGCTCATTTTTAATCCTCCAGTGCAGGCTGTTGATAAAGGATTTGGACTGCGGCGTTGCTCTGAACCGTAGGATGCTCCATTCCTCTCCTGCTGAAAATTATGTTAGTGTCAAGGACCGTGTGTGAGGGCCGGAGCCAGCAGTCACAGTAAGCATTCGTGTAAAGAGCGTGAGAAGGCGTAGAGTGGGCCGGAAGAAGATCTGTATCTCAACTCTAGTACAGAACTAATGATGGGTTCTGTGTCACCCCAGAGATAACGGTCAAGGAGGCTTGATAGCGCTCGTTAACTGTCATGCATTTTTCCACTGGGCAGAAGGTTGCTAATGGCCGCAGAGTCTGTCCCCGAAAAACGACACCGGCCTTTGCCAGTGGAGATGCCTCAAAGAGGCCTCGCATGAATTCCCCTTCTGGCAGTGAGAATCAGAACCGTGCTGGACACCCAGGGTCACTATCTTCTCTGGAAACCTTGGCCTTAATGGCCTGATGTGGAGGGCACGAGTGTGACTCAGAGGAAAAGAAGATCCGTCTACCCTGAGCGTTCCACTTCTGGTCTCCAAACCCATTCCAGTCATCTGCCCAACAAGGGCAGCAGTTTAGCTCCCGTCCGAAGCATGCGCTACCAGCAAAGGCTCTGGTAATGATATCTTTTTTCCCCGCTCCAAACGCCGTCAGCACAAGGACAGCTAGCTGACATTTTTTGGTCTGTAAGGACTTGATTCAATCTAAACCCATTGACCCTGTTGGGAACTGGATCAGCCCTAGGTAAGAAGAAGGTCACAAGTCTTAGCGCAAGGAGGAGCTTTCTAAAGAACCCACTTGCCATGACTTTTATTTGCTCTCTTCTAGATCAGCAGCAGACCATTGGAGTGAAGGTCTTTGGATTTATCTCTGGTTAGCTCTTTGATCTTTGTGCTAGGTTCTCAGTGGGGGCAATGGGGCCCTATCTGCATTTGACACCAGCTGAGCCTATCACCCTGGGACTCAGTTTTGTGACCTGTTGCTGAAATGGTCAGGGATGAAATCCCATGGTTGGGGTGTCACTAACCCTCTGACTGTCAGAAGCTGGGACTGGATGACGAGATGGATCACTCCATAATTGTCCGAGGAAATGAACAGAAGAGGGCATCTTGGGCAATGGCCATTCTCAGAGACAGGCTATTGGCCATAGGTCTGAGCCAGCATGTCTGTTCTTATGTTCCTAAGTATGGACCGAATCCTGAAATCCCCCAGAACTTCAAAACCCCAAGCTGTTGGTGAGCCTCACGTTTCCCAGGGGCCTACGTGGGAGGCTCAAATCTAGATAGCACATTTTGCACATCTCTTGGGCTTTTAACGGTGTTGCCCCTAATCTCTGCTCTGTTCTGTGTTTGTCCCCTCTTCTTCCAATGATGATATTTAAGATGAGAGCATGTTAGCTCCTCTGGGGAGGAATTAGGGGTCTCGTTTTATCTGTGTAACTTCAGACAATACCCCTAAGGGGGGAGGGGGACACAGAAAAAAAAAACAGTGGGGGCAGCAGCACAAGGGAAGCAGCTCAGGCCTCCAAGGCAGCAGATGATGTAGGAAATAATCTGGCATCTTTCCTTGATGTCTTCTATCCCAGGGGCTCCTTAATACAGGGAATACAATCAGTTGGAAAGTATAAGGAATTATGCACACACTGGCTATGTCTACACTAGAAAAGTTGTCGACTTAATAATGTCAACTTAATAAAGTCGACTTAACTTTTCTAGTGTAGACATAGCCCCTTTTTGACCTTATTAAGTCAACTTCACACTTTAAATTGACTTAATAAGGTTGATTTAGGAGCTAATCTCCATCCACACTGGCTTAAGCGTTAAATTGACCTAAGACGAGGTGTTATAAAGTCGACTTAACTTTTCCTTAAGTCAACTTAAGGAAAGCCCAGTGTGGACGCAGAGTAGTTTAGGTCGACTTAAGCCTCCTTAAATTGACCTAACTTGTAAGTGTAGACGCACCCACTGTGACTGTATGCAGGGTCTCAATATTATATAGGCTATGCTGCGGGCCCCCGACAGCACCAACCAAGCCTTGGGCCTAGGAGTCCACTCAGCCCCAGATACCACTCCGTGCAGGTGGGGCCAGGCAGCCCCAGCCCCTGGCTAGCCACCATCATGGGGGGGGGGGAGGGGGAGTGGGTCACAAGAATGGGCAGCCCAGGCCTTGACAGCTGGAGCCAGCCCAGCCTGTTCCATTATCAGACCTTATGGGAAAAGGGGGTCGAGGCTTTCTCAGAACGGCTCACAGAGCTCATTTGGAGAGCGTTCTAGATGGGAGAGACATATCCTTCCTGGAGCCCTGAGAGAGGAAATGGCAGAAGCTTGTGGGAGCATTTACCCAGGGTGATCAGGGGAAAGGCTTCTGTTTGGCATGTGTTTTACATTTCAAGGATACAACTGTGTCTTGAGGCAAGGGCCTGAAAGACTCTGGGTGGGACCTGAGTCCTTTCCTGGGCTGTGGGGTGTTGTAATATTGGGGCCTAGCAGGTCTTCCCCAGGGGGAACCTGAATGGAGAGATGTTTATAAAGTGTTTTGCTCCCCATCACAAGAGTTGGTGGGAAATGGTGCAAGGAGGTGACAGAAAGACGAAGTCAGGCTGAACGGAAAGGTCTACTGGTCTAACTCAAGACTGAGCTAAGACCAGGACTGGGGAATGAGAGGCGCATGGAACCAATCAATGAACCACAATTGGTGTCTTGGAAATTAGGCCTAATTGGTGGATGAAATAATGAGGGGATGGGTTATTTCACCTCTCACTCCCTTCTGTGGTCCTTTCAAGAAGACTTTGGGGCAGGAGAGAGCTGAGACAGGAGAACCAGAAGGAGCAAATGTCCTCCTTATGGTTGCTACCCTCACCATCTCCTGGGACCTACTGTGACATCACTCGGTCATTGTCGTCCTGCTCCTGAGACAGGTCTTGGCTACAATGGGGAGAACGATGGATATATATATATATATATATATATATATATATATATATATATATTTTTTTTTTTTTGGTTTGTTGGCAACTTGGGTAAATAAAATAAAGTGGTTTTGGTATGAACCAAAAACAAATTTTTTGGCCAATCAGAAGTTGAAAAAAAATGCTGCATCAGGTTGAAACAAAATGTTTTGTTTCAATTTTGGGCATTTTGTCAAAAACAAAGGCCGACTAACACCGCGAAAGGGTCTGGTGGGGAGGAGGCCCCCTTTTTATAGTCTTTAGCTCAGCGATTAGAGAACTCACCCTGGCTAGGGAAGATCCTGGTTCAATCCTCCTCTTTCAGATATCACTCTCCAGTGTAGGAGAATGTCCTCAACACTGGGGCTGTCTCAATCTCGCTTGATGAAGCTGTTTTCTTGGACCAGGGGAAAAAAATGATCATCAGGCGGTAGTTGTTTGCAGAGAACTCCCTCTCAATAGGGGAGACCTCAGTTCAAGTCCTGGTTTCAATGACTAATTATCTATACGAAATATAGAATCATAGAATAATAGGGAAGGAAGGGACCTCATGAGGTCATCTAGTCCAACTCCCACTAAATCACCCCAGCCAGGGTTTTGTCTAACCGGGCCGTAAAAATCTCTAAAGATGGAGATTCTACCACCTCCCTAGGCAACCCATTCCAATGCTTCACCACCCTCCTAGTGAGAAAGTTTTTCCTAATATCCAACCTTGACCTCCCCAGCTGTAATTTGAAACCATTGCTCCTTGTTCTGTCCTCTGTTACTACTGAGAACAGCCTAGCTCCCTCCTCTTTGGAGCACCCCTTCAAGTAGTTGAAGGTTGCTATCAAATCTCCCCTCAGTCTTCTCTTCTGTAGACTAAATAAGCCTAGTTCCTTCAGTCTCTCCTCATAAGTCATGTGCCCCAGCCCCCTAATCATTTTTGTTGCCCTCCGCTGGACTCTTTCTAATTTGTCCACATCCTTTCTGTAGTGGGGAGCCCAAAACTGGACACAGTACTCCAGATGCAGCCTGACCAGTGTCGAATAGAGGGGAATTATCACATACCTCGATCTGCTGGCAATACTCCTACTGATGCAGCCTAATATGCCATTGGCCTTGTTGGCAACAAGGGCACATTGTTGGCTCATATTCATCTTCCCGTCCACCATAACCCCCAGGTCCTTTTCTACAGCGCTGCTACTTAGCCAATCGGTCCCCAGCCTGTAGCAGTGCATGGGATTTTTTCGTAACAGCTTTCATGGGAGAGAGAGGGGCTGTATGTGAACCAAAGCAGTGATAAAGGGAGATATAACTCAGGCTGCATTTTGGAGATAAAAACTCAGCATCCTGAAGAGCTATGGCAATTTGTCACTGATCTATGCTGATCAGCTACTTGCCAGGGGATGGTAACAGCCGTTCATTATTGCCACCCCAGTCGGTGGGTGGTGGATTTACAGCTGAAAAGTGGAGGTTGCTGGGTCGTCTTGTTCCTCAGCCTACGTCTCTGGGAGTACACAGTAGTTGCCAGGGGTGGATTTAGGCAGGGTCTGGGCTCCGGGTTCAGAGAGTTTCCCCCCAGATGAAAGAGTGAGTCAGAGGCAGAGCAGCTGGTCGGGGAGGCCAGGATTTGATGGGGAGGGAAGATCAGAGGCACAGAAAATTGTGAATGACTGGAGTCCATCTGTAAGGACTGGAAGAGTCTCTGTTTTAAGCTGGGTAGGATTAAAGAGGGGGGAGAAGCTCTGCCTTGAGGGGTGACTGTGAGTTCTCATCCAGCCTGGAGTGAAGTCAGCCCTGAGTGCAAGATGGCTTCACCGCGGAGGAATTAGGAGCAGCTTCTATAAAAAGGCAGCAGGCAGCCGGGGGTGGAGGATGAGAAAGGGTAGTTGAGCCAGGCAGGTGGGACTGGAGTCAGTGAGCTGGGGCAGTTCAGATAAAAGCTATCCAGGTAGGGAGGCAGGGGAGCTACCGGCCTGAGAGGCAGGGGAAAGTCGAGAAAGGCCAAACTCTGGACCGGCGGTACTGGGAAGCAGACAGCTAGACCAGGGGTCTGCAACCTGAGGGTCTGGAGCCACACGTGGCTCTTTGGCTCCCTCCTTGCGGCTCTGGGGCCCTGCCACTGGGGGACCCTGTGGGGCGGGGAGCATTCCTGGTTCCGGGCCACACATGCACCCCCCAGCCATGGGACCATGCAGCAGGCATGCTGTCCCAGTTCCTCCCATCGCCTACCAGGAGGCCACCGCCTTTGTGGCTCTCAAAACACTTGGTTATTGAAGGAATTTTTTAAAAATGGCTTTTCTTATCTTTTGGGTTGCTGACCCCTGAGCTAGACAGACAGACAGACCGGCCCTCAGGGAGGAGGGGGCTGTGCTTAGCTGAACCTAGGGGTCCAGGCTGTGCGGATTTATGTTGGACTTGTGAGCTAGGGCTGGGCCTGCGTGCACCTGAGGACTAAATCAAGGGGATGTCTAATGAAGACTGTTTGAATGACGTTCTGGACAATGGGCTCTTCGAGAGACCCCAAACAGTCTTGGTGGCCACTGAGGCAGAGAGTGGGGGGCTGGGGGGTAGGGGAGCGGCTGGAGGGGCAGTTGATAGCCAGGGTACCACACAGCCCTGGGGGTTGGCAATCTAAATGGGAAGCTCAGTTAAGTTTCAACCCTTTGCTACCGCAATGCCCGCTATTCCTGGGCCAGCGACCACCTTTCTCCATTCCTGGGCTCCCCACACAGACAGCTGTGTAGTGCACCCTCAATCCCGACCACAGACCCCTCCTTGCTCCACTCCTGGGGCGGCTGGGGGGGCGGATCTCTCAGTTTATAACACATGTATGCCAGGGGACGCCATGGAATTGTTATTGTTATGAAACGGTTGTAAAGGGGAGTGCTTCTGCGTGGATGTGGATCCACCGTCGACGGGGGCTTCATTGTGGTCTGTAAAGACAATAGTCTCCGGGGCTGCCAACTCTCTCTGCACGAGGCTGCTGGGGTGGACAGTGGAAAATCACCATTTGTAGTGCCTACAGGCCCACATCACGATCAGGACCACATTGGCCCAGGTGCTGTACGAACTGGCAGTGAGAGAGATGCTCTGCCCCTACCAATTTACAATCTGAACAGATAAAAGGTTGGAGGGTGAACTGGCACAGAGCGCGAGGTGATGTAACTTGACCAAGGCCATGCAGCAGGGCAGTGCCAGAGCCAGGGATAAAGCTCAGAGCTCCAGGGGCCTCGACCAGTGTCTACCCGCTAGAATGGAGGCTCTCAAATGGCACATGGATTGTGTGGAGCCTGGGCGAAGTGTGGGGCAGCATAGGGGTAATGCCTCCCACTAAATTTAGGATGATGGCGTCATCTCCCCCGCTGGGTGAGGGGTGCCAGGCTGAGAGTGGGGTGGGGGTTCCTGGTGCCTCACATGGGCAACCCCAGGCAGGCGTGAGAAGAGGGACCCTTAGGAGGAGAATAGAAACAGGGGAGACTGCTGTGTATGGCGGGTCTGGCACTCCTGGTGGAGTGAGGGACAGAGCCAGTCTAGTACCACGCTCTGGACTTTGCATGGCTGCTCCTGGCAGCCGCCGTCTGCCTCCCGTAGCAGCCGCAGCCCCTGCCACTGCCAGACACGCTCCCTGAGCTGCTCTGCAGTCTCCTAGGCTGCGGCTACACTTGTGAATTAAGTCGACTTAAACTTGCTTAAGTCGACTTAATTTACTCTGCGTCTACAGGACAGTTTCCGTAAGTCGACTTAAGGAAAATTAAATTGACTTTTTAAAACCTCATTTTAAGTCGACTTTTGGCTTAAGTCAACTTTAGAAAGTCAACTTAAGCCAGTGTAGATGTGGAGTAGCCCTTAGGTGACTCAAAGTTGACTTAGGGCTCTCCAGGACTCCCCCACTGCCCTCCTTTCCAGGGTGGTTGGCACAGGGAGAGCCTGGCATGCCCCCCCACAGGTCAGGGAGAGCCTGGCACGCCCCCCCACAGGGCAGGGAGAGCCTGGCACGCCCCCCACAGGGCAGGGAGAGCCTGGCATGCCCCCCCACAGGGCAGGGCAGAGCCCTGCCCACCCTTCCCCTATGCCCTGCCAGGGTCCCTGTCCCCCTTTGCCCCATTGTACCCAGGTACAATGGGGCAAAGGCTGAGCTCCCTGGCACTTGGCAAGGGGTGGCCCCCCTGCTCCCGTGGACCTGTCCAAGGTCCCCCTAGCCCCTAGAAGTAGACCTAGGTGTCCAGTGTGGATGCTCTAGGTCGACTTTGTAGGGTCCCCCCAAAGTCGACTTAAAATGTAGGTGTGGACATGCTAAGTCGACTTAGCTAAGTCAACCTAAATTTACAAGTGTAGACATAGCCCTAGAGGGGGTGGCTGTGTCCGCACATCTGCCAGAGGATCCCGATTACAAGATGTGCTTCCCCGTCGCCGCTGCCTTTCTCTCTGGCACTTCACATCTGGCTCCAGAGCTTTGGACATTGTTGCTAAGCACATAGGGTTTGTTTTTTTTCTGAAAGGGGGGAGAGTTGGGAGAAGAGGGCTCAATTGTTACACAAAAGTCCATGGGGTGGGGGCGTCCAATTAAAAAGTTTGAGAATGACTGCACTATAATGCAATGCCTCGGCAGGCCTCTCTGTTGCTCAGCTGGGAGGAAAAGCACTAACCACAGAGAGGTGTGTGATCTCGTCCTGCCACCATCTAAAGCCACAACGCTGGGTTCCTTTGCCTGCAGACCCAGCCCTTCCCGTGTGTAGCAGGAAGTGCTACCTTCACATTTCATTTGTTTCATTAGTTTGCTGATTCCAAGCCCTCCTGACCCACTTCCTGTTGTTAGAGCTGCTGTTTTCACTGATCAGTTCGGATTTTACCCCCAATGCTAATTAAAACCCCACTCATGGGGCTAAAACAAGACAGGCCCTCAGCTGGGTGCGAATCAGCCGCTTCTGGGGTGCTCTGATCATTTCCACCAGCCAAAACCGTAGCTCAGTACAGGTTCCAAAGTCTAGTTCAGCAAAACAAACAAGGGGTCGTGGGGCACTTTTAAAGACTGACACATTTATTTATTGCATGAGCTTTTGTGCAAGAAAATCCCACTTCATCAGATGCATGAAGATGGGGAACTTACAGAATGGGAGGAAAATAAATGCAGACGAGTGTAAGTCACAGGATCAGGTCAGACTGTTCCAGCAAATCAAAGCAGTTGTGTAGATTCAAACAGTGAAGAACCGCATGTTAGAGGGCAGGGAGGTAAAAAAGAAGGCAAAAATCACTTGTTGTAATAAGAAAACCAGACAAAATCCCTATTTAACCTGAAGGTGTCAAATCTGCATAGGAATTCCAACTCTGCAGTTTCTCTTTGAAACTTTGATTTTTAATCTATTTGCTTAAGTACGTTAGGTTGCTTAACATATCATCAATGGAGTGAGCAGGGAGATTGAAGGGTTCCCCTATTGTTTTTTGAATGTTGTTAGTTCTGATGTCAGAGTTGTGTCCTTTTATTCTTTCGTGCAGAGACTGTCCTGTTTGTCCAGTGTATAAGGCAGAGGGGCATTTCTGGCACAGACAAAGTGGCTGCGTCTACACTTGTAAATTAAGTCGACTTAAGCTTGCTTAAGTCGACTTAATTTACTCTGCGTCTACTCTACACTTAAGGAAAAGTTAAGTCGACTTTATAAAACCTCGTTTTAAGTCAACTTTTGGCGAAAGTTGACTTAAGCCAGTGTACACGTGGAGTACCCTTAAGTCGACTTAGGGCTCTCCAGGACTTCCCCACTGCCCTCCCTGCCAGGGTGGCTGGCACAGGGCGAGCCTGGCATGCCTCCCCACAGGGCAGGACAGAGCCCTGCCCGCCCTGCCCACCCTGCCCCTATGCCCTGCCAGGGTCCCTGTTCCCCTTTGCCCCATTGTACCCAGGTACAAGGGGGCAAAGGATGAGCCCCCTGGCACTTGGCAAGGGGTGCCCCCCCTGCCACCGTGGACCAGTCCCAGGTCCCCCTAGCCCCTACAAGTCAACCTAGCATCCAGTGCGGACGCTCTAGGTCGACTTTGTAGGGTCCCCTCAATGTCGACTTAAAATTTAAGTGCAGACATGCTAAGTCGACTTAAATTAACAAGCGTAGACATAGCCAGTGGGATTTTCTCCCCCAAAAACTCATGCAACAAATAAAGTCTTTAAAAGTGCCCCAGAACTCCTTGTTTGTTTAGCTCAGTGCAGAGAGAGTTGGGGCCTCGTGGGTTAATACTGAATGAATAAGTGGACCCAGGGCGTCAAGAGGGTGTTAGTGTGACCTGGTCAATGTACTATATTAAAGAGGATTTGGAAGCCGGAGAGATCTTGTGCCAACCCAATTTGTGCCAATGTCTGCGAACCTATTGGTCAGGATCTGGTGAAGTAAAAGAACGGGCACCGGGCGAAAGCGTTTTGGAACAAAATGGAGGGTTTGCACAGACCTTACTTAGCCAAAAGCTCCCAGAGTCTCCTTTTCAGAGAGAGGAGGCGGCTAGTCAGCGTCTCTTACTTTGTCAGCCCACCTTTCTTGGTGGGGAGGAAAGGGCTAATTGTGCTGTTCCGCTCGGACAACCAGCCACAAGGGGAGAAGAGACAGGAGTGTGAAAGTGGGGGAAATGCAGCTTTGGGGGATATTCAGAAGACCCTGTTCCAAAGGGGGAGCCGTGTCAGTCTATTGCAGAAAAACAACAGAGTCCTGTGGCACTTTTAAAGACTAAGAAAATCCCACTTCGTCAGACGCTTTGATGAGTTGCTCAGTTGCAGACAGATGCGAATAGTAGAGGGTAAAGGAACATGGGAGAAAGAGCGGGTTTGGTGTGTCAGGCTGGGGTCTGCACAGGTGCAGAGGTGTTGTGCTGAGGTCTGAATGCCCTTGTGCTGTTTGGCACTGGATGTAGAATCCCCTTTTAGTAGATCCCAGGAGGGGATGTAGCATGGAGGTTGATAAATGGCTCCATGGCAGTAGATGTGTGGGATGGGCTTTGACTGATCAAGGCCCTCTAGCTATGAATGAGACCCGGCACACTTGCCTGGGCAGAAATGCAACCCAAGGCTTAAATTCTTCACGTCCTGTGACCCTTTTACGACGACGAGCAGGAATGAGACTTTGTGCCGTGCAGAAGTGTGTTTATTGTCATGCTTGCTACACTCTAGTGCTGAAAGAATGGGGCAGTGATGGGCAGCAGCGGTGGATGGTGAGGAAGAGAAGCAGTGGGGATGAAAATGTACTCCTGTCCCATCAGAATATTCAAGGGTGGGAGGGCAAAAAACATCCACCTCAAATTGGGCTGAGAAGTGGAAATTTTTGCAAACTGATAATCTGAAGGAAGATCTGGTCAATTGAAACAGTTAATTTGGCTAATTTCAAAACATTTCATTTTGATTTCAACTTTTTTTGCCTTCCCTTTCCTTTCAACTCATTAAAATTTCAATAGGACAAGTGGCTTCACCCCAAAACTCGAAACAATTCATTTAGAAAATGTCAAAATAGGCAGTGTCCGCCATCTGGGAGAGAAATGGCCTAATATTTTCTATCGGGAGAGTCAGCAAAACTGACCTTTCTTTCCCCACAGGCAGTTTGGGTTTTAACGAACCGGCGTTGTCCAATGAAAGAGTGTGAATTGACTGTCTGCGTCAGGCCAAAATCCATGTGCTTTGAAACAGCCCCCGTGCCAAAGAGAGGATTGCGTGGCTGAGATAAAGTTTATTCCAATCGATTTGGGCCAAATCCTGAACTCCTTGCCATGATTTCACCCCCTCCTCACCCAAACTAACCTGGGAGATTTGCCTAACTGGGTACGGACCTCAGGACCTAGCCCTGTGTGTCCACCCTTGGGGGGAAGATTCTGACCCACCAGTTTGATAGTTAAATGCTGGGAAAATGGCTGCCCAAAAGGAGGCATCGGTGGGTCCTGTTTTGTTATTCTTACAGTTCCCTGTAAACCCCTGGGGAAAGAAAAGCCGGTGACTGCCGCCTAAATAGATGCAGAAGAAGCTGTAGCATCTTCCTCTCTGGTTCACTGCCCCATGGTCTTTCGAATCCAGGGAAGGTAGTTGGCGATGCGAGTGTACACGGACGGAGGGAACTGAAAACCATAGGAGACGATTCCTTGTGCCACTCCATTGCAGATCAATGGGCCACCGGAGTCCCCCTGGAACAGACATGGGGAAATAGGGTTAAGTATATAGGTGCCACGGGCTTGCTGGAAAGAACACAGCGTTGGTGCTGAATTCCAAGCTCAGCTCCACCACTGTATTATCCCGGGATTGACGTCTCCGGTCTTGTGTGGACTAGGGAATATCGTAGTGGCTTGAAGCTGTGGCTGCCAGCCCTGTGAGCCCTAGGAGGCAGGGTGATAAGTACCCTGGCTGAAAAAGAAGGGCAACATTTCTGAGTGCCCCTTTGGTGTCCCCTGTTGCTCGTCCCTAAAGCGGGCAATGAACGCTTCTGGGGATGCTAGAGGCTTATTGCAGGAGGTCCTGTGGCCTGCGTTGCGCAGGAGGTCGGACTAGATGATCATATTGGTCCCTCCTGACCTTAGAGTCTATGAGGTACTTCCCACCCCGTGACCGCAGAGCCCGGCCGAGGAGGAAGGGACGGGGAACGTACATAGTTGACGTCGCTGAGTTTGTGGTAGCTGGCCGCACAGACCATGCCGTTGGTGAGCTCTGGGTAGAACAGGAGACATTTCCTCCGGCTCAGGACGGTGGCATTAGTCTCGAAGAGCTTGTTGGTCGCCACCTCGGAGTCAATGTAGCCCCAGCCCGACACGATGCACCGGGTGTCCGTGTGGATGTCGCTGCTGCCCTTGGGCAGGGGGATGACCTGGACGTATTTATTCAGCTTGGCTTTGCTGCTCAGCTGTTATGGGGGGGAAGCGAACATGGCAGGAGGTGAACAGGAAGGTTTTCACATTTGGTTTTGTTCCCCCCCCCCCCAGTGGGTCTGGTTATCAGGCATCTGACTGGGGGACGGGGTTGAAATGGGGGAGGGACGGGGCTTGAGTCTGAGCCACAAAGCTGGACAGGTCCTGACGTTCTGATCAGCGATGCGATGCCAGCCCCGGGATGCACCACGGGCAAGGAATTCCCTAGCTAGCTGGCCTCTATTGTCCTCCTGGCCTCTATTGTCCTCCTGCTCTTCCGCTGGGAATGGGCTCTCGTGGAACAGGCCGAACCCCTGGTGAACGCTTCCCCTGGCCTCTTCTGTGCCAACCCACAGAGGGTCTGAGAAACGCTGCCCTCAGTTACAGAACTGGCAAGCTGCAGCGGTGAGCGGGGAAGGTTCCTGGGTCAGCAGCTGAGAAGACAGCCGTCACAGAAGGAGAGCGCCTGCTGAAGTAGCTCTAAACACCAGCGGGATGCCGTGAAGCACATACAATCTACAGGCCCTAAGGGTGCATCTGCACTGTGGCAAAAACCCCTGGCCCCGCCTCTGTGCCTAGAGCAGCTGGCTCAGGTGCAGAGCAAAAAACTGGGTTTCAAAACCCGAGCCTCAGCGTTGACACTGCAAATTTGAGCCCTGCATCTTGAGTCAGCTGTCCTGGACCAGCTGCTGAGCTTTTATTGCTGTGTAGACGTGTCCTCAAACAGCTGCCGGTGCAGGGGTTCACCAGCCGGGGGGCATCCTGTTACCTTTAGGAGAAGGATGTCGTTATATGGCACATATGTGGCACTGTACTCGGGGTGCAGGTGGTAGCTTTCCACGGCAAACATCTGCTGGGAGGCCTCAGGGACATGGTAATCGTGAGCTCCCAGGATGACTGTGATGTCCCTTCAAGTGACAGAAAACATCACACATCAGGTCCACAGCTCTGCCTTGGCGGATGCATGGGGGGAGGGAAGGGTCATGTTTTCACAGTCAAACAGCACCTTACATTCAAAACTACTTGCGTGTAGGCAGTATTCCCTAGTGGGCAGAGCAGCGTGCTGTGACTCAGGATGGAGATGGAGATTCATTTCCTGCCTCTGATCTGCTGTGTAAACTTGGGCAAACCAATCCCCTCCCCTCCCAAACCTCAGCTGTTAAGACTTTAAGCTGACCAGGGTAGGGACTGTATCTTATTACGGGGTTGTCCAGCAGCCGGCGTAGCTGGGCCCCACATCTCTAACAATCTGTAATGAGAGAGGTGTCAGGGCTGAAGCAATTGGGTGCTGGGGCCCAAGCGATTCTTTTCTTTCTTTTTTTACATTCATAACTGATTCAGGAAGGCCAGAAAACGGGGTCAGTTGTGGGAATGAAGGGCCAACGAGGAAGTAGGCTCAGTTGTTGAAGGAATTCCCTGATTAGCAATGGGGAAGGCTCTCCCATGGAGGTGCAGAGCTGGGGAGTGGGAAGGGAGTTTGCTCTAAGAATATTCTTGTCCTCTCCAGCTGCGCCTGGCCCTGTGAGGTGCTGGGCAGCCTCTCCTCCCATGGGAGGTGCCAGCACCCTGCAAGATGAGCCCTGAAAATAACTCCATCTCCCCTGCCCTTTGTGCAGTCAGCTATGCCTGTCAAAGCAGGCGGAAAGAGCTCCCAGGTCAGGGTGACTGTGACCCGCATTCTGCACCCATTTGCCCTGTTGTGACTGGGTAGGTTGGGCGCAGAGCCATGGAGAATCAGGACCCAGCAGTGGTGACCTGCTCTTTGATTTAGGGTAAACCTGTTCCGGAGCTGCTTAACCAGATTGACTTCAGCTGTGTTTAAAGTGGAATCAGTGTGACCCCACAGCCTTTCAAATCTGGGTAGCCTCGTGGGTAGAATCCTGGATTGGGACACATTCCCAGCTCTGCCACTGGCCTATTGGGTGACCATGGGCAAGTCACTTCACCTGCTGGTGCCTCAGTTTTCCCCATCTGTAAAATGGGGGGGGGAGAGAAATGATATTAACCTCCCTTGTTGAGATGTACCTGTACTTGCTACATGAACGCTAGTGATTCCTATAACGAAATTGATTTAAAATCACACCTTAAGTTAAACAGGTGCAGCTCTCTGGGCAGACAGGCCCTGAGTCTGCCAGACATGTTCTGAGTGAGTCTGGCTCCTTAGTGAATTTCCCAACCCTCTGGCTGAACCTGTGCCCACGTTTGTGGGGAAGGAACAGGGCTTACCCCATGCAGTGAGCAGCGGTCATCACCCAGTCGGGGGCCACCAGAAAGCCCCCGCAGTTGAAATTCCCAGAATGCTTCAGAGCTGCCATGTAGGGTCTGGAGTGGGGTGCAGCCTCATGCCCCCCCACAATCCGACTCTGCAAAGCACCTGCAAGACACAGACTCCTGAGCAGGAGGAGACGGGACGGGCACCTTCTGCACGTGGTACATGGATGGACCCTGGATAGTAACCCCAGCCCCGGCTTCCTCTACTCACCACTACGGGCCAAGGGGAAGGCCAGCAAGAAGAGCAGGAGACTCGGGGTCTGCTCCATCTTTGAGTTCCCAGCTTCTTGGGTCCTCTTCCAGGTTGAGGGAGGGTGAGGCTGAGCTTTCTGCTGCCCCACGGCTGGTTTTATAGTTTCAGACCAAAGAAATTCGGAAGGCAGGAAACCCACGTGCCGTGCTGATCTAAGCAATCTGGACTGAGCTGCGCTTTCCCCCGCTGCATCGCCCATCTCCTCCTGCCTGGCTGCTGACCATCTCATGCCAACTCCCCATTTCCTGTCCCCGTCCTCCCCCCGCTCCTCTGGGTGCTGCACTCTGGCTGTCTTGAGACTCCTCGGTCACTAGAGGTGGCTGCAGACCTGTCCTTTGATGGTCTGAGTTGCATCCACAGTTCTTGCTCTGGAGTGGGCGGTCCGAAGGCTTTTGCAACGCTAAGCACCATTGGGATTTTGCTATGAACCAGGCCCTGATTGGAACCAGGAAGGACAGGTCGCAAGGGAGAATGCAGGCAAAACCTCAGCTAAGAGTGACACTCGGCAGTTGCAGGTGACGCCTGACCCAAGGTTCAAGTGCCCTATGTGTATGACGTGCACACTTCTGCCTGGCGCATGTTGAGCGAGTCTCACACTTGCACAAGGCTCTTCGGAGCAGATGCTCAGCCAGTTATCCAACCATCGGCAGGAGATTGTGCCATCGGTTGGAGGGGAAGGGATAAGAACAGAAACAGAGTGATAAGGAGGAACGCTGAGATAATGCTCAGGCTGCGCGTGCAGAGATAGGAGCTCAGAGCACCACAGGGCGTTGGGAATTCAAACGCTGTGGAACCTCCGCATCAAATTCCCACGCGATTGGAGAGGCTACCAACTGTCTGGGACCTTCCCATCATTGCTCGGCCCAAATCCATCTGACTCACCTTTGGGCCAGTGGATTTAGTGCTTATCGGAAGGGCAATTTTTTCTCCAACATGTGAAATCAATTGTGAGCTGTGCCGGCCATCTGAAGTGTTGGCGGATCCCTGTGTGAAGCCGGGTGGGAGCTCAGGCCAGGTCTCAGAGGAGACTGACTAGAGGCTTTCATTTGTCTGGGATTACATTTTCATTTGTATTAAAATAGTGCCATAAAGCCCTGGCCCTATTGTACATGGTGCTGTATGGACACATAGCAAGAGGCTGTCCCTGCTGCAGAGAGCTCACAGTCTAAGCAGACAAAGGACGGGAGCTGAAACTGAGGCACAAAGAGAGGTGACATGCTGTTCATCCGACTCTGAGCCCATTGTCTTCTCTACTAGGGCACACAACTTTCCGGGGCTCCATTCAAAAAAGCCCTTAACACTGAAACCAGTTTGTCAGCCATCTCCCTCGGGGCCAAGGACTGTATGATCAGAGGTCATCTTTCCTCCTCAAAGGCCAAGACTGAAGTCAACAGGCATGGGGAAACTTGCCCTGTCACTGTGGGTAGATGGAGGGCTCTGTTCTGAGTATGCAGACGTCAGAGTGATGTGCAACTTCAAGACCTAGACAGATAGTGGAATACGTAAGGATGAGCCAATAATCAGGTAGATGTGTGTGGTTTTAGACCAGAAAGAACCACTGCGATTATCTAGTTTGATCTCCTGCCCAACCCAGGCTGTAGGTCTTCTCTGCATTATTTAGTGTCTCAACTGCAACAGCTGTGTGTGTTAGAACAAGAGCCCATTTTTTTAGAAAAACATCCAACACTGATCTCTCCCATGAAAGCTCAGGCGAAAAATAAATTTGTTAGTCTTTAAAAGTGCCCCAGGACTCCTTGTTTGTTTAACTCTTATTTAAAAATGTCCAATGATGGAGAATCCACCTTAATAAATTGTTCCAAAGCTTAATCACCCCATTATTAAAAATTGGCACCTTATTTTTGTCTGAATTTTTCTAGCCTCTGTTTCTAGCTACTGAATCTTGTCAGTCCTTTGTAGGCTAGACAGAAGAGCTCTGTACTCTGAAACTTCTGGTCCACATGTAGGTACTTCTAGGCTGATCCAGTCATCCCTTAACCTTCTCTTTGATAACTAAACAGATGGAGCCCCTTACGGCTCTCTCAACACAGGACACGGTTTCCAATTCTTTAATCATTCTCTTAGATCTTCGTAGAACCCTCTTCAATGTATCAAGGTCCTTCTTGAATTTTGGACACCAGAGCTGGACATGGTTTGTCAGTAGCAACTACATCAGCCCCAAACACAAAGGGGCTCTCTACAAATACGTGATATTCCCGTTTACGCCTCAGATGGTTGTAGTGGCCACTAAATTGCATCAGAAGCTCATGGTCAGCTGACTAGCCACGCTGACTGCCAGATCTTTTCAAGCCACGGCTTCCCCCATCCTGCATTCTTTGCTCCTAAGCGTATGACTTTATACTTGGCAATATTAAAACACACTTTGTTTGCATGTGCCCCTCTTTACAGAGTCATTCAGATTGTCTATATCAGTGAACTGTCTTCATTATTTTCCACTTTCCCTTCTTTGCAACACCTGTAAACTTTATCAGGAATGACTGTATGTTTTCTTCCAACACATGGACAAAACCATTAAATCGCACAGAGCCAAGAGATCAATCAGGAGCTGATTTGTAATTCATGTAAAGTTCATGACTGAGACACAGATAATGTGTCTGCCAACTCTATACTCTTTAGTAGCACCCTTCCCACCTCCAGTTGTTAAATGCATTCATTTTTACAACACTGTTTCCTTTGTTATGACGCTTTATTCTCAGTTGTCTCACCATCCCCTCCTCAACTGGCGGAGGGGGCGAAAATGGCATCTCCTAGTGGCAAGAGAGGGCTTTACTTTCACCTGGGATTTGTACACGTTTCCGTGCTATGGTTGATGGGTTGCACAGCACTCACTGCTGCAGCTCTTGTGAAGCAGAAGAAGCTAAGTGGGACCGCAGGGGCCTCTGATTGGTGTATAAGGGAGTCTCCTTTCTCAGGGGGGCAGGGAGCCAGGCAGCACAGCTGTGGGTGAGCAACTGATAATAATGAGATGCAAATTGGCCCCTACAGAGCATAAGAAAAATCCATGTGTGTTCTTCTTGCACGTGCGTTTGTCAGGCCCGGAACTCCTCTGAGTCCTCTCCCATTGGGCGTGCGGTGCGTTGAGGAGTGTGTTGGAACTGTGCACCAGGGGGAGGAGGGCGTCTGGTCCTGCTGGGTCTCAACAGGAAGGCAGTCTGGGAAGAGCCAGCTGCTAACCACAGAGCCGGGTGGACTGTGTGTTATGGGAGGGCTGCAATCGGTACATGCCAGGGGCAGAAACTGAGGTGACTCCTGATCTTTCAGGGCCTGCATCTCAGCTCTAGCAAGAGGAGGTCAGCTTGATTGCTATCTCCTTTCTCCAGCCCAGACGCTGGGGCCAGCCAGCTCCTGTGGTTCTCAGCACTGGGACCACTTTGCCTCTGGGCATGTTGACTGGAAGCAGGTGAGTGCCCCCGGCTGGTGAGATTCATCAAGGTGCCTGGGCGGCATCTGACTCCCAGCCTGTGAGCAGAAGACATGTTTGTGGCCAGCCAGCTCCACAAAGTCAGGGCACCTGAGCCTTGGTTCTCCTTTGGCTCAAGAGGCCCCATGGGACCTGCTTGCCGTGGGTGTTACGCTATCTCCTGCTCACACGCTGAACTACTTCGCTGTGTGTGACCTGAATTCAGCTCACATCCCTTCCTCTGTGCAGCCAGGGCAAGACGCCCCTGATTTGGGGAGAGAGTGAGGTGCCGGGACACTGATGACTTTCCGCCCATGCAGAGAACCTCAATCTTCCCTGGACCATGCAGACCCAGGAGCTGCCCAGACCCTGTCCAAATCCAGCACTAGTCTGGCATGGGGTGAATTCCCTAACCACGCTTGGCCTTCTGTTCCCCTCTGACTGTCGCGTGCCTACAGGGACTCACTAGAGACTGCGGTGGGGGAGCAGGCACATCTTGAGTCTGTGCATATGGGGAGGGAGGGTCTGCAGGGTGGCAGGAAGGGGATGGAGGATGGTGCAGGTACCCAAGGGCAGGCAGAAGGGAGTGCAGAGAACTGGAGAGGACCCTGCCTGCACGTGCAACTTTGCAGCAGGGAGAGCTTTGTGCTCATCTCACTCGTCCATGGTGGGGGGCTCTCGTCTCCCACTGTGCAGCAGGTGGCTCTCAGCCCACACAGTCTTAGCTCCTTGGTGTATTCTTTGCTGGCATGAGTGCTCCTTCCTTTCTGGAGCACTTTGCTGATCTCCATCTGGAGACCCGCTAATTTCTACTCCCCCCCCACCCCCGATGCCATAAAGACATCCCGGACCACGAGCATCAGACCTGTGGGGAAGGGGAGACCAGGGAAGCCGCTTCTATCTTGCGGCTGAACTTGAAGGTGATTTAGATTGTTTTTTGCCTCCTCCACCCACCTCTCAGCTGCGTTGGGTGGGTCCATCCTGCAAAACTGTGGTTAGTTTCTAGTGTGTTGCAACTTCTCTTTTTATTCTTTTGCTAGGTACAAGTAAGGCATGCCCCGCACAGCAGCCTTCACTGCTACCTCTGCCAGGGCCTCATGCTGACACCAGCATAGCGTCTCCAGGCTCCCACCCTCACACGCCGGGCAGCAGAGGCTCAGAGCCCTTCTTGACAAGTGAATCCAGAGGTGCTGAGAAGTGGTGTGCTATTCCCGATCCAGACCTTCCTCGGTACAGAAAGCAGGTTAGTCATTAATATTTGCATTGCAACATGGCCAAGGCTCCTGGGTTCTATTCCTGGCCCTGCCCTGGCTCCCTGCGTGACCTCGGACCAGCCACACCCCTTTTCTGTGGCTCAGTTTCCCTTCTGCTAAAATGGGATGATGTTACTTGACTCATCTGCGTGAGGTGCTTTGAGATCCTCACATGGAAGATGCGTTGCCAGTCCTCAATCTTAATAGCGTGGGTTTCCAGAAAGCTTGCTCTTACACCCTTCCGGCTCCAGACTGGCACATGCCCAGAGCTTGCCTTGAAAGAGCCGGGCACATCCAATCTGTGTGCAGAGAAGCCAGGTGCTCTAAGCACCCACAGATGTGAGCTAACACTTGAGACCGGAGGGCCAGGCTGGAGGCTAGAGGGTCTCTTCTTGATGGATGCAAGGAAGGTGTCTAGGCACTGGAGGGATGTGGGAGATTAGGGAATGAGCGCTCCATGAAAGGCTGGGCCTTGGGGATGCCCTCCCACAAAGCTGGCCTATATGTAGGCACAGGAAAGGCAGTGCTCCCAGAGCTAAGAAGCTTTCACTGAATGCAGAGCTACACCATCTAAGCAGGTTAGCTATAGACCCCATCAGGCCAGCTGTGGAAAAAGAAAGGCTCTGGATATTGCCACATTCGTGTTCCAGTTGTGTGTTCCCATTTCCCAATGAACAGGGTGAGGGTAACCCAGCCCTCACTGCTGAGAAATGATTTCAGCCCAACTGGGCAGTGCGATGCTGTAGCTCACAACAGGAAACCTTCTTGAACAACAGGAAGCCTTCACTGTCTATCAGGCCATACAATGCCAAGCGTTTCAAAACATCTCACGTTGGCTCTTCTCTGCTCTTGTTTGCAGAATCGCGGCGTGCCGGTTCTGATCGCTGTTCCGTCGCAGGCTGCTGGGCTTGGGCGTGGGGCCAGGCCCGTCTTCGTGCCTTCTCTAGCGGTAGCTTCCTCAGGTTGCTGGGCAAGGGACTTGCCAGTTCCTCGAAGGATGCCTGCTTCAGAGCTAAACCATCTGGTCACGCCTTCTCTTCCTCCTCTCCTAAATGAGAGCCTGGAGGCCCGGGCCAGCCTGCTGTACAGCGTGGACTCCTGTCTACATCTGGCAGCCAGGTGGAACATCAACCTCATCGTGCAGCACTACAACTACACGGGGAAACTGAGCAACCGCCGGCCCCAGGAGGATCGGATGAGTCTCCTCAAGGTGGCCTTCATCAGCATCAGCTGCCTCATCGTGATGGAGAACCTGCTGGTGCTGCTGGCAATCGTGCGGAGCCTGCGGGCCCGCCGGTGGGTCTACTCCTGTATCGCCAGCATCACGGTGAGTGACCTGCTGGCCGGCGTGGCCTACATCTCCAACCTCTGCCTGTCGGGCAGCAGGACCTTCCAGCTCTCGCCCGCCCTGTGGTTCCTCCGGGAGGGCGTCCTCTTCATCGCCCTGGCCGCCTCCACCTTCAGCCTGCTGGTGACGGCCATCGAGCGGTACAGCGCCATGGTGAGGGCCATCGCCGAGAACGAGGCCAGCAAGACCATGCGCCTCCGTGGCCTCATTGTCTCCTGCTGGGTCTTGGCCATCCTCATCGGGATGCTGCCTCTGCTGGGCTGGAACTGCCTGTGCGACTTCTCCAACTGCTCCAGCCTGCTGCCCCTCTACTCCAAGAACTACGTCCTCTTCTGCGTCGTCATGTTCAGCATGATCCTGCTGGGCATCGTGGTCCTCTACGCCTCCATCTACCACCTGGTCCGGGCCAGCTCCCAACAGGCCCTCACCCGCCACAACCGCAAGCGGTCGCTGCGGCTGCTCAAAACCGTCCTGATGATTCTAGGGGCCTTCATCCTCTGCTGGAGCCCCCTCTTCGCCCTCCTGCTCCTCGACGTCTTCTGCACCTCCCCGGCCTGCAGACTCCTGCAGAACATGGACTGGGCCCTGGCGCTGGCCGTGCTCAATTCAGCCATCAACCCGCTCATCTACTCCTTCCGCAGCCTGGAGGTGCGCCGCGCCGTGCTGGCCTTCCTCTGCTGCTGCTGTATCCACCTCGGGCTCCGGGGGCCCGGGGACTGCTTGCTCATGGCCGACATCAGCTCAGGATCCTCGATGGATAGCTCCCTGAGGATCCGTGAGAGCTTCCGCAGCTCCGTGATGCTCAACAACCGGCCCCAGCCCCGGACCAGAGCACTCTCCAGCAACTCTAGTATGATGAGCAACCTGGCCAGTAACTGATGGGGTGGCAGGAGCGGACCTGCCCATGGCGACTTGCCCTCCGGCATGGGACTGGGGGTCAGCAATAAGACCCGGCAGCGTCACCTGCCCTGCAGGAAGCCAGCAGCAATTTGCTGGCTGCTCAAAGCATTTGCCACGGCTGCAAGAGTGTCTTACCCTGGCTTCTGCCCCGCCCGGCTTCGCCTCACACACTCCATCTAACCTGGAACTGACCCTTGTCTCTGATTCCTGACGTCTGCCTCTGGTTCTGACCCTGGGCTCCGATTCTGGCTGTGACCCTTGGTTCTGGCATCTGGCCTCTGACTCCAGCTGCCCTAACCACTAGGTTTGGCCACCCATGGGCCAGTCCCTGACACTGGGGCACTTGTTTTGAGAGGAGGTGGGAGGGGCATAAACAATGACCGCACAGGGCTCGATGTCTGGTGCCTGGGGGAATATCACTCTTCCCCCTGCCCTGGATGCCTGGGTTCAAGGCTAAGCTCTGGAGTGAGTGAAGGCTGATGATGACTGAGACAAAGTGCACGTGCTCTGGTGTGCCTGCAAATCTGGGCTGGGCTTTTTTTCCTCTGTATGTCTGGGATCTGCATGCAGTTATGAGTTGGACACTGCTTCTGGGTGTGTGCTGGGATTGTGATTATAGGCTCGGTCATCCATTGTGGCTAGCGGTGCTCTCCCTCCCCGTATGCAGCTGATGAACTGTGGGCGTGCTGCAGCCGGGGAGCAAAACCCTCCAGCAATTCCCCTCTGTCTCATCATGAGGCCAAGGCGGTCCCAGCACGAGAGCCCAGCCACCAGGCAGGCTGGAAGACTCGTATCTGCACCCCGATGTGCAGCCCTCAGATTCGCGGTGAGCAGCCCACGAAGCCGTGAGCGTGACGGGGTTAACCACCTTGGCGGGGGCTGAGCTGCAACTGCTGGCGTGGTGCCATTCCATCGGGCTGGGCACCATGCCAGGGCAGCCGTGACTTACAGACCTGCTGCGCCTCCGTCCCACGGCATATGGCTCTCCTGCAATTAATTAGGGGCCGGACAGTGTTCCTCCAGGCTGGGTGGACTGCTCAGAGTGAACTCCAAGGCCTGCTGCATTTGTGCGGCAGGCTGGTGGGGAGGCCCATTTCAGTCCAGGTCCAAGGGGTGGGTGCACCCATAGCTTTGTGCCCCTTCGGAGAGGTGGGGCACCCTTCCAGCACACCTGCCAGCCTGGCACGGACTCAGCTAAGTCCGTGGTGAAGCACCAGCCCTGAGCACAGGAGAAGGGCTGGCTCTGGGCCCTGAATTGTGGACACGTTGAGCTGCAAAGGATACACAGGGTGCTGCTTTGCCTTGGTCTCAGTGGGTTTTGGGTTGGGTCTTTAGGAAAGCAGCTCCATTTCCTACCTGACGTGGAAATGACAGTGAGAACAACGCTGTCTTTCCAGGAACCTTTTGCAAGCCGGGTTTTGCAACATGCAGCTTACAAGCCTCAGTGCAATGGCCTGGAGCCAGATCTGTAGCGGCTCTGCACCGAAGGACTGGGAGCCATAAAGGCATGCCCCCAAATCTTGGGATGCATTGCATGGGGGTAAGAATTCCCAAGAAAGAGGGAGGCATTTATGGGACTAGTCCAGAGGTCTGTACTCAACTCCCCACACTTTCCTGCTGCCCCAAGTCCATGAGAATTGGCTCGAAAGAAGAAACACAAGACTTGCCCTGGTAATGATTTTAATCAATCAATTTCCCTGTAGGCGGGCCAGTCTCCAATCTGCAGAGGGGAAACTGAGGCTTCAATATCACAGCTAGGGAGAGAACTCGTCCCGTCCTAGGCTTGATCCACACAACCATCCTCCCTCATAACAGCAAGGAGCCTCCGCCTGAGTCTAGCATTAGCGTGATAGCTGCCTTGGCGTCCTGCATGGCCTCTGGAGAGTGACCTCCTGCGGCTCTCTCCTCTAAGCCCTGGGTCTCTGGTCCAGATGGTTCAGATATGGCCTCGCTGGGAACATGTGGCGAGGGCAGGCTGTGCTGGCCGGGGTCCAGCAAGGCAAGTCAAGGCAGCCAAGCGTGGGCTGAGCTGGACGTGGGCGGGATGTGTAGATGGCCGCGGCAGGAATGCAGTAACGGGGGCCTGATCGTGTGGATTGGGCACAGTGGCGGTCAGGGGCTGCCTGGTGGTCCAAAAGAAATGGCGAGGGAGAAGGGGGGGAAGGTGGCTGGATATCAGGGGGCTTTGGCAATGCTTGCGAGCTGTGCTGGGGGGTAGCTGGGGTACAGTCAGTCAGGATGGCCATGGGAGAGGGGCATCCACTGGGGATGGAGAGCTGTTGGGGGTTACAGGAGCGGTACTTAGAGCCTGCCGCAGGTCTGCAGCACCCAGCGGCCATGCTGAAGGATGCCCCAGGGGATTGTGGGGATCTCATCCCACTGTTTGCTGCAGAGTAAGGTGGTGCTGGTGGTGCAGATGGGGGAGGGCATTCTGGGGGAGGGAAGCAAGGCTGCGGGGTGGTGTTTGTGGGCAGAGACCTCTGTTCAGCATCACTCCAGCAGAGCAAAATGGACCTGTGCCTTTTTGTAGCTACTGTGAGAAACAGTGTGATCCAGCGGACGCAGGGACCCTCTGTCTCTCTTTCCCTTCCCTGCTGCAAACTAAAAAGGAACCCCAACAGCTAACCTTGCTCGACCGAAGAAGCTGAAAGCACCTCCGCTGCCCAGGAAGGAAAGGTTATCAGTGACCAACATTGCCACTTGCAAAGCAGGCTCTGATTGACACACTGCCCTGAGGTCTGCACTCACGGGACTCCAGCTGAGCTCCCCTAGCAAAAGAGATGCAGGGATTTTGTAAGCTCACTTCTGCAATAAACCTTTTTACAAGAAAGTCACCGGTTTGGCAACGCCTCCTTCCGTTCTTCTGCCACCAGCTGAACAGTACATCCCATGGGATAGGTTCTGACGTATTAGAGGGAAGTGAATTCAGTGCTTGTGAAAGGTGCCACTAACTTCTTGTGCACCTTGGGCAAGTCACTGGGGGATGGTGTGGACATTTTCCAAAAAAGCCCCTGGGCAGATTTTCAAGCTCCCACAGGTGTGGCTGGGTTTTCAACCCCCCTCCACTGCCACCTCCTGGTTTCCCCTAGTGATTTCTTCAGCATCGGCCTAACTCAGCTTAAACCAATGCTGAGCTGTTGGGAAAACACCCTCCTCACTCTCTCTGGGCCTCAGTCTCCCACCTGTGAAATGGGTATCATCCTCCTTCCTTTCTCCCATCCTTTGTTTGTCTGATTTATTTAGGCTACAAGCTGTGATTGGCAGAGACCACCCCTCATTATGTGTCTGCAGAGGCCTCAGGGCAATAGATTCCATAGGTCCTACTGTAATACAAAGAATAACTCGCCTATAACACATTCAAGTATTTATAACACACCCCCTGTTGCAGCACTGGAAGGAGCTGATATAACCCGACCCTTCCTTTAAAGTCTATCATCTGAGATATGAATTAAACCTTATAAGGCCCCCGTTCATCAGATCCCATTGTGCAGGGAAACTGAGGCAGACAGAGAGGGAGGCTAAGTTTAAGGTCACACTGAGACTCAGTGGCAGCGCACACCTGGAACCCAGGATGCCTGAGGGCCTCTCACTAACCACTAGATGAGAGGGCCTCTCTCGGGACAAATCCTCTAGTGTCCAGTGCTATAGAAGGACAAGGGAATCTCCCATTGCTAACAAAGGGCTGGGAAAACCCTTTGGGGCTCACAGAACCTTTCCAGACAAGCTACCTAAAACTCTTATGGTTCTGGATGCCGCTGCAGACTTGGAGCTCTGGAAAGGGTCACCAAGGCCTAAGGATCAGATGGGGGAACCTGGGTGAGTTTTACAGCTTCCTGTGGGAGTCCGAGGGCCTCGTGAATTTTGCTTTGAAGAACCAGCACCTGACACTCAGGGGGGCGGATCACCATGCTCACAGCGCCGTCAGTCACACCCCACCTCCCTTGAGGTGCTGCTTGAGATCTGGCTAAGGAGTCAAACACGCTGGGTGGATTTAGAGGCACTGTAACAATTTGTATCGTGGAGTGGGGGGCACTGGGAGCCATTTCACCAAACTGTAAAGCCTGTATATGATGGAAATCATTTCAAGCCAGGCAGTGCAGGAGCACACCCAGTTCCAGCACCTGGGTGTGGACTGTAAGGGCAGGAGAGGACCCTCTGGAGCATCCGTACATCACGTTCCTCTATCTATCGGGAAAACTAAACTTTGAGGCTCAGTGGCCTTTGACACCCTCTTGTGGGTATGATGCAGAATCACAGGGCTGGAGAGGACCCTGAGAAGTCATCACCTCCTGCTCCCTTTGCTGAGGCAGGACAAAATAAAGCTGGACCATCCCTGACAGGGGTTTCTCCAACCTGTTCTTACAAATCCTCCCATGACGGGGATCCCACAGCCTGCTTTAGAAGTGTGGCCCAAAGCTGAACTACCCTTCGAGTGAGAACGGTTTTTCCTAATATCAATCCTAAATCTCCCTTGCTGCAGATTAAGCCCATCGCGTCTTGTCCTGCCTCCATTGGCCATGGAGACTCACTGTCCTCTTCCGAACAACCCTTAACATTTGAAGCCTGTCATGAGCTTCCCCCTCTGTCTTTTTTTCTCAAGACTAAACATGCCCAGTTTTTTTCTAACCTTTCCTCGCAGGTCAGGTTTTTCTAACATTATATTACTTTTGTTGTCCCCTACACCCTTCCCAATTTGTCCTCAGCTTTCTTCAGGGGTGGTGCCTAGAACAGGATGCAGCAGCCAATTGAGGCCTGACCGATCAGAGGAGGCCCACGACCTGCCATATCTCTTAGAAAACATCCCGTTAATGCAGCTCCTTTCAACATCACATTGTTGACTCAAATCCTGTTTGTGATCTACTATATCCCCCAGATCTTTTCCAGCAATGCTGCCACTTAGCCAGCTATTGCCTGTTTTGTAGTTGTGCATTTGATTTTTTTCTTCCCTTCCCAAGGGAAGTACTTTGTACTTCTTTTCATCTTGTTGATTTCAGACCGGTTCTCTAAGCGCTTGCCGACACTTGAAATGTTACCGCTCCAGTGTAGACACTGCCTACGTCAATGGGAGGGGGTTGTCACATCAGCACAGGTAACCCACCTCCTTGAGAGGCAGTAGCTAGGCTAATAGAAGAATTCTTCCATCAATCTAATGCTGACGACACTGCTGGTCAGGTTGACGTAGCTGCTTTTTCACACCCGTGAGCTACGTAGCTAAGTCAAGTTAATTTTTTAAATGTAAACCAGGCCTAATTTATTCCTTCTGGAAGCTCCCTAAACCCTGCTCTGGTTCAAAAGCTTCATGGAGTGGAAGTTCAGGGGCCCAGGCATGTGGGAAGCAGGTCATCCTTTAGTCTGGTTTTTCAGAGGACAAATAATTGGCCTGGCCCTCCTGAGTCACTAAGCCCAGATCCTGCTGTTGCAGGCAACTCCTTCACACAATTCCATTCAAAACTGTAACAAGCTCCACTCTAAAACTAGTCAGGTTGTTTGCCCACAATGCCTCCTTGGGCGGCTGTGTCAGAACCTCCCTCTCCCACTGGTTGGAAACCTCCTTCTTCACATGCACAGCTGGGTGGGAGGCGTGCTCAGATTCTCCTTGTCCAGCAGACAGTCTTCCTTCTCCCCAGCATGGGCTAAAGGAGAGAATCTCCATTAACCTTTAGCAGTCTAGGGCACATGACCTGCAGTTGGGCAGTTCTAATTCCACCCAGCAGTGGGCAGGTGCTGAGGCCTGTGCCCCAGAAGTGAGAGGGGAAGGTCTGGTTCCTGGGAGGTGTTTGATGCTTTGAGTTCTTTTCTCTGCCATGGGAGGTGATATCGGTGGTAAACCCAGTGGATGAAAAGTGTGTGGGACTCAAGACTACCTCCGGGTGTCTCAGGAACAGCTCTGCTTATGGACCTGGGTTGTGAGAGTGGAATTCTCAGCTTCATTTCCAGTGGATCTGTGAATAGGAGACTTCTGATAGAAAGAAAAGAATCTTACAGACTCTTTCTATCTGTCTAGCACACCACTGCTCTCTACAGGGTAGAATCAGAAGTGCCTACCTGTGTCTTACAGCTTCTACACTGCTAACAGCCGAGGAAGATTTCCTGTTAGCTCAGGTGGAGGGTTGTCTTTTGCAGGAGGGGGCTTTTAAATTCCATCCGTGGTATCACTGGCATGTTCTCAGAGACTGGGGCACACCGTGGAGTCAGTTCATTGTTGTGCCTCAAGTCTATGGCTGACTCCACGGTCATTGGCATCTTTGGTGGCAATCTCAACAGGGAGACCAATGAGGCATCATAACCATTAGCTCCTGTAGCCACAGAGCTCAAAGCACGTTGCAAAGGCCAGCCCCATTAACCCCACTGAAAAGTTGGGGAAAATAAGGTGCAAGGAGGAAAAGCAACTTGCCCAAGCTCAGCTAGCAGCAGAGTCAGGAATAAAATCCAGATCTCCTGAGGGATCTGCTGCCCTATGTTGAAATTTACACCAGGGTTCTACCAGGTCAGGACTGAAGCAGGCAGACAGCTGCGGGTGGAATTATAGGCTCCTTTAGTGTGGATTTGACATCCTTTCCCACTCACATGTTATATTAGGGGTCCACATATAAAGGGCTAAAGAATGATCAAGAGCTGTTACAAGCATGTTCATCATATGTATTCTAGTTAGTTATAAGCAGTCAGCAGGAGGTGTTATAGATGGTTATAAATACTGCTTGTAAGCCACCTTTTGGCTCTATAACAATCTATAACAGTTGATTAACCATTGATGAATGCTTCCATTAACCACTTATTAACCCTTCATTAACTATTTATAAATGTACTTAATAAAGTGTGACTGGTTCCTCCCGATGCAAACCCACGAAAACATAACCAATAAACACTTAAAACCGTTTCCTTCCCCCCCTCCGCCCCCCCCATCTCAGTGCATGGAGGTGACCCCTGCAGCTCGGAAGAATCAAAGTCCAGGACACCAGATGCCTACAGCAGACATAATTGCAGCAGCCTGTTGGGCTAATCAGCGACATGACTGATTTGACCCTGAAAGCTTTACAATACCCATTGTATGGCTTGCCCATGAGAAGTGATCTCATGCTGCTTTATAGACTCCGGCTTTCTCACAAACCTATATTACCACATCACCTATCTCTGTTTTAGATTCCTCCTCTTCAGAATGGGGACCTCTCACAGAGGTGTAAGACTAACTTCATTAAAGGGAACAGGTCTTGAGTTTTTGACTCAGGCAAACTCCATGGCGACCCCTGGGATTTTCTCCCCTGGAAGCTCTTGCGATAAATAAATATGTTAGTTGTTAAAAGTGCCACAGGACCCCTTGTTTGTTTTGCTGAACTAGACTAACAGGGCTACCCATTGGGAACCGCTGGAACTTTTCCATTGACTTTAGTTTCTTTCCTCTCGGTCTACCAAATTAGTAACCAGTAATATGTTGGGGGGGTTTTAAACGGTGGTTCTGAACTTTTGGCGGATCGTGACATGCTTGGTGGTGTATTGTGACCCTACACCAGCCCACCCCCAGACTGACTCCAGCCATCTCCCTGGCTTTCTGCGACACACTTGCCGCTGTGTGGTGACACTGTAATGTGTCCCGACACAGTGGTTGAGAACCGCTGTTCTAAAATATCACATTACATTAGCATCTGGGGTACCTGACAAAGGAACAACAGCAAAACCTGTCTTGAGGAACTACTCAAGGGACTAACAAAAATCAGTTTAAATAAAATTGACCTGTTAAATCTCTTTCCGTCTCAAGGTTTTTTATTTAGCACCCATCACTGTCCAATCACTTGTAAAAGGAGCGGCAGAATTATCCTTAGTGTGTCTTGGGGAATATTCTTTAGACAGGTAGCAGTTTACTAAGGGTGTTTTCTTTCATACGCTTCACTGTATATAACCTCCACAAATTCTCACATGCATGACTGCCCTAACAGAGGAGGGGTGACTCAGGGGATTGGGGTACAGAGCCTTTCTTGCTTGGGTCACTGGTTCAAAACTGGCTCAGCTTATTACTAAGTGGACATCACTGCCATGTGACGGATGTCCACAGCTTGTGTGAAATGAGTATTTGGTGGGTACCAGAGTGGTGGACTGCTGCCCCATTGCTAAAACCATCTCTCCTAACTGGTCCTCATGGAAAGCTGTTACTTAATGGCCCAGCTTTGGCCCTGGAGTTGGTCTCTATGAAACAGAGGTGAGGTCTATTGGTAGAGAGGCCATTTGTTCGGTTTGAAACTGAGCAGTCCTGCTGTTCTAATGTTTGCCCTGCCTGGTACTCATCCAAAACAGATGTGTTTTTTTTCCAGTGTCAAATGGGAGATGCCCTAATGGAACTCATGCCCCCTCCAGCGTGACTGTGCACACACCATTTGTGTGAGATCATTCCAGCGGTTGGTGGGGCAGGGCTGTCCTCAAAAGGGAGCCTCTCTGTGGGGTGTGACCTTGTGCACACCAGCAGGAGGGGAGGATGGGGTCCAGGCTATTTGTGGAGATACTAGACTGCGTCAGGCCACCATACCTATTGGCAGGATGGCACATTGCACGTGTAATGCTGAGGTGGGCTGGCTGAAGCACTCGACTATGCTCCTAAAGGCCCTGGGTGTAACAGTCGCACACAGAAAGGCCACCTCCCGGCACCCTGCTGCGAAGTGGTACCTGATCCACTGGGTCAGGGTTGCCAACAGGGGTCGGATGGGAATGGGAGGCTGCAGTGATGGCTTTAGGCACTAGCCAAGTAAGCCATGGCTTAGGACTTCACATTATGAGGGGCCTCATTACCCTTTCTATTACGTCATACACTTTTTTCTCTTTTTTTAAAAAAATGGAATGGGGCCTCTGAATCGTGACATAGCGTAGGGCCTCAGCGTGTCTTAATGCAGCCCTGGGACGCTGGCCACATCACTCCCCCCTGCGCAGGTGTCTATGAACCCCCTGAATCAGTGGGTGAGGTGAGTGCACTAAACTAGGAGAGGAGTACACCCTTCTCCTCTCCCAGCAGCCCTTGCAACATAGCCTGGGAAACACTACAACTCCCAGCAGCCCTTGCAACATAGCCTGGGAAACACTACAACTCCCAGCAGCCTTTGCCAGGAGCGCGCCTCTCAGGAAGGACTACAACTCCCAGCCACCCCCGGGGCAGGCAGGCCCCACCCGCTGGCCGGACTCCATCTCCCGTCAGCCCTGGCGCGCGAGGCCCCCCGGTCGCCGGGCTGTCCGCGCGGTGCCTGCAGCGGGGAGCCAAGCCAGCGGCAGCGATGCTGGAGGAGGCGGGCGAGGTGCTGGAGTCGGTGCTGAAGGCCTCGTGCCTGCCGCTCAGCTTCCTGCTCTTCGTGCCGGCCGTGCTGCTGCTGCTGGGCCCGCCGCCTGCCGCCGAGGCCGCCCACGAGTTCACGGTCTACCGCATGCAGCAGTACGAGCTGGGCGGGCAGCCATACGGTGAGCGAGACCCGGCCCGGCTCGGCCTGGTTTGGCCCGGGCCGGGTTTGGCTGGCTCGGCTCGGTCCGGCCCGATTCGGCTCGGCTTTGTTTGGCCTGGCTCAGCTTGGCTTGGCCTGGTTTGGCCCGGCCCGGCTCCGCCTGGTTCGGCTCGGCTTTGTTTGGCCCGGCTTAGTTCTGCTTGGCCTGGCCTGGTTTGGCCCAGACTGGCTGTGTGGCTTGGGTCTAGCCCACATGGGGAGCCGCTTGTGTCCCCTCCCGCCAACAGGGTAGGGCTGACTTCTCTCTCTGGGTGTGGGGTTTAATCCTGGCCGGCGCTGGGTCCCTTCAGCCAGTGAGGGGTGCTGGGGCACCTTAAAGACTAGCCGGTTTATTTGGGGCTAAGTATTGGTGGGTGGGAAGAACCAGCCCGGACTCAGCATCCAGCACACTGGATTTTTTTTTTGTAACTTTTGGCCCCATTTACAGCTGGTTTTGGACGGAGGCAGCGAGGAGGGGTAAGGGCATCTCCTGGACTTTAAGGTCAGAAGGGAGCCAGATGATGGTCCACGCTGGCCTCCTGCAAGGCAGGCCACAGACCCTCACCCGCTCCTGTAATAAACTCTAACCTGGGGCTGAGTTATTAAAATCATGGTTTAAAGATTTTAGAGACAAATCATGGTGTAAAGACTTTAATTTACAGAGACTCCACCAGCGATTGAGCCATGCCCCATACTACAGAGGTCACCCAGCAAGTGAGCACTGCCTGCTAGGGTGGAACGAAAGATTCCTAGCATGCTGCCCCATGTACTTTCCTGCCTCCTCTATTCTCCTTTCACTTCTTTTCTTCCCCCTGACTTGTACCACTGCACGCTCTGGTCTACAAGCCCTACTTCCTCTTCCAGTCTGTCCCCCAGCCCTTTCTTCACATTACATTTCCCTCACTTTCTCTTAGTTCTGATGTTCTTGAACTTTGTTCTTACAGGTTGCTCAACATCTTGTCTTGAATAAGAAATGCAATATCCACCATGAATTTCACAAGTGTTAGAATCTTTTCTCTTCTCATATATTAATGAACGCAGAACCAAGTATAACAAGTCTTTTGGCACCTTAAAGATTAACACATTTCTTCGGGCATAAGCTTTCGTGAGCGCTAACCCACTTTGTCAGATGCCTGGCGAAGATGCGTCTGATGCATCTGACAGAGTGGGTTGCAGCCCACACAAGCTTATGCCTGAAGAAATTTGTTAGTCTTTAAGGTGCCACAAGATTCTCATTTTTGCTGTACACAGACTAACACGGCTACTCTTCTGGAACTTAGAGCCAAGAATGGTTTCTAAGGGGTGCATCAGACGCATCCTAGCTATCTTCTTCCCAATTAAGGTTATATTCTGCTCCTTTGTAGCCCTTATTCTTTTTTGCCATTGTAGTCTGAAGCTTCAGGCATTTGGTGACGCACAGAAATAATTGGAGTCCTGAGACACTTTAAAATGCCCCAGGACTCCTTGTTTGTTTTGCTGAAATAGACTGACACGGCTCCCCCTCCCCCCGCAGAAGAAATCCTTTGGTATCACTGACTCATTCATGTCATAGCACGTTGGAGATCCAGCATCTAGATCTGAAGTACCATAAGATTAAACAGTTCTTGGTAAATTCTCCCCCATGTCTGATATTGGCCTCTGGGATATTTGACTAGACTAGATCCTTGTGGTTATTTTTGAACCAGAATTTAATCATTGTCAGTTTTGAATCCTCCATTCCTGATCACTTCATTGGGTCACAACTGTGTTCTCGCATGGAGAAACTGAGCTATATTTCTTCAGACTGCAGTAAGTGTTCACTGGCAGATTTAACAGGCGGCACTGTGAACTGAGATCAGTTGGCTTTGACTTCAGCTGTAAGAACATTAAATCCAACCAAGTGTTCACAACATCTTTTTGATCCCAAGTTCTTATGACTCTTAGAAAAGCAGCATATTGATTTTTAAGATGCTTGCAATTAACTTTTAATGCTTTTTCTTTTTCTGGGCACTCTTAGCTGAGTGAATTGTGTATTCCCTTTGTCCCTTGCTAAACACTTTGGATAGTTAGTGTTCCCGTTCTGTGTGTGTTCTGAGGCCAAAAGTCCTTTGGGGGCAAAAGCTTTTTGTTGTTCCAAAATCTTAAATTCCTTTCCAGTAGGATCAGCTGGTTTCGGTTTTTTTAAGTTTGAGCCTGAAGTAGGTTAAGAACAGAGTTTGATTTGCCTCTAATGCTATTAAAATAGAGTCCTTCAGATTATAAATCAGTATATACATATTTAATTTTTCTCCGAGAAATTACAAAAAGTAGCTTTTTCTTGTAGTGTCAACAGAAAACAATTTTGAGCTCACTCTGCAGCGACAGCTGACTGAGGTCCATGCTAGGAACAGAATATGCCAGTTACAACTCTATTTAAAAAGTCTTTGCTCTTGGGATTCTTGCGTGGTTTTTCTGATGAGTATAGACAGACTCTCTTATCTGAGAGATGTGTTATAGAAATAGACACCTCTGATCATGCAATCTGATCCACTGGTGTAGATCTCTGTCTGTGCAGCACTGTGTATTAGGTGGGCTCAGGCAGGGGTAACTGGATAAAATTTGATAGCTTGTGTTGTTTGGAAGTCCAGACGAAATGATTCTTCTGACCCCAAACTCCATGGATCTAATTGCAGGACGGAGACTGCATTGCATGCTACGTTATGTACCTTGGTGCAGTGGGGCGTGAAGTGCACTTCTCAGAAAGAAAAAAAATTCATGTTCCCCCTGCTCAGGGAAACTGGTGGAACTTTGCTAGCAAAGACTATGTTTAAACGTTGTTGTCTAAAGGTGTAATGTGGTTCCCAGGTGCGCTGCCATCATTGGGGCATGAAGGGAAAAGAACTGTGCTTGTGTTATAAACAGGTTTGGCCTTCCCTCTGTAGGCAAGACGAAACCGTGCTTTCACCACGTTAACGCAGGTCTACCCCCGGCTTTCATGATCCCTGCAGGCAAGACTGACATAATTGGGGTACTGCCATGTTGAAACATGTTGTGATTTAAAAAATACTGACATCATGCGCCTTTCTGGCCAGCCTATGTTGACATCAAACAGCCCCTCTGATACACCTGTGCCTGCATAAGTATATTGTCGTTTTTCACTTGGAGAACTGGTGGTGTGATACTGGAGGCAAATGGAGAAATGAGTTTAACCCCTCGCGTGCTTCTTTCCCCTCTTATCTCAGGAACACATGCATGCGGCGGTTATTGCTTGGAGTGGTAGGACTTGCTGTACAGTATTCACGTCTCCAGTAATGGTGTGACACCCTCTGTGGGCTTTTCCATGACAGAGCTCTGCCGTGGAGGGTTAGTCAGTGTTGCTGGCCGGTTTCCAGGGCTCTTATCCACAGGGTTAGTACTTGCATTTGGAGGTGTTTGATGCACTAGCAGGGGCTTGCACTTGCAGAGGGAATCAAAGGAAGTATGGTCATCTTCCGTTTTCTCCCTAACTTCGGCTGTCCAGTCAAGGCAGGTGTGTCCCAGAGGGTAAGCTGGGCGAGTCACTCCCTGTTCAGTTTGGCAAAATACAGACACAAACTTACAGATTCATAGATTCCAAGGCCAGAATGGACTGTTGTGATCCCTAGGCTGGTGTCCTGTATAACACAGACCAGAGAATTTCCCCAGAATAATTCCTGGAGCCCGGCTTCTAGAAAAGCATCCAGTCTTGATTTTAAAATAGTCAGTGATGGAGAATCCACAACCACCCTTGGTAATTGTTCCAGTGGTTAATTACCCTCACTATTAAAAATGTGCACCTTATTTCCAGACGGTATTTGTCTAGCTTCAACACCCAGCTCTTGGATGGTTTTTACGCCTTTCTCTGGTAGGCTGAAGAACCCATTATTAAATATTTCTTGCCATGTAGATGCTTATAGACTGTAATCAAGTCACCCTCTAGCCTTCTCTTTGTTGAGCTCCTTGGGTACATCCACACTGGGCTTTTATTCAGTCGACTTAAGCCCTTCCTTAAGTCTGTTGCCATATGGCATGTTTTCTAAACGTTTAATCATTCTTGGGTCTCATCTCTGAACCCTCTCAATTCATCAACATCTTTCTTGCATTGTGGGCCCCAGAACTGAACACAGTATTCCAGCAGAGGCCAATGTCAGTGCCAAATACAGAGGTAAAATAACTTCTCTACTTCTAGAGCCCTGTGCAGATACAAATATGTGGATCCACATCTGATTTGTATCCACAAGTAATGGTCTGCAGATATCCTCATTGCATCCATAGATGCGGATATCCATGGATTTGCAGGGGTTCTCTATCTACTTGTACTTGAGATTCCCCCGTTTATGAATCCTAGGGTTGCATTAGCTCTTTTGGCAAGCATCACATGGGGACCTTAGTTCAGTTGATTATCCACCAGGACCCCCAAATCTTTTTCAGTGTTGCTTGCTTCCCAGATACCCCACCCTGTAAGTATGGCCCATATTCTTTGTTCTTAGATGTACATTTACTCATACTAAACTACACAGTGTTTGCAGTGTACCAGGCGATCCAGATTGCTTTGAATCAGTGGTCTAGCCTCTTCATTATTTCCATCTTCCCCAGTCTTTGTGTCCTTTGAAAATTTTATCATTGGTGATTTTGTTATCTTCCAGGTCACTGAGGAAAGTGGTAAATAGCATAGGGATAATAATTGTTCCCTGTTGGACCCCACTGGAAACACACCCACTCAATGGCGATTCCCTGTTTATGATTAATATTGAAACCTACCCGTTAGCCAAGTTTAATCTATTTAATGTGCACCCTGTTAATGTTATAGTATTATAGGGTTTTAATCACAATATCATGTGGTACCAAGTCAAATGTCTTACAGAAGTCTACATATGTTGGGTCAACACTATTAACTTTATCAATCAAATTTGTAAACTCGTTAAAAAAAATCAAGTTAGTTTTTTAGTATCTGATTTCCATAAACCTATGTTGAGTTGCATGACTTACATCAGCTTTCTTTAATTCTTTATTAACCAAGGCCCGTATAAGCCACCCCATTATCTTTGCCTGGGATCAATGTCTAGCTGATAGGCCTATAATTACTTGGGTCATCTCATTTACCCTTTAAAAAAATTGGCACAACACCGGCTTTCTTTGAGTTTTCTTGGATTTCCCCAGTGCATCAAGACTTACTGAAGATCACCATTAACTGTCCAGCGAGCTACACAGCCAGCTTTCTAAAACCTTTTGGACACAGTTTATATGGACCTACTTATTTAAAATGTCTAACTTCAGTAGTTTCTGTTGGATATCCTCCAGAAATACAGAATGGAAAGTGTCATTGCCATGTGAAGAGATGATATCCTCCCCCCCCCAATACAGAACAGAAGTATTTATTGAACACTTCTGCCTTTCCTGTATTATTAATAATTCTATCAATTCCATCTAGTAATGGACCAATACCACTGTCAGGAGTCTTTTTATTCCTAATATATTTAAAGATCACCTTCTTGTTGTTGTTAACTCTGCAAGCAATAGAGATCTCCTTATGTCCCTTTGCTTCCTTTATCCATTTTCTACAATTCCAAACTTCTGATTTTTATATTCTGTGCAAATTAATATTCTATTAACTTGTGTGCATGTAGCCAACATCTTTTCATATATTATCTCAGATGGTGCTGCCTGTTAGCATTTCCATTCAGCTTGCTTCTTATGCTCTCAGGCAAGGAATTCCCAAAGCCAGAGGCTGCAGCTTCCTAAACATGCACTGCCCAGATTTTCCCAGAAAGTACTAATACAGACATAGGTGGTAGGTTCAGAGAACCAAACAGATCCGATACATCATTTTGCTGGAGGAAAATCCTGCGGGTTTAACTGTATTGTATCAGAAATGGGGTCAGATGAGCATGTTAGAACACGGTTCCACAAATGTGATGGTAACTGGTGTAGATGATTGCACAGTGGCTGTCTCTAACATGCCCATCATGGCCTTAGGAACCCAGGGCAGATGACTAGTGTATCCCACAGGGGAAAGCGGGAGGACTGAGGTTTTTCATAAGGAACAGGGAGATGGAAATGGAATAACTTAAGTGATTACAAATGTCTGTCTCAGCTGATGACTGGAAAGAGTTTAGCATGAAGAGTGTTCTGGGAACGGGACGCTGGGGTTAATGCATCAAAGGTATTTACAAAACCACTGTCCTCTATTTCTTCCCTGCAGGCACCAGGAATGCAGTGTTAAACACAGAGGCCCGCACGGTAGAGGCGGACGTGTTGAGCCGCCGCTGCGTGATGATGCGGCTAGTGGATTTCTCCTATGAACAGTACCAGAAGGCTCTCCGTCAGTCAGCTGGGGCCGTGGTGATTATCTTGCCCAAGGCCATGTCCGCAGTACCGCAGGATGTTGTCCAGGTAAATATCGTTCCAGACAGAGCGGTGATGGTATTGGAGAAAGGGAGCAAAGATTCAGATAGTCACCTGCCCCTTGTGGTTTGAGGGAGTTTCTGCTGTGTCAGGGTTTATTTTAAATCTGATTTATACTCCCTGCTTTGTCTATTAGTTCAATGGAACCTAAGTTTGCCTCTCTTCTTCTAAATCTGCAGCAATTCATGGAGATAGAGCCTGAAATGTTAGCCATGGAAACCATGGTGCCAGTCTATTTTGCAGTAGAGGATGAAGAGCTGCTCTCCATCTATGAACAAACACGGGTGGCTTCCACGTCACAAGGTTCCACTTCGGCTGCTGAAGGTGTGTTGCAGCAAAAGGGGGTTTTGGAGGGAGGAATGTCAGCCAAAATAGTGTTCCCTAATCAGGCGTACTCCAGAATTTTTGTGGAAATTCTTCAAAAGCAGCATGGGCTACAAATTGTTTAATCTTTCTTTTTGCCTCATCTTCCATCTGCAAATTGTGGATAATGATCTATAGCTTCCTTTCTTAAAGTGCTTAGAGATCTAGGGACAAAAAAGTCTAAGTTATTGTACTTGGAGTGACATGATTTAGGAATATAGTTCCACAGAAATCCTTATTTCTGTTTCACCTGATTTGCAACAGCCTAGGGCAAATTCAGTAAAATTTGGTGGCAAGTTGTTTTTTCTAAGCGGTTACAGCAGGTTACTATGGGTCAGAACTCTTTGGCCTTGTTCCTGGCTCTGCCATTGATTACACGTTGTCCTTAGTCAAGTCACTTAAACATTTAGGCTATGTCTACACTTACTCGAACTAACTAATTCGAACTAATTTTAGTTAGTATAAATTAACTTAATTTGAACTAGCACGGCCCCACTAGAAAGCTAGTTCGAACTAGCCATGTCCATGCAGGGCACTTGCTTAGTTCGAATTAGTCAGTTGCACGAAGGTCAATCTGCCAATTAGTTCAAACTAATATGGCCACATTGACTTAATTCGAACTAACTATTTTTAATTAAGGCTTAGTTTGAACTAAGTGATCAAATTTATTAGTTCGAATTAAGGAAACCCTTAATTCGAACTATGAAAGCCTAGTGTAGCCAAGGCTTAAGTTAGTTCGAATTAAGCTTCCTTAATTCGAATTAATTTGCCAGTGTAGACATAGACTAAGTGCCTCAGTTTATTCCATTGTAAATTAATTTAATATTTACTTCTCTGTCAAGTGTGTTGAGCTTAATTGTTTGTGACATCCTTTGGATCCTGGGGTGAAAGTTGCCATGAAAGTTCGGAGTATTGGGATTTTTGTTCAGAATTAAAATGCTTTGTCATTAGATTTCCACATTGAAGTGAAAATCTAAGTGGTGAGCCACAAAGGTTACAGTCTTACACTGTCTGTGAATCAGCAGTCAAGGTAATTAAAGGGGTGAGATTCTTTCCCCCCATACATTTAATTCTTTTTTTCTAGTTCTGCTGCATACGGCGACTGCCAATGGGTTCCAGATGGTTACCAGCGGGGCTCAGAGCAAAGCTGTCAGTGACTGGCTCATAACCAGCCTGGAGGTGAGTTCTTGATGGATCAGAACTGGAAGCTAGGCGAGTAATGTTTCTCCAAAAGCCCATTCTGCACGGGGACTTCACTGAGGAGTGTGTGGCTGAAAGTTCCTCACAGAATATCAGGGATTTTTTCAGCCTGAGGCAGCTTTTCCACCTTTCTGATTTCTGAATCCAGAAAGCAGGTTAATAGCTCAGTACTGGACGTCAGTGGGAGTCTGATCTGGCTGTGAGGATTTAGAAATTGAGTGGGTAATGGTTCTGAGTGGAATGCTGTGCCCCTCTTCTCCAGGGAATAGAGTGATGCAGGAGGGGATGCTGTGTAATGCTCCTGTACGTTCCCTCTCTAGGGGAGGCTGACTGGTCTGGGAGGAGAGGACCTGCCCACCATTGTAATAGTCGCCCATTATGATTCTTTCGGCGTGGCCCCCGTAAGTATTATTTTTCCTGCCGCTCTCTGTTTCTGTTAATGGGGTTCTTCCTGTCTCTTTGCCACCTCCTTGTGAGGGGAAGGAGGGTGTGTGCTTTTCACAGGACTCTGACCTCTGTGTGTTGCAATGGAAGCTGTTCTCCATGGGTTGGGCAAGTCCTGTTGTGTAGCTTTATCTTTACACCTCATGTTCTCTCCCCGCAGTGGCTGTCTCACGGTGCAGACTCCAACGGCAGTGGTGTCTCTGTGCTACTGGAACTGGCCAGGCTCTTTTCTCGACTCTACACCTACAAACGGACCCATGCTGGGTAAGAAACTGCTCTTTCCACTGGGGAGTGTGAGTGGGCACATGGAAGAGCTTTTGGCTCTAAGAGGGACTCATTAACAAACCTGCAGATGTGAAGTGTTCTACCTGCCGGCTCCCTTTGTATCGTGGCAATGTTAGACCAGCCTGCCTGTGCGCTGTTATGAAATAAAACTAAGAGTGCATCTTTTTTCCATCAGCGGTTTCTTGAATTATCATGATCTCTCGTTTCTGCCTCTTGCAGCAGCTTATCAGTGTGTGCTTTGAGCAAGGCAGAGGCTGCCTGATCTAGTAGATTTGAGGGTAGGAGATGAGCCAGCAATTCTTGTGCTCAAGTCCCCGCTCTGCCACTGTCTTACTCAGTGGCCCATGGGAAGTTCCTTAACTTGTGTGTCTGGTTTTCCCCATCAGCAGAGTGAGACAGGGTAATTGAGCAGCTGGATTAGTTAATGTCTGTACAGTGCCATGGAAATGTAAAGTACATCTATGCCAAATATTCAGTGTGTTCCAGCAGGCATTTCCTTGCCTTCTGTTCTGTTGGGATGTGGATTCTGTTATATTCCTGTATAGGTTTTGCAATCGGTGCATGTGGCCTACAAAATAAAACCGTTCATGATTTTACTCAGGGTGCTTACCAGGGTACAGCTCAAAACACAAAAGTCAGACTTCGGGCAAAGTTTGACTTGGGTTCCATACACTGACCTCCTTTACTTCTCCTGAGGCCGGACATACTGCCTCCTCAGCCAAGAAGTCAATTTGCTAACTACATTTTCCCGGTCTCTTGGTGGGCAGGTATAATCTCCTGTTCTTTGCATCTGGAGGCGGCAAATTTAACTACCAAGGAACCAAGAGGTGGTTGGAAGACAACTTGGACCACACAGGTGAGACGGACACGTGGAATGGGAACAGAGTGTGGTCCTGCAAGCTTAGCTGGGTGGAACAGCCTCAGCAGGGAGAACATGCACTGTTTGTGCTGTGATAAGTTAGGACAGGTCATCTAACTTCAGTGGCTATGGTGCTGTTTGCAAGCCAAAGGTTAGATCACTGTGTGTGTCCTGTGCTCTCTATAGAGAATGTGGTTCTCTTGGGGCTATGTGGTTGAGGAAAATGCCAGGGACTTGAAAAGTATGTTCATCAGGGCTAGAAAAATGGGCCTGTAGTGAATCCTCCAGCAGATGTACATTCCAGAGAGAAATAACTTTCGGTGATTATGCAGGAAGGAACCCCAGACTAGTGTTAGAGCATGACTTGGCGATTGGGAGATCAGGTCTCTTTTTAACTCTATCACTCTCTGTGTGACATTGAATGGGTCATTTAACTTCTCTGCTTCAGTTTCCCCCTCTAAAATCAAGATAATGTTACTGATCTACCTCAACAGGATTATGGGGATTAATGTTTGAGTAGAGCACTTTATGACCTGTCCATTATTTCCTATGTGCACATTCTCTTTTGTTGGGTGGGCTTTTAATATCAGCTGAATCCATATTGAACCACTGAAATAAAGTATAGTACAGTGTCTTCCAGGCTGTTTGTATTGCAACAATTGTAAGGGGAATATAGAGTGCATCTTGGCATCCTTACTGTGCACCTGTAATATCTGAGCCAGGTTCGGAGATCTCTGTAGGTCCTCCATGTTTCAGGTCCCCAAAAGCATGGAATGGAGTTTCATGGGTTTGGGTACATCTGTTTCAGATTCCAGTTTGCTTCAGGACAATGTGGCATTTGTTCTGTGCCTTGACACCTTGGGCAGAGGGAACAGTCTTCACCTCCATGTCTCAAAACCTCCGAAGGAGGGGACCCTGCAGCATGCTTTTCTGAAGGAGTTAGAGATGGTAATGAAAAGTGTCAATTTCATTGGCTATGTTGGGTGGGTGGTCTGTGGAGGTGCTGCATACATGGGCATTTGGGAGTGCTTCTGCTTCTATAAAGGATAGTGCGTGTGAAGTTAATGTAGCTAAAAGTGATGAAAGAAGGAAGCCCTGATATCATCCAGGTCTCATTTCTGGTCACCTTGATTTGGTGCGAGGAGTTATGTATTGTTCAGGAGTCCAGTATGGAGCCGATTGTCTCAGTTGCCTTTCTTTAATACAAGGCTTCTGTAGAAAGCTTCCGGCTTGTGTGAACCGACTATTCAGCTCCTGGCATAGATGGCTGCCTCGGCAGCATGGTGCCTGTAGAACGTCGCTTTAATATTGTAAGCCAGGTTTACAAGGTTGCTAGTAACATTAGATCCCCATTTTCCGCGTACATCTGCCTTAACCATCCCTTCCTGAAGGATGCTGGGAGAAATGTACCCTTGTTAGAATAGGCCAGCGGGGAAGGGAAGGTGTTGCCATCTATAATATTAAAACTTCAGTCTGGGTTTTGAGACGAACAAGGGACGTGTTTTGTAGTGATGGGATCTGTTCCCTGACTTCTTCTGGTCATTCTTATTTTGGGCTGCTTGGCTTCTCCCACAGGTGGTCACCAGCCAGTCTCCAGAAGTGAAATTCTCCATGGTGCACAAGAAGATAAACCTGGCTGAGGACATGCTGGCATGGGAGCATGAACGCTTCGCAATCCGCCGCCTGCCTGCATTCACCATCTCCCACCTGGAGAGCCACCGGGATGGCCTGCGGAACAGTATCATGGACACGAGGTCAGTGGCTCTGAGGGGCAGACAGCAGCAGATCAGCTGTTTGAATGGAGATGTGGCTAGACCTATAAATATGATTGTTCTGGGGGGTCTTTGCTTTCTCAAGTGGTGTTAGCACATCAGGAACACTAAGAAATCAAGACCAAGAGCTGGTCATATAACGCTGTCTTGGTTGGGCACCCTCTTGTTCCTCATTCATGGATGAAGCTTCACCATAGCTGTATGCAGCGAAAAGAGCTTTCCCAAGAGGAAGCTGTTCCCATAGCCAGATTTACACCTCCCTTCTGTTGTAGGTCAAGAGTTGACCCTAAGACTCTAACCCGTAACACCAGGATCATTGCTGAGGCGTTGACTCGGGTCGTCTACAACCTAACTGAGAAGGTGAGACTGTGTCCCTCCGCCCCCACCCCTGCTGCCCATTGGCAAGATCTTTCCAGAGCTCCTACCCCATACTCTGCTTTCATTACTGCATCCCTTTTCTCTCTTCACAGGGGGCGCCTGCTGACCTACAGATCTTCTCAGAGCAGATGGTAAGGGGCAGAGGAGGGCATAGACATAACCTGCCTGGGTGGGGAGAGAGTGAAGTGCGATCAGCAGTGTTCGTTTGTCTGATTCTCTCTCTGGTGTCCTCTTTCTGCAGCAGATTCAACAGGAGCAGCTGGAGTCAGTGATGGACTGGCTGACCAGCCAGCCCAGAGCGGCCCAGCTCGTTGATAAAGACAGCACCTTCCTCAACACCTTAGAATATTACATGAGCCGCTATCTGAAGGATGTCAAGCAGCATCATGTGAAGGCAGATAAACGGTAAGGGAGGCAGGTGAAAGAGGAGAGGGAGAAAACTTGTTCTCCTGACGTGCTTAAACTGACCTTCCCCTGCATTTCTATCTCCTGGAGTAGCAGCTTCTCAGGTGGTGGTCTTACCTGACTGTGCTCCCCATTTCCTATGCACCTGTATAGGATGGTCATACGTCCTGCCTTCTTCAAGGAACTCTCGAGCGTTCTAGCTAGCGGACATGATTTCAAATCTCATCTCCATCAGTGTGAAGAGTTTTTTTCACTGTTCAGCCCTCTCCTCCTCCCGAAGTCCATCTTGTTAATTACTGCTGTAGCCTATCTGAACACAATGGCTACGTCTACACTGGCCAGTTAGTTCGAATTAAGGAGGCTTAATTCGAACTAACTAAAGCCATGGCTACATTAGGCTTTAGTTAGTTCGAATTAAGGGCTTCCTTAATTCGAACTAATAAGTTAAAATAGGGTATTCGAACTAACTAGTTTGAATTAACCAATGTGGCCATGTTAATTCAAACTAATTTCTTAGTTCGAACTAACCGGCCATTGAAATGAATGGGGATCGCTAATTCGAACTAAGCAAGTGCTTGTTTAGTTCGAACTAACATTCCAGTGTGGCCATGCTAGTTCGAATTAAGCTAATTTTAGTAAGTGTAGACATAGCCAATGAGAGAGCAACAGGAGTGTCCTGGCATTGGGAGAGCCCGTAGCTGGTTTTAAACAAAGGCGTTAGCTACTTGGAGTGACGTTGCTCATGAGCCCAATGAGGTGTTTCCAAGACACTGGTTCTTTGAGACAGCTGAACATTCGTGTGGAAAAAAGGGCAAAGAGATTTGTTCCTGAGTGTCAGTAAACAGCATTTTGCCCCCTTGGGAATGGGGTTCAGCTTTCCAAGGTTTCCTATCTCTCTGGTTAGGATAGGAGGTTAGAACTAGTTTATCCAGGTAACTACTGAGAGCTATATAATGGCTTAAACGGGTATGTGAAGCTGTCACGCTTGCTTGTCACTAGTTGATTGCTCCTGTGGAAAGGGGGTCCGGAGATGAGAGAACTCTGGGGTTCTTTTATTTCCTCTGGAGCCAATGCTCAGAAATGTCACACCATCTGAAGAGCTCATTCTTTCCGCAGGGACCCTGAGTTTGTTTTCTATGACCAGTTGAAGCAGGTGATGAACGCATACAGGTATATATTTCCCTTAAGGTGGGACTAGATATTTGTCTTTCTCTAGGGCCGCAGCTCTTCTGTGATCTCACCCTTTGTTGGTCTCTTTCAGGGTCAAGCCAGCAATCTTTGACCTGCTCCTGGCTCTGTGTATAGCAGGCTACCTTGGAGTTGCCTATGTTGCAGTCCAGGTGAGAAAAAAGGAGTGCTGCTTCTATTCCGTCACTTCCTCTTGAAATTATAAGACTGTATGAGCCAGGTAGGCTCAAATGGCACCAATATCATATTCAGAGCGAGATAGTCTTCTCCGATGAGAGGCACCCCTGATGTTTGCAACCTATTAACTCTTCTGCTGCTGCTGTTTTCACCTCCTTGGGTGTCTTCACTGAATTACCAGTCTCATCATGCAATTTAGCATTTTCTGATTATTTCATAGAGGTGATCGGGCGTGGAGTTTTTTGAGAGTCTGGTTTGGCAACATTGACAGTTCTCTTCCAGCTCTGAAGCATCATTCCTAAGGTGGAGCCAACTTAAGAGTAGGATCCTTCATTTGTCAGGAGACTAGCTTGAATTCTGAGCTCTAATAGCTTACCTGGGCTTCATGCTGAGACATCTGAATTATATCTGCCATTTCCTATTAAGAGGTCAGATCGTGCAGTGAGACTCCTGTAACATCAGCGCTCCAGATGCCTGAACTCAGGCTACTCAAAAGCTTCTACGATTTTGTGCAGTTAAAAACCCAAAATAATTATTGCAGAGAACATATGAAATACCAAGCACATGTTCAGCCAGTGGTTGCCCTCACAAGATGTCACACTCTAAGCTTGTTGGCTTGTCCCTAGGGTTCAGGGCATTATTACTCCTCACATATTAATGAGACCATTGTGAGTCTGGCTCCTAATCTAAGGGTGAATGCACAGTGAAGGGACCATGTTGGGTCACAGTCTGTACCCATCCTCTTGTGCCGTAACAAGTCTTTGGTTTTATCTTTTTTTTTTAAGTTAGCTGCTTCAGAAAACACCCACTATTTTATGAACGTGTCTTTTCTATTTTAACAACAATAATATTAAATAGGAAGAAGAGCTCAAATACAATTGCATAACTCAGCTGGTCCTGTCCACCTATTTATTAGTTAGCTAGAGGGATCATAAGTCATTTGGAAGTTGCTGCTGAGGCTAGGATTTGTAATCCAATAGCTGCTGAATATCTGCAGTAGCCATTTAAAAGAAAGAATCACATGGGTTTCTAAAACCGCAAAAGATAAAACCATGTTAAAGGATTAAAGGTTGGCCTTAATCTGCGGTTTTACCTGTTATATTTTGCAATCCTGAAATCGTTACAAGCAACATGTCATTAACCATGGGCCAGATCACACATGCACTGAAGTCCATGGGAGTTTAGCTGTCGATTTCAATTGGAGCTGGCTCAGAATGAACAGATTGTAGATCAACTGCAAATGCCTACGTCAATTCTCCATGAAAATAGGAGTTGATAATGGCGATGGAGATAGGCCCAGTGGCCATTTCTGCAAAGAATTAATTGTTCTTTCCTAGTAACCCTAGATTCACTGACTGTACTGTAACAATTAAACCTAGCTTGCCGAGGCTGAGCAGATCTATCCAGAACGAGGCAGCGTTCACCTTAGGGCAGGGATGTGGGTGTGAACTCAGCTCTGTCCAACCTTCCTCATGATCCCCTCCTCCTCCATGGGTGGAAAAGAACACGCCCTGCTTGTGTCCTAGCACTGACATGGACTCACTGCTATTTCTCCCGCTCCTTTTTCTAGCATTTTGGTCTCCTTTACAAGACGGTACAGAGGCTATCCCTTAAATCTAAGCAGCAGTGAAGTGACAAATCGCCACCCCGTCAAGCAACACTGAGCCACAGGTAAGCCCCGCAGATCTTCCCCTGCCTCCTGCTATTTCGCTGTCTCTCTCTAACCATCCTGGAGGAAGGAGAAAGGCAGAGATTAACAGAACCTTCAACTCTTGTGCACCTTTTTTAGGTCTCCCCCCGCATCTAGCCCATTTTCCTTCATTGTGTGGAGAGGGAGATGTGCAGAGACTCGATCAATCCCTGCAGATTGTTTAAACACTGAATGGCTGATTTAAAGCTTCCTTTGAACAACGGGTTTCTCTAAGCGTGAAGGTGCTGAACCACGTTTCACAGCCATGTGCCATAGAGCCAGCTTGGAGACTGAATCCACGGAGCAAAGGGATGGACAACTCCGCCCAGCAGACTGGACACAGAGCACTCGTTTTTTAAAATGTGCACATGTAAATTAAAAGCTAATTATTAGCACGTTTCATACTGCACCTCTTCCTTTAGCTCCCTCTCTGGCTCCAGGAAGGGTGTGCTCAGCAAGCAGTTGTTTTCAGCAAACAGTTTATTGCATTTTCTTAGGGCAGGGTAATAATTGGCTCTCTTTTAGGAGGTGCATTGCAAACAGTCTTGACTGTTAAATGAGGAAGGATCATTATCTGGCTGCTACAATGGGATTCCTTCCCTAGCATGGTCTGCTCCTTCACTTGGAAGCTGCATTCTGCTGGGTCCAGGTTCCTTTAAGGTTTATATCCCTCAGACAGAGTTTGATGCTGCTGCCACTCTGAAGTTAACTCCCACTGGTATGTTTGTGTGGGCGGGGGGTTTAAAGGGGTTCCTAAGTCTGTAGTTGCTGCAGGTGTAAAGCTGCTCTGTATATTTAAACCCTTTGATGGTTATATTAATAATATAAGCAGGAGAAAACTAGTTCCTGCCGTGATCTCTGGTCGGTAATCCATTTGCTTCCAGTCCTTTCTCTTTCCACTTGCAGCTGGGCAGATTTTCACCTTCATCTCAGGGTCTCGTTTAGCAATTCTCATCACTATTGTTTAGGAAACACTGGTCTTAGTCTAATACTATGGGTAGTTCTCTTGCTTTTTCCTCATGCACCCTGTGGTATGTTTGGAGGGAGGTGGGAAGTCGGTGATTTTTTTTTTCTTGAGAAGTTTTTATGAAAATGTCATTAAACACTGTTTCTAGACGGTAGCTAAGAGCACGTGGTATAGCTGGAGCTCACTCATTCTCCAGGAAGATCTTACTGCTTCCGTTTGCTAATACGTTAGGATGGAGAAATGACCCTGTTGCCTAAAACTGTTGGTAATGCATGTGCAGAGGCCTGGGAATTTTCCAGTCTAGAGAGAGAAATGCCAGTGTGATCTCTCTCAGTTTTAAACTTCTCTGAGCTCACAGCCCAAGGTAAGCGGAACAGAGGGTCTTGCGACCATTTTCTGATGACTCTCCAGGCTGGTACCAGAAGATGTGCTGCAGTGTGGTAACCACAACGTTCTTGCATGAAAACATCTCAAGATCTTTCCCAAAAGTCATAGGTTAAAGGTATCTGTAGATGACACTTTCTACTTAAAAAACAAATCTGCAGGCAAAGTGATCTGACTTCTACAGTACTTGCTGTAGTTCCTGTGCATCTATGCACCTATAGTATGTCCACAAGCCAAGAGGACTATCTTTATTTAAAACACCACTTTCCATTTGAAGGCAAGAAAAAATGCACCTTGTCCAAGGCCCTTCAGAGTGCTGTATTTCACATTATTGCCAAGCTTTCTGGTTCACAGTGGCCGGATTAGCAGAAGCACTTGCTGAATTTCTAGAGCTCCCAGTGACATTAGATGGCATTATAGATGCCCAATATTTCAGAAAATCAGACCTTAGAAGAAAGATGCGTCTTTTGCTGGCTCTTGGATGCTTTCTTAAAATAGATGCCACTGGGTGTTGGGTGCTTTTAGCATCACCTCACCACCTGGATTTGAAGTCTGTTTCCTTCTTGCTTTGAAATAATTGAAGGAAAATCTGGCCTGTCATTTAGCTTTTATGCCCTGTAACATTTTATACCCCGCCCTCAACAGCTGGGAGCACCAATTGCATGGAAATCCTGTTCGCCCTTAGGATGGAGCATGCCCAATACGATAGTCTGGCAGGTAATGCTCAGAAGGTTCTAAGCCCCTGCTGATCACGTGCAAGATTTTAACTATTGCAACTTGAGTGCTCTTCTCCCCAAGAAATGTGTCCTTTCCCCATTCTACCTCATTATTTAATCAGGCTTGTTCTGACACCATTATTCCATTTAGAACAACTAGTAGAAAAGAAGTCATTAGCAAACCTGCTTCGATTCACTTTAACATATGTAATATTTATGAATAGTGGGCAGCAATGAACAGGAGAAGGCCATCCTGCCGTCTTCAAGACAAGAGACTGAAGCCTGCGAATAAGAAATATCTCCACCTGCTTGAACTCTTGATTCCAACTCTGATTCCCGTCAAGGTTTTAATGTTAAACACACTGTTTACTGCTCCATGCATGGTGGGAAATCAATATTCTTTTGCAATATGAGGAATTTCTGGTAGAGTGGCAGTAAAGGACGGTAGGGCGCTGTGGTTACAATACACCTTCAAGGGCACTGAGGGATGATGACTTGTTCTCTCCAGACTTAAATAATTTACTATTATCTCATTTAGGTTTCTCTCTCCCTATACTGCCACGATAGAAAGTAAAACAAACAAGGAGTCCTGGGGCACTTTTAAAGACTAACAGATTTATTTATTGCATGAGCTTTCGTGGGAGAAAACCCCACTTCGTCAGATGCTTTGAAGACAGGGCGCTTACAGAATGGGAGGAAAATAAATGGAGGGAAGTGTAAGACAGGATCAGGTCGGGCTGTAACAGCAAATCAAAGCAGATGTTAAGATTCAAACACTTGGGAACAGCTATTAATCCATCCTGTGGAGCCAGGCTCATAACAATCGCAGTAGAGCAAATTTACATATAATTTGCCAAATTTTTGCAGTCCTGCATTGAAACTCAGACAGCACTGCATTAAGGTTTAACTAATCCTTTGAAGCAACTTCCCCTTGAATTCAGTCAGAACTTTGCTTGATTTAAAGCAGAATTTGACCAGGTAAGAGAGTTTATGGTGTTGAAAAGCTGATTACCTTGTAAACCAACCCACATATACACTACTCCCAACTCTTAGCCCTATGGTTGCATTGTACCTTCCGGTGTTACTCAAATGTAATACACTGCATGTGCAAAAATGACTTTTCAAACACATAACTTGGCTACGTTCAGATGCAAACTGAAAGGGAAGCCCTCCTCATTCAGGATGAGCCAGCATGAAAGTTTTAAACTAGATTTCTGCTACTATGTTGGGGTGGTTGCAAAATACCCCAAACAAACCACCACCAAAGAACCCCCACAACGTGCACCAAAGCAAGCACAATGTGCTTAAAAGGAGAAGTGCATGCTTTTTTTCCAACTACCCATAACACAAAAGCATCTGAATAAATTTTGCTCATTAATTCCAAAATTGTCTCATTTGTGCTGTGATGAAGAATGGATAATTTCAGCTGAATTTATATTATGAACATGTAAAAATGAGACTCGAAATTAGAGTCTTGATGGTTGCCTTAATTTATGGCTCAATATTATTATTCTTTTTAGGCTTTGCACAATCCACAGATTCTTCTGGCTTCCTAAATGAAGCCGCCAGAACTCATTGACCTGAGATAACTAATAGGTTGTCAGCACATCTTCCACACATCTGAAGACCAAAAAGAATGCTTAAAGGAGTTAGTTAAATCTTAATGCTGTGCTGAGTCCTGGGGCTACTCAATACATTTTTAGTGCTTAACTCACTTTCTGATGTGGCTTTGCCCTTAGCTACACGTTGGACGTGGGGCTTCCAGTGTCCAGGCTAACCATAGCTACATGTTGTCTGCCCCGTATAGTTCAGTAATTGAAGATCATGTCCTTGTCCCTGCTTGTGGGAACCCTAAGCAAAACCCTGATTTTTTTCCCCCCCTAATATCCTACATCTATTCGCTCTTGATCTGCATCTACCATTGTGCCAGTTCAGAAGAAATCAACGTTCTGTCACCTCACCTTGTTTGTGCTGGACCAGCTGTGAGTGAGCTCTGGGGGGCACTGTTCTCTTCCAGCAGAGGCGTGAGTTTTACTCTTGTTAACCTTCCAAAAGAAATCTGTATTTCTTTGAACACAAATGAAAAAAGCACCTCTCCTCTGCAAGTGTGGAGCTCTAGTTCATCAGACCATGCCTGTGCTCTCGCTACAAGATTACAGAGCTGTTCCTCAATAACACCAATTCTGCATTTTGTATGTGGGCGTGCACGTATTCATGATAACCACACTTCCTGGCTTGTGCTATTTCTCTTATTAGCTGGCGGGTAGCACTCCATTCTGGCCAGTCTCCATTCTCCTCTGGAGGAAGGAGTACAATACACGCAAACACAACAGTGAATTTTTATTTTCACTGCCAGATTTAAAAAAAAAAAAAAATTCTACAGTAAGTTTTGTTGGGTTTTTCTTGTCTCTTTTCAGAACCATTCAATGCATTTAATTAGTCAGGAGACATGTACATTATAGAGAGGAAATGTTCTTGAAAAGAAAAATAAAATCACAAGACATACCTGTTTACTCTTTGTGTGCCTAAGAGGTGAATATTTCACCTATGGCAATGTCCTGCATGGTGAAACAAACAGGGAAGAGAAGGAGGCTGTAACGAAAATTAATATCAGATCAATGAACTCAGCATATGAAACTTTTTGGCAAAAGTTAGAAAAAGGAGCAGCAGCAAGTTTAGGTTCTGCAGCTGTATCTGATCTGACCAGTGGGCACTGGTGTCAAGGATTTAACTCTGTTGTAACAGCCAGCCCTTGAGTTTACAGGAAATAATGAGGTTTCTGGTGATCTCTGCAGGGCTGATCCAAAATCCACTGACGTCAATGTGAGTCTTTCTATTGACTTCAGTCGGCTTGTGTGCATTCTGTACAGCACGAATGCTAGATGTACTTTTTAATATAATGGAAAAAATGAGAGCAGGCAGCTGAAGTGGAAGCTGTGCAGTCCTCTGGGTTCTTTCTTTTTTATGACCCCTTGAGCATGCATCTGGGTACCCAGCACAAAAAAGTTGAGTGTGGCCCTCCCTAGTTTTCCATGATAAGGACTCCCACCCAGCAATATGCCAGTCAAGCCAGATGAACTGTGCACCATTTGCTGAAGATCAGTATAAACTAATTTACTGGGGTCAGTATAAATTGGGGGTTAGTGGGTGCTGGCTTTGTATAGAGAGATTGACAAAAATCTTAATTGTCATGATGATGCTCAGTCAGTGGATTAGGAATTCCTGAATTGTGTGTCCAGTTCTGCCACTTTCTCATTCTCTAGTCTTGGGCAAGCGAGCGTATGAATGTCTCAGCATCCCTATTTGTAAAACAGGGATATTAAAACCTATTTCCTGGGAAATTCTCTACATTACCTTATTTATATTCCCCTAGCACAGTGTCAGAGAATAGTCCAGCGAGTATAAGACTGTCTTGCCCTGAGAAGCTTATAATTGGATGTTTCTAAAATGCTATATAACTGACAGATATTACAATGATGGGACCAAAAGAGTGTCTGTCTAGTCTGCCAATCCAAGGTTCTTTTGCATTGTAGTTTATAATCTAGACTTCAAGCTGCAGAGAATGTGCCATACGCAGAAATGCTTATCACCTGGGTCTGACAGTTTTTCAACCCACGCCTGCCAGTGGATCTTTGCAGGTTTTTAGCTACCTGACAATCACCGGCACTGAATACTGCAGTGACACAAGCCAAAAATCTTCAATGTGGACTTTTTTGGAGCAATCGTCACACTATGCGTTTTTTATATAACCTGTCCCCACACCCCCGGTGGTTACAGCCTTTGGTCACCAGAGATGTTGGAACATCTTTCATTGGTATAGTGTCTTACATACCAAATATTTGAGGGAGAATGTGGGTGAAGTGGTCTCTTATTGGACCAATTTTCTGCTAGTAAAAGAGACACGCTTTTGGGTTTACAAACTCAACAGCTTGTCTTTTTCACCACGAGAGGTTGGTTCAATAAAAGATATTACCTCATCCACCTTGTCACTCTAATATCCTGGGGACCAGCTGGGCTACAACACCCCTCTGATACCTTGTTTGTACGCTGGTCACAGCAATCTGGGGTGGCAGCCAACTATTGTGCACAAGCCCTACACATCAGAATGGGGAGCATAACTGTTTGTCTACACAAGGACATTAATTTGGATTAAGACAGAGTGTGAAAAAGCGCCTTATTCCAGAGCCACAGAAGATAATTTGGCATAAAGTGCCAAAATAAAGGCATCCACCGAGGGAGCTAATCAGGAGCAGCTATTCTGGAGTATCTCTGGGTGCAGACAAGCTCCTACTAGAGGGGAACCCAGGTGTCCTGGTCCCTCTGTTCCCACCCCCTGGCCAAGGTGCCCCACTCAGGGGAGGAACCCAGGTGTCCCGGTCCCTCTATTCTGATTTCTGACCCCTGGCCAAGGTGCCCCACTCAGGGGAGGAACCCAGGTGTCCTGGTCCCTCTATTCTGATTTCTGACCCCTGGCCAAGGTGCCCCACTCAGGGGAGGAACCCAGGTGTCCTGGTCCTGGTTTCTCTGCTCCCCCTCCCCCGGGAAACGTGCCCCACCCAAAGAAGGGGAAGAACCCAGGAGTCCGAGCTCCCCCGCCCCGCCCTGCTAAGAAGGGCCCAGCAGGTGGCAGGCGAGCGGCAGACTTGTGGGGGGAGGCGGGACCACCTGGCTGACCCCGCCCCAGCGATTGGCCGGGGATGGGAGGGCGGGGCTTTGGGGGGGGGGCTGGAGTCCGCCGTAACGATTGGCTGGCGGGGCGCGGTGATTGACAGCGGACGGCGCTTGGAGGCGGGCGCGGGGGCAGCGCGCGGGCTTCAACGGTTGTGTTCGCGCCGTTCCCGCGAGGTACGGGGCCGCCGCCGCCCCTGCCCAGGGGCCTCCCGCCCTCTCCCTCAGGTGTCTCGTGCCCCCGCGCCTGTCCCGGCCCCGCCTCCCCCGCCGGCGTGGCTGGGCCCCGGTTCCCTGTGGGGGCGGCCGGGCCCTGTGTGTTCGGCCCCTTCCCTGCTGCCCCCCGCATTTCTGGGGGCGCCGCCGCGCTCGGGCCCTCCAGCAGCGACCCGGCCTCCGCGCTGCCGCCCCGGCTTCCGGGCTTTGTCCCCCAAGGGCAGCTGTGGGGCCCGCCCCGCCCCGCATGGGGCCCTGCACGTGCTGGCTGCCCCGGCCCGGCGTTTTCCCGCCTCCTCCTCTTCCTCCTGCCCCAGGCCGGCGTTTTCCCGCCTCCTCTTCTGCCTCCTCTTCCTCCTGCCTCCTCTTCCTCCTGCCCCGGGCCGGCGTTTTCCCGCCTCCTCCTCCTGCCTCCTCCGCTCTCCTGCCTCCTCTTCCTTCTGCCCCAGGCCTGGCATTTTTCTGCCCCTCCTGCCTCCATTTCTTCTGCCCATGGCCTGGTGTTTTCCAGCCCTCCTGCCTCCTTTGCTCTCCTTCCTCCATTTCCTTCTGCCCAAGGCTTTGTGTTTTCCAACCCTCTTGCCTCCTTTGCCCATTTCCTGTGGGGTAGGTCTGCCCAAGGCCTGGCGTTTTCAAACCCTCCTGCCTTGTTTGCTCACCTTCATCCATTTCCTTTGGCGTAGGTTTTCACTTGCGTGCATCAGCACAGGGCCACCCAAGTTGCTTTCCTTCCTCTTTGTGGTCAACAGCTGGGGTAAAAGTTGCTGGAACTATCCCTTGCCGGCTGTGCTGCCCGCAGAGTTCTTATGCTGCATCTCAGAGTAGCGACAGGCATCTTAGAAATATTTTGAGAGAGGCCCTGAAATGTTGGTTAGATCTAAGGAGTGTTGTTTTCTCTTACCCCTCTTTCTCTTGTCCAACTTCAATGCTAGGTGGCTTTAGAACAGGACATCTGATTAAGTCTGAGTTAACCGCTGAAGACTGACTTGCCCATTTGGATTACTGGAACTAGAGCAGGGATCCCTTTGTTATGACCCTATGTCACTTACTCCATGTGAAGTTAAGCCTAGTGATTCTGCCGTCACAGGGAGGAGCAAGCTACCTGTGCCAGGAGCTAAAATGTAGCCTGAGGAGGGGATTATTTTGCTGTAAATGCTGAGTGTGGGGATTGAAAATGAAAGGTTTCAGCCTGCTTCTTCTGTGTTTGTCTTCTAGAATGCCCAAGTCCAAGGATCTTGTGGAAACAACCACTTCAGACAGTGGATCTGATGCGGAGAATGAAAAGATATTGGTATAGTTGGGGAATAAGGCTGACATTGCTCCCTTAGATCAAGTGTTCCTCTCCTATGCACACTTTCTTCCAGTGGAAAAAAGGGCAAGGTTCTAGGTGCTTCAGTTAGTCCCCTGCGGGCATGCAAACTGTAATCTGAATTCCAATGTACTCACTTATTTGGCATTGTTGTAATGAGCCAGTTTTGTGGTGAAGGTCAGCAATTAAGTGTCCTTTCATGTCATGCCAGCACTGAAGGCAGGGTGCTTATCAGCACTGAGGCCAACCTTGAGACATGTACCACGGAATCAATAGTTTGCATCCCTGCAAAGCCAAGTGGCTTTGGGGTTTTTCTAATATTACTTGAAAAGCCACCGCAGGCGAGGGGAGAGGAATATCCCGCCTCACTTTCTGGAACTGAATGGCTTTTAGTCTGAAAAAAATGTAGTCAAGTAAAGGCTGTATCATAATGAAGCCACACGAGGGGGCAGAGTGAATAGTGCACAGACAACTTAGCGCTGCCTAACTTTTGAAGGCTTGACTTTACTGCCTGAATGTTCCTTTAATGTAGTTTTTAATGTAATTATTAATAATTTTGTCCCGCTGTACTAACTGAAGACTAGTTTTAAGAGGTTGCAGACAGGTTTATCTCAAGTACTGCTGGGTCCTGATGCTGTTAACATTACAGTGCTGTGTTATAAACCTTCTGGGGTACTGTTGCAGTTAGTATGTCTTGCTGAAGAGGCTGTGGGTGGCTTATCGTTAGGTCCCATTTGTAATAATGTGTGCGAGTGAACGTGTGCGAATGAATGTTTAGAAGCCACAGGCTTGAAAGCTAGATTAATTACAGGGAGGAGGGGAAAGAGGAGCATCTAATTGTCACTTCTTCTTTACAGAAAAGAAAAAAAGAAATACCCATCAAGCCGGAGAAAAAGCCAAAAATTGAAGCCAGAACTTCCAAAGTGGCAACAAAAAGTCAGGTGCAAGAGAATGAAGAGGAGGGCATGTTCCAGGTATTAGTGGGAAGAGACAGGATAAATATTACAAACAGGTCATCCTCTGCCACTTCATTCAAATCCCACCCCCACCACACAGACATCCACGTGCATACAAAAATTTCTATCCGTTAATTTCCTAGCTAAATCAGAATTCTTTCTTAGTGTCTTGCATTTGTGTATCCTGTTTCTCTCCAGTTAAATATAATCTGTGCTGCCCCAATGAAGTTTTAAGTAACGAGATCAAGTAACACGGGGTGGTGTTAAAGATATGTATATGAAGCTGGTTGCAGCGTGCCTTGACTCAAATCAAGACCTTTCTTTAACTGTGGTTGAATATCTTTGCAGATTGGGAAGATGCGTTATGTCCGAGTGTACTGTTTTAAAGGCAAAGTCCTTGTGGATATCCGAGAATTCTACATAGATAAGGCGGGGGACACTAAACCGGGGAGAAAAGGTAACCAGACATCTCCACTAGGTGGCACTTGTGCATCGTGTCAGGCTCACTTCCAATACAATTAAGATCATGAATGAGTCTAAGGCAGCCTTTCTTGTACCCAGGAGCTGGAAACTTGACATTCATCTTAAATGATGATTTCAGCATCTCCTGAAAGTCTCAAATATTCTCACTGCCATTTGATGCTGGGAAGTGAGCAGCACGGCCCCGTGATGGGCTATTAATGAAAGAGCAGCCAGCACAGTGACCTTAGTCTGTGAAGCTTGGCTCCCTGCCTCTTTCTGAAGGGGGATTTCAACCGAGCAAGGACATGAACAGTAGGTAAGCTGAACATTAAATAAAAGGCAGGAGATGGAACATGACCGAAGATGGAGTTATTCTGATAGCCAGCACCAGGCTCTGCTGTGCAGGAATGTAGTATCTAAATTTAACAAAACTTCACCCACCCTGCTTCCTTCCCCCCTCCCACTTCCAACTGTTTCTCTTAGAAACAGCACCTCTTGGGGGCAAGTGAGTATGTAAAATAAGACAGGGCAGACACCAAAGGAAAGTAGAAAACTGTATCTTACATTGACTCCCCAGTGTCCTGCTACTGAGAGACAAAACTAAATATACATTAAAGTAGCAGTGGTGACACGGCCTGGTAGAGCTCTGGGATCCTACACATTTTACTAAGTTCTAGACAAACAGTGACCAGACAAACAGGAGTCCTGTGGCACTTTTAAAGACTAACAGATTTATTTATTGCATGAGCTTTGGTGAAATGGGAACTGTATGTTAGGTGTATATATACATACAGAGAAGGGGGGTTACAAGGTCAATTCAAACAGAGTATTGCAGGACCCCTTGTTTGTTTCGTTAAAATAGACCAACACAGCTACCCTTCTGGTACTTATCAGTAGCTAGAGACACTCCATCAAAATAAGAGACAGCATTCATATGAACACTCTACAGACCGAAGTTCTAAGTATCAGATGAACAACCTTCTGTCTTGTATTCAGGCTGAATTTCCTACATGCTGCAAAGAGTTTAATTCCCCTTTCGTCTTCCACTTCCCCTAGATTTGCACAGAAAGGTTGCATTTATCCCATTCTTTTAACCATGGAAGTGCACTCATTAACAGGAACTGCAGGATCCCAGAATATGATAGTCTATCTCAGTCTGAACAGACACTGGGATTTCATAATCCCTCCAGGCTGTATCTCTATATTAAAGCAAGGATGACTGCAGTGTGCTGCATTAGGTGCATACCTCAGGTTCCTGGCAAATTGCCTGGTGTAACCCCTCAGTAAAACAGAATTTGGGTGGCCCTTTGTTAAAGAACCATGTGGTCCATACAGCAACATGATATGACTGGGTAATTTTTATATGACACAAACAAAAGAGGACAGTCCAGAAAGTAGTTTAAAGGCAGCTGTAGAACAGGGGCATCATTCACTCCAGAGCCTCTGTACCATTACTGAGTTAATGCTCTTTCATGGCCCTTTACATGGCAACTTTCCGGCTGACAGTGATTTGCTTAGTTGACTCGTTTTGACTCTCTGTTCCCAGGCCACATCTGTAAGTCATTCCACTCCTCAGCCCTGTGTGCTGGGCTGCTCAGCAGAGATTCAGTTACATGAAACTTCCCAGGAACCACTCAGTTCTCATTATTGATTTTGTGTCTCCGCAGATGAATTTCTTTCAGCTTGGTTTGCCCCTTGAACACTAAGCATGGTTTACCCTCCAGAAATTAATTTCCTTCAAAGAAGTTACTACTGTACATTACTCACTTAAAGTGAACAGTTTATCCGATAATGAAAGGCAAGGAACAGATCCCAGGAACCTTTCTGTGTCAGTCTAGGGAAAGTGGGGGACAGAAGGGGATTAAACTCTGCATCATGTACGAAACTCATCCAGAATCCAAGACAGAAGATCTGATACTTAGAACTTGGGTCTGTGTTTAGAGGAATGTTCATATGAATGCTGTCTCTTCTATTTTGATGCAAAGTGTCTCTAGCCACTGATGTTTAGAACTTAATAAAATTTCTGACTTGTGTCAGGACATGTTTCCCGAGCAAACCAAAATTAACAAGCAGGATAGCATCTGGGTGAAACCAAATTGGCACCCCCATTGCCATGTTTATTTTCCATGGAAAAGGCCGATTACATCCTCGACTTTATCTCTATGGGTGGTTATTTAGGTCCTGCCTAAGGAGCTAAAAGGAATCCAATTTCTCCAAGTTTAGGCTAGCATAGTGAATATTGGTGGTAGATTTAGTAACTGAAATTAGTTTGCATTACTCATTTGGCCAACACATAGGATGGCATCCTAGTTGCTGGACAGGTCAGGAACTGGGAGTTAGGACAAGTAGGGTTTGTTTCCAGCTTTACTGTGACCTTGGGCCATTTAATGGTTTACCCCTCTTCACCTCTACTTCCCAATTTCTAAAATGTGGGCTACCATCTCACAAGATTGTTACAGCTTTCCATATTTGTTCCGTAATAGATGAGTACCACAGAAGCACACATTTCACAAATGCTAGAGTGTGTTAACGTGGAGATGCTTTACTTAAAAGGCTGCCTCAGTTTCTATTCTGGGATCTTATTCAGATCATAAATTTCCCTACGATAACTGCCCTGATGGAGCCACCTTGGCTGTAGAACTTGCTGATGATGCTCTGCAGTTGTCTCTGCAATCCTTCTCCTTTGTTGTTTCTAGGTATTGCCCTCTCTGCTGAACAGTGGAACCACTTGAAGGAGATCATTCCAGATATTGATGCTGCAGTCAAGAAATTCTAAGATGTAGTTTATTTAAAATCCTGTATTTTTCCTGTTCTCCCCCCCCCTTTGCTATTCTGCATATGAGTCCCTCATTTATTTAGATTGTGTTAATGCTCCAGGGGCTGGAGGTTGCTGTAAGGTTTTAAAATATAACGTGGAACAAATTCATAAACTTAGATTCAGTTTTGCTAAAAGAAACAGTATCTTCAGCCCCCTTTCTTTCCCTAGTGAGTGATCCCATCAGTGATTTGCTGCATGGAAGAGCCTTCTAACTGGCATTTCATGAGCTAAAGGGCTGTTGACTATCATGCAGAGCTGTCTAGCTGCTCTGCATCTGTTGCAGTCTTCCACTTGGCTGAATATTTAGTAAGGAGTTTAGTCCAGCTACCTACTTGCCACCCTTCCACCTCATCTAGGCCCCGGAAACTCTGCCTATAGCGTTCTGGCTATTTCAAGTAGCTTTTGTGTTTGGAATGCTTCCTGCCCCCCTTGAAGAAGGGGATTGCAGGGAAAAAAAGATGTAGAGGATGAATATGCACAATAAATTTGTTTGCATTACCAAAAAAATGTGTAGTCTTCCATGTGGCTGATAATCCTGTTTTATCCTCTCTTAGTTGTGTAACGGTGTCATATTTCCCTTCCACGGGGAAAATGAGTGGTTGAGCAGTGGGCCTGCCTTGGAGTTTAATCTCTCTTTAAAAACAAAACCAACCAAAAACCCACAAACTTTTTTTGCTATACAGAATTGATGAGATACCGATCTTGGCAGAATATAGTAAGTCGTGCAGGCCACCCAAAGGCCTCCTGCTCAATCATATATTCTGTACGGGGGGCAGTAATTACTACATCAGCCTAGAGGGAAATTAAAAGCCTAAAGAAGGAAGAAACTTCTTCCCGTGAAGAGGAAAATCACACTAAACTACCTGGGTCCAACACTGAACGGGTAACATGGGTGTTTGCATTATTTAAGACTAAACAAACTTTAATACCATTAATCAACAGGGGCACAAGCAAAACCTCTCAGCATCTAGTGCTCACAGTCTATTTTAGGTACTTATGTAGCCCTTGTTGCCATAGTTTCTGAGCTCCTTCCACTCTTGAATATATTTATCCTCACAATCCCCTTGTGAAGTAGGGAAGTGCTACTATCTGTATTTTACAGATGGGGAACAAGGGTCAGAGCCTCGGATGAATTCAAGTTCCTAACTTCCATTGATTTAATGGAAGACATGGCTCTAAATACAGAGCTGGGCCAAAATGACTGCCTCGGGACACACAGGCAGTCTCTGATAAAGCAGGAAATTGAACCTGGCTCTCCCAAATCCTAAACTGGCCGCCTAACTACTGGACCATCCTTCTTCCAGCTGGAGCTGAGTCCCACTAAACCGTTTTGTGCTCTAGCAATCAAGAGCGTGCACCTGGGTACCAGACTCAATTTACCGCGTATCTGACAGCCACCATGTTTTATGCTGCAACCTTACTTCTGCAGCCATTGCTAATGCACGGTGTCATAAAACACTCCTCCGTCAGACGCTAAAGGTGAAAGACTGAGGAGGAGAGAGAAAGGAAGATTGCCTGGAGAATGATGGGATGGGAACAGAAGGTGCAGAGCTGTGAAGTATGTAGGAAGATCAAAAAGACCAGTAGTTGGAGTGAATCTGTGGGTAATTTTGAAAGTAGTCAGGACAGTTGAATTGGATATGGTAATGAGTAACAAAGTGTGGGGGGAGGAGATGCAGCACTTAGAGGAGTTTATAATGCACCCACTGTGCGCTAGGTACTTAATAAAATGGACCGATCTTTGCCTCAAGGATCTTAGTCTAAATGGACCATGTGTTGATTCACTTAACAGGTGTAGCACAAACATCGGAGCCCAAGTTGGGATAGGGTAAAGGTGACTTTAAGCCATTTTTCTGCCTCCCTAACTCTGGCCTGTTTAGATGGCTGGTGTAGCTCCCAGCAAAAGTTAGAGCGGTCTTGTGGGGCCCTCCCCCCACAGAGACCCTGTATGTGGGGCTATGCGGAAAGATGCTAATTTGAGGTGGTGAAGGACTGTTTTCCAAACAAGGACATGCGGGGAGGCAAGAGTGGTGACACTCTGTATATGTGAACATATCGAAGAGTTAGAGCAGGAGAACCAAGGGCTGAATTGCCCAAAGTCTCACACAGGAAAGTAGCAGCAGTTAGGAATGGAACCCAACTCTCCTGCATCAGAGGGTCTTGCCCAAAGGACTACCCTTCCTCCTGTATCTTCTGTAGGAATTTTATCATGGTCAGAGAGAGAAAATAAGAACCAGACAAATCGGAATTAAATTTTAACTCAATAAAATGATCAAAAGTAAATTGTGTTTGCAAAATAAAAAGTCACAGTTCTGAGCGCATTCATTTGTTGGGGGCTGGGAGGGAGCATCGTGGATTTGAGATTATTTTGATTTTTGTTGGTTGGCTATTTCCTCAGTTGAAAACTGGAAGAGCACTGAAAAGGTGGTGAATTACTGAAGTTGGTGAACAGTGCTGTATTTTAGTTTATAATGTAACAAGGTTTGTTTTTTTTTTAAATCCTCCAGGAACAGCTGTTTCTGATCAGAAAGATACCCAGCTGTTATTGGTGGATGTTTGTTTCCAATCCACCCACTGTAAAAATACAATTTAGGCTTATAAATTCACTAAATTTAATACTGGTTTGTTTTAGGTTTGTTGTGTAGATAAAAATATTTAAAAGCTCACTTAAAATTGATCTGGATACATAACAGAGGTAAATAGTAGACATTCAGTAAATAAGCCAAGATGTAAGCATGTGCATATTTTCTATGCTCTCCTCCACAAAGATGTTTTCTAAGCTATCAGCTTGACAATTCTTGATCAATTTCCCTGCAGTACCTTTGCTCTGGAATAGATACAATTGTTTTGCATGAAGGAGCTGGTATTTCACTGAGCTACAACAACCCTAATTAAAAGTCTTCTGCCAGGAGTGTCTACCTTCTTCCTACTACTTCTTTCTTTGGGAATGATGGGTGAGGGAAGATAGACTGTTTGGATATCTAGTACTTTCTGTAAGCTGTTGCAAAGGTTCTTGTTTCTGGGGCAGGTTCTGCAGTGTGTGAAAATCACAAATATCCACCTCACGTTCTCTCTTTTCTTTGGTGCCCTTAGGTGCTGCAGGATGTTTGTAGGATTATCTAATGTAAAATGAAGCTTACAAATCTAGAACCTGATCTCCCACCCCTCGTTGACTCCAGTGTCACAGGACAGAGCCTCTACATCTATTGGCTTAAACTCACCTGTAAATAAAAGTAACTAGATGCTTTCCTACTCTCACATTGCTGAAGGATGCTGAAAAGAACTTGGGATCAAATAAGGGTTTGGATCGTCTGCAGACTTCTTTTGCCTGTACCGTACAGAGTTCTCTTTCACTTAACTTTTTAAAGAGCTGCCTTTCCTTTAAGTTTTGACAACCTGCTCAGTTCTCCTTAGTATCTATCATCCTCAGAAGTTAGCCTCCTTTTCTGTGCCTCTCTGCAGTCTTCCCTCCGTCTAGTATGACAGGCTTGTTCTCTGCAACTCCTAGTCTTCTGGATTTCCTTGTCTTGTTGATCTCATTCGAAATCCAACTGTATCTTTTCTCCTTTCATATGTCTGCTAAATTCCTGTCTACCTCTGATATTCATAGTAATTCTACAACCATTATTTTGTATTATTTATTCCTTAATCCTGTTGTTCTGGTACATAATTCTCTACCTTATTCTGTGAACTAGTTGGAGAGGACTAACTGACAGCTGCTATGTTTTATTATTTACTAGAAATATTTTCATTCCTGTCTTACTCTCTCGGTGGTGATGGTTGTATTATTTCCATCTCTGGACAGAGAGACCCCAAAAGACATTGGGTATATTCTTCCCACAGATAGACTTTTCAATGCTAGGATTAGTGGCTAGGCTTGTGATAGTAGATATCTTGTAGTCTGTGCAACAAAGGACTGGGGAGAGAAGTGAACCGTGTGTGGAGATGGCGTTGCTTTTCATTTTTATTCTGATTTTAGGGATGATGATGGCTTCCAAAGTCAAAATGCCTCTATGGAGACAGCCCTTGATCGCCACTCTGTTACTAAAACTCATTGAGTGCGTCTACACTTACAAGTTAGGTCGATTTAAGGAGGCTTAAGTTGACCTAAACTACTCCGCGTCCACACTGGGCTTTCCTTAAGTCGACTTAATAACACCTCGTTTTAGGTCGATTTAACACTTAAGTCGACCCAATAAGGTCGACTTAAGCCAGTGTGGATGGGGATTAGCGCCTAAATCCACCTTATTAAGTCAATTTAAAGTGTTAAGTTGACTTAATGAGGTCGAAAAGGGGCTATGTCTACACTAGCAAAGTTAAGTTGATTTTTGTTAGGTCGACTTAATAAAGTCAACTTAACTTTTCTAGTGTAGACATAGCCCTAGAGAAACCTTGGCGCATGGACTCTGCTCAGGTTCTGGGTGCCAGTATGATCCGACTCCATTTGATTGGAAACCCTAGCTGCAAACTATCCAATTGCTGCACAGAGTTCTCCCCCTGCCAGCCCAGGGGATAGGAGATTCAGGTGTGGGGGGCAGCCAGGGCTGAAAGGAAAATGTTCTGAACTGCAGCATGTTTGTGCTGGGAGTTAGGGGAACAGCAGATGGAAGTTTCCGTTAAGCATAAGGACAGGGCTCTGACCAAGGCTGAGCTAAAGGGGGTGACCCTGGTTCCCCAAGGGGACTCAAGTAATTATCTCTTTCCTCCCCCCCCCCCCCCACCCCTGAGTTCTCACTTCACATTGTGTCTTACTGGGAACTTAACCGTGAACACCCACCCTAGCATTTCACCCTCTCCCTGGCATGGTGGCTCCCCGCAGTCGCAGGTTTGACAGCACTGAACCAGCTCTGAGGCCATGCACCACTGGGGTTGGAGCCAACCGCTCTTGCTTTCAGGGTTAAATTAGACCTGAAAGTGTTTGATTGTGCCTGCACTTGGGGAGAGGATCTCAGTATGAGTGGGCAGGTGTGAGAGTTTGGGAGGAGGGGAAGCTGATGCATTTCCTAGTGTGAAGATGTTCTGCATTTGCTACATGTTGGATGCTGTGCTCCGCTCCTCCCCTCTTCAAATCACTGCTTCGGTTTATCTGCAGGATTCAGGGTGAGAGTCCTGGAAGGTGACAAAAGCTTCTAACAGAGCCACATAACAGGGGGTTTTGGTGCCAGCTTCCCTCTCCTTCTGCAAAGCCTGTTGGCCTGATATTTTCAGCGCCTGCTGAAGTCAATGGGTTCTCAGCACCTCTGCAAATCATTCCAGTTGTGTTTAAAACAAACAAGCTCCCTCCCTCCTTCCCAACCCTAGGGTAGATAAGCCATTTATCTTCAGCAGTGCTGTGGAAGAGTGCCAGGCCAGAATGCATGGCCGTAGAGATATCAGCTATGCCTCTGCCACAGACGCCCTGTTCACGGGTGCTGTGTTGGGGTAATGGGGCTGTGTCTATAGGGAAGGAGGCGGCAAACCAGCCCGTGTCCTAGGGAGACTGTGTGTGTGTGCTGGGTGGCACACCAGGAATATTTGCCAGGATGAAGGTAGATCTGCATCCTGTAAATAGTGTGCAATGTGAGTCTGAGAACACAGTTATTTACAAACAAACAAACAACCCCCCCCAAATTGGTCAGGGGAACCCATCTTGCTAGAGAAACTGAATTTAAACATGGTTAGCACTCACCAGCAGCTTCACCCATTCAGGTGCAGTATGGATGAAGGTCTAGCTGTGGCAGACCAATGTTATAAAGAGAATTGAATATCCCCAGGGAAACTACATCCCATATTTCATGGAGCAAGCTAGCTTCTAGCTCCCTTCAGCCTCAACATAACACACCCAAGCAGCTCTGTGTGTGACTCCACTGTCTTACCACCTGTCTCCTTCTTCAGGCAGGGACGTGGCGAATAAATGTTCTAGTCTGAATTGCCTCTTTGCCTCCAGACAATACAGTAGCATTGGGGAGTGGTGAGAGGGACGGGTATGAACAATACAGTTTCAGATGCTGATTCTGTAGGAAGATATTCCTCTCATCTGTCTTTACCTCTCTGCTCCTATACAAATCATGACTGGACCTCCATAGTCATCAACAGCTGGTGCGTAGACACTACGGTTATAGGAATCTTTGGGAATACCAGACACGAAAGCCTCTCTTACATCTAAGAACCATGGGCTTGATTTTTCTGGGTGCCGAGCATCCTCAACTCCCACTGGCTCCAGCTGGGGCTTGGTACTTCTGAAAATTAGGCCCTATATTTTCAAAACACACTTGCTTTCCACTGACCCAAAAAACTCCCAACCAACCAAACAAAACATTAAAGAGACGGCTGGGTCTGTGTGGTCCAGATTGCCTGCTCTTTTGTGGCCTTCTTACCCAAGCTGCAGGTGCTTTTGGGCCCCTAGATTAGGGTGGTCCTCTTTGCCCATTTGCAGGGGTCTGGTTTGTGGGGCTTCAGTCCAGTCTGTGTTGTGTTGTAAACTGTTCTCCAGGATTTTGCAAAGCTGTGTGCTCTGCCCATCCCCGAAGCACATGTTCCTCCTTCCAGCCTGCATAGGCCTCTATGGTTTCAATGCAGTCAGCATGGCATGTTCTAGATTGTCTCCCGTGCCCGGCTGAGACGATTTAGGCAGCACCCTCTTTCCAGGCTGAAAGGTTCTACCCAGTCAGCATGATTCTCCTGTGCTCCTCACACTGTGCTCGATTCCTCCCTCCCGCTTCACTCTCCCCAGCCCGATTTGATTTTTCAGGCTGTGTCATTCTGGACTGCATCCTCAGCCAGGGTATGCCACTCCCGGTCCGTTCTGGATCGTGCCCTTCTACCTGTCAGGGGCGGGTATGGCCACCTCTTTTCTGCCCAACATCCATGGGTTTTCCTAGACCTCTTCTCCAGCTCCAGCTGCCAGGTTTTCCCTGGCATGGAAGGAAAGGACTGTGGTTCACAGATCTGTTCCTCCCTGCTGTACTGTGAGTTCCTTTCCCCAGTTTGGGAGGGTGGGACGTTCCCCCCTTTCCTATTATTCTGGAGACTGGATGCGGTGCTTGGGTTCGAAGGCGCATTCCTGGTTCTTCTCTCCTGGGAAGGGGGTGTGGGTTTTCTCCCCCCTGGGGGTCAATGCTGTTCCCTCTGGCGGGTGCATTCACCCAGCTCCCTTGCTCAGGTGGCAGCCTTAGCGCCCCCCACACCTTTCCCTGCCTCCCCCTGCCTGCACGCCCCTAGGGCTCGGTCCCCGCCTCCCCCTCCACGGTTTGCAACCCCAGGCTTGGCCTCCCCCTCCCCAGGGTGCCTGGCTCCCAGCGGCTGCAGCTGCGCCCCTCGCCCGCCAGGTGTCCCTGTGGAGCGGCTCTTTGTGGTCCTGATGCTGCTGCTGCCGCTGGCGGCTGAGCCCTTTCCAGCTGAGAACTCTTCCTCCCCCGTCCGCTCGCTCCGTCTGCATCCTGCGCCGGGCTCGGGGAATGGCCAGACTCACCGAGGGCGAGGCGAGGAGGCAGCCGCAGCTCCTGCAGCCCAGAGCCTCCCCCATGAGCAGCAGCAGCAGCAGCAGCAGCAGCAGCTCGGACCCCCCCGCGCAGCCGGACAGCATGAAGGATCTGGATGCCATCAAGCTGTTCGTGGGGCAGATCCCCCGCAACCTGGAGGAGAAGGACCTCAAGCCCCTCTTCGAGCAGTTTGGCAAGATCTACGAGCTCACCGTGCTCAAGGACCGCTACACTGGCATGCACAAGGGTGAGCCCCATATCCTCCCTTCCAGCCTCATTCCCCTCTCTCCTTTCCAGCCTTCCTGCTCTCCCCTCCCTGCCTCCTGCTTGCATTTCTCCCTCTGCCCTCTCCTCCCCCAGTCCTAGATCCCCCCTTTCCGCCTCCCTTCCTTTCAGCCATGAAGGCTAGAGACAGGACCAGCCCAGGAACTTTTAATCCTCCCAAACAGAATCACATTTGCCATGTTCACAAAGGGGACCTGATGGCTTCTACCCTCCTCCGCCTGCCAGGCTGTGAGACTGCCAGGGCTGGAGCCGCACGCCGGGGCGACAAAGAAATGGGGCTGTGCCTGGGTAGGGGGAAATTGGTGACATGTCACTAATACTTCTTCAAATGCCTTCTGGGCCAGATGCCTTTCCCTGGTCCTGTTCTGGCCAAAGATCTCCCCAGAAAGAAGGGGAAGGTGCCCCTCCCCCCATACTCGAGTTAATTTAGGGTGAAACATTTGATGGTTTCATAGGTGAGCCTCAATTCGA
>ML685800.1:5441992-5497790 GCA_007922175.1 Pelusios castaneus
CCACTCCCCCTTTCCACCCGATTTCTGGGAATTCAATTTAGGCATTTCAAAACGAAGGAATGATAGTGCTGAATAGCTAAGCGGCTGTTGTGTGGGAAGGTACCCAGGGCTCCCCTTGTCCCCCCTGCTCTGCCCCCAGCCTGCCAAATCCTTATTCTAGTTCCTGCCTGAAGGTAGCTGGGAAATCTGTGTCACATAAATGATCCAGAGTCCCTTAGTTTGGACCTGCAGCATCCTCTGATCTCCTAGCCCCCACCCTCTTTATAGATGTGACAGCCCCTTTGGTCCTGATTTGCAACACTCTCTGTATTTTGCTACTGGCCCTGGTGACAGGCAGTCATGACGAATTGTGTGGCTGGGGGGGTTTATGTGGCCAAATGTGCAGTACAGGCAGTGCTGAGACCTCACAAACTCATTGCAGGTAGGGCCTGGAAGCAGGTCTCCGAAGAAGGAGGCCTACAGTCCCACTGCTATGGCATTGAATCTTCTTCCAAGCTAGGCTGCTGCAGATTTTAAAATCTGCACAACAAAGATTATAAACTGCAAATCTATTCTTCGCGGCAGTACGTGGAGTGGATGAAAGGCCAGCCCGAGCTTTTGATTATCCTAGAAGCTTTAGGATGGCAACAAGTTTTGGAGAGCATATTTATGGGTTTTTTTCCCCCAAATCTGATGTTTTAAAAGATTGTTTTGTGTCCTGAATCCATGTCCGTCCTAAGCTGGTAGATGTTTCCAAGTTTAGGATACTATAGAAATTACCACCAGGAAAGGGAGGGCAGAGAAATCAAAGAGCCTATTTATTGACAGACCTGATATAGGTGGTGGAAGCCCTGTTGCTTGACAGATTTAAAACTAAGCTGGAGAACGTACAGTAAATACCTTTAAAGCTGTCAGCCATCAGCCCGGCCCTGTGTGCTGTAACATCATTTGTGGTAAAACAAACAAGGCGTCCTGGGGCACTTTTAAAGACTAACAAATGTATTGATCGCATGAGCTTTCGTGGGAGAAAATCCCACTTTGTCAGATGCTTTGAAGATGGGGAACTTACAGAATGGGAGGAAATTAAATGCCAGCTGTCAGGGCCACCATTCCTCCAGGGATATCTGAGTATAGCAAGCCCAGCAGAGGAAAGGGTGACAGAAGGACGTGTTATTAACTGAAGACAAGTATCTGTCCAAACGACGGGCCAAATTCAACTCCAGTGTAAAGGGGGAATCATCTCCTATTTAAGCCTGTCTTTAGCCCAAGGAGTGTTTCTGTCTTCATCAGGATTTCAGAATAAAACTGTCATATGTTTGTGCACGCGCGAGCTGTGAACAAACCTGTTACCATCTGACAGCAGCCAGCCTTTAAAACACAGAGAGGAGGTGGATGAGGTAGGGACACGAATCAAATGCACATTTCATTACAATCGACATGTTAAATATAGTCTGCCTTTGTAGGCTGAGGTCAGGCTAAAGGCAGAAGGCAGATTCCAGGGATCTGCCAGTCAGCTATGGAAATTAGAGGGGGCAGTGATGATGTTAGCCAAATCCTTGTGGCATTAGCTTGTTGCTGAACACAGGTTTTGAGCAGCCAGTAAAACCCCCCAAAACTAAAAATCCCCCTGGCTTTGACATTTTTGAGAGGATGCAGGCATTGCTGGGCTGTCGTTTAGCTCTTGATTCTTCTTTCCAGGGAAAGCCATTTGAAAGTTCAGGTAATCGCTGTGGATGTTTCCAGGACTTTGGACTCCTTCTCTGCTTTATACAAATATTAAGCTTTGGTTGATTTCTTGTGTTGGCTTTCACTGTTTCTCATTTCTGTTTCGTTGTTGCTACGCTTGCTTATAAAGTCCCCATAAGCTTGGTAAGCTCCCCATCTTCAAAGCGTCTGATGAGGTGGGATCTTCTTCCATGCGATAAATAAACTTGTTGGTCTTTAAAAGTGCCCCAGGACTCCTTGTTTATAAGCGTGGTATGTGAGTGGACTTCACGTGGCTTAAGTTGGCTCACTCACGTGCCCAAATAAGAGAGCTAGTCACGTTGCTGAACCGCCATTCCCACTTCAGTGGGATGTGAGGAGAGTCAGAATTTCATAGGATTGGGCCCAATAGGCACCTGTCGTTGCAAAGAACGTTTGGGCCAGGAGACTAAGTGCCCAAGATTTCATAGCTAGCAATCAATGGAAAGCGAGAGCTGTCACCCATCCTTAAGGCATTGAGGCACGTTACCTTTAGAGCATCCAAACTGTGTCAGGCCAATGGGCCATCTAGTCCAGCATCCTCCTGACAAGGCCGATGGCAGGTACCTCAGAGGGAATGAACACAACAGGTAATCATCAAGTGATCTGTCTCCTGTTGCCTGTTCCCAGTTTTTGGCAAGCGGAAGCGAGGGACACTTCAGAGCAAGTTTTGCATCCCTGCCAATCCTGGCTAATAGCCATTGCTGGACGTCTCCTCCATGAGCTTATCAAGTTCTTTTTTAAAGCCTGTGATAGTCTCTGCTTTCACAACATCCTCTGGCAAAGAGTTCCACATGTTGACTGTGCACTGTGTTCATTTGGTGCCTGTTAATTTCATTTGGTGACCCCTAATTCTTGTGTTATGAGTAGGAGTAAATAACACTTCCTTATTTACCTTCTCCACACCAGTCACGAGGTTACAGATTTCTATCATATCCTCCCTTAGTTGTCTCTTTTCCAAGCTGAAAAGTCCCATTCTTATTGAACTCTCCTCATATCTCCTTTTTCAAATCCCTAATAATTTTTGTTGGCCTTTTCTGAGTCTTTTCCAATTCCAATATATCTCTTTTTGAGATGGGATAGCCAGATCTGCACACAGTATTTGAGATGTGGGCGTACCACGGATTTATGTAGAGGCAACATGATATTTTCTGTCTTATTATCTATCCCTCTTCCAATGATTCCCAACATTTTGTTAGCTTTTTTGACTGCCACTGCAAATTAAGTTGATGTTTTCAGAGAACTATCCACAATAACTCTAAAATCTCTTTCTTGAGTGACAACAGCTAATTTAGACCCCATCATTTTATATGTATAGTTGGGATTATGTTTTCCAGTGTGGGTTACTTTGCATTTATCAACATTGAATTTCATCTGCAATTTTGTTATCATCTGCAAACTTTGCCACCTCACTGTTTACCTCTTTTCCAGATCATTTATGAATATGTTGAGGAGTATTTGTCCCATTACGGATTGCTGGGAGACACCACTATTTACTACTCTCCATTTATTTTTACCTTTGTTTCCTATCTTTTAACTAGTTACTGATTCAGGAGAGGATCTTCCCACAGCTTTCTTTACTTAAGAGCCTTTAATGAGGGATCTTTCAAAGGGTTTCTGAAAATCTAAGTGCACTCATGTGAGCCAAGGTTGTTGATGTCCCGCTCAAAGAATTCTAGTAGATTGGTGAGACATGGGTCCCTTTGCAAAAACCATCTTGACTCTTCCCCAACAAATCATGCTCATATAAGCATCTGATAATTTTGTTCATTACTATGCCTGGTACTGAAGTTGGGCTGACTGGCCTGTAATTGCCAGGATCACCTTTTTTTTAAAAAAAAAAAACCTGGCATCACACTAGCTATCATCCAATCATCTGGTACAGTTCCGTGTTAGTCTATTGCAGAAAAACAGAGTCCTGTGGCACTTTTAAAGCCTGACAGATTTATTTATCGCATCTGACGAAGTGGGATTTTCTCCCACGAAAGCTCATGCGATAAATAAATCTGTTAGTCTTTAAAAGTGCCACAGGACTGTTTGTTCATCTGGTCCAGAATCTGATTTAAATGATAGGTTACTTACCACAGGTAGTCAAATTAGCTCTTTCCTTGGGCTTATATTCGGCTCTCTCCTCACCTTCCTTTACTGTGTTGAGAACTGACAAATTCACTGCTGTAGTGGGGTCCTTCATTCCAGTGTGAGAATTAGTGCCTTAATGTCAATACTATTATGAAACGGTTATATATTCATATTAGTGGCTGAATATTAATACCTCAGCAACCTATTCGGTAGCTGATACTGCTTCAGTTCCCCTGATATTATTCATGGTGCAGTTTTTCTATTTATGTTAATGGCAGATATATTTGCATATTAATGGCAATATTTGTCAACGAGCTACTCTTTCCATGGGAAGAGCAGGGAACACTGGGGGAACTGGAGGAGCAGGGGGGAACCGGATGAAAATCTTTGGCCTTAAATTCCCGAACTGGGCTAACGCAGTGAGAGCGTTAGCTGTGTGCTTTCCGGGGTGGATTTCCTGAGGGAGTCTGTGGGTGGAGAAGGAGAGAGGCCATGAAGCATGAGATACTGAACTGGACCCCAGGGAGGAAATAGCAGAGCAGAAGGAACAGTCTAAACCTGGGCGTGGGAATAGGCCTGGTTTGCCTATGGGCAGAACAGGCAGTGTCAGCCCTGGTTTCCTGTGTTGGTAGAAGAGGGCTGCTCAGTAAACCCAGCCCTTTATGACAGGTTTACACGCTTAAAAGCGTCAAAGAAATCAGCGGGTTTGGTTGCACAGCCAGCAATGGATGCATCTTCCCTGAAGCAAACCAAAGATCTGGAGGCCTGAGTCTCATACGTGCCCTTAGCCTTTATTAATACAGGCATTAAGCTACTGGTGAAAGCAGTCGCAAGGGGGATTGTAATTCCAGGAGGCAGTGCGGGAGGAGCCAGCCGCCCTTTGCTGTGATCCAAATAGATCTCGCAGGAGCCCGTGTTAGTATCGCAGAGTTGTCCCTGGAAGACCTCGGCACTCCAGGAAGTGTTGATGGAGTCTCTCCCCTCTGTCAGTATTCAGCCTCTGTCTACAGATGAGATTCTGCCCATGTGCATTTATTAAAGATCCCACGTGCCATGCCTTATAAACGAAAACCAGTTAGCCCCTCTGCATGGGCCACATTCCAGTGTTCTGCTGACAGACCCCTGCCCCCGCTGCTCCAGCTGTACTCCACATTCCTCACTTTCTGCCCCAGACTTCTGTGCATTGGTGCAGGCTCATGGACACACAAACTCTAACGTCAGAAGGGCCCAAGGTGAGCAGCTAGTTTGATCTGTGCGATGCAGGCCACAGAACTTCACCCACCCACACCTGAAATAAATCTCTAACCTAGGACTGAGTTATTGAAGTCCTCAAATCGTGGCTTAAAGACTTTAAGGTACAGAGAATCCCCCAGCAAGTGAGTCATTCCCCATGTTACCAAGGAAGGCGAAAAAACACCAGGGCCTTTGCTGTGCAACGCGGCTGCATTTCAGTGTTTGATGGGGTTTTGTCCCCTTATCTTGTGAGGTTTAACTAACTAACTAGTCAAATTCCAAAGGGGGAGCCGTGTTAGTCTATTGTAGAAAGACAACAGAGTCCTGGGGCACTTTTAAAGACTAACAGATTTATTTATCGCATGAGCTTTCGTGGGAGAAAATCCCACTTCGTCAGACGCTTTGAAAGCGTCTGACGAAGTGGGATTTTCTCCCATGAAAGCTCATGCGATAAATAAATCTGTTAGTCTTTAAAAGTGCCCCAGGACTCTGTCGTCTAACTAACTAGTGTTTGTAAAGTGCTTCAAGGATGGTGGGTGCTGAAGGGCAGCATCATTATTAATAAGCCCTCCTACATTAGCATCTAGTGGACTCCTTAACATTTCAGATGTGCCGTCTCTGTTCATCTCGTTGAGTGCCGATAGCCTGGACTGCCGGATGCTCCGAGAGCATGTAGCTTGCGGGGGCGGGAATGGGTAGTGATGCTGTACTCTCCTCCTAGGGCTTCCATAAATACTAGCGGCAGGACCACGGAGCGGTTCCTGCATCCTAAGGGAAGGGTGTCTTGCACCCTCCACTCCTCTTTGGCTCTGGGTGTTTGAGCCTCCAACAGTTGCTGTTACAGCTGGTGAGTGGGCTAAGGGCAAATACAGAGAGCGTCGCTCTCCACGCATCGATACTGTTCTATTTATTACACCCACAAGCTAGCGCTGATCCAAAGAGTGGAAGCTGGTTTGGTCAAACTGTCTGGTTTTAACGTTAATTTAGGAAAATCAGAGGCTTTGGGGCTTGGCATACACTCTCCAGGACAAATTCAGAGGTGTCCGAGGCAGTGACACGGCTGTTTTCCCAATACAGCCTGGTCTACACTTACTGAAGATTCTCCTGTGTTTCAGTGGTAGCACAATGGGAGAAAATCGTAGACACCCTATATAGCAAAGGCTTCCATGGCCAACAGTCTTTTTAACACCCCAGCACAGCCCATGTCTGGGCACAGTTAGCTGATATGCCATTGAAATCACCATGCGCCACAGGATCCCTGCCACAGGTGGGGAATATACTGGTGTTAGCAATGGTGGAAAACGTTTCCTGAGCAGCCTACTGTCCATTGGCTTCATCTTAGACCCACTCCCACTGATACCTGTTTACACATTGCCTTGGACTCTGGTTCTGAGTGGGTTCGGGGGGGGAAGAGGGGTGGTCTTCCTCCTCAAGTCACATCAGAGTGAAGTCTCAGGGACCTGAGGCACCCGCCTTCTACAAGGAAAATGGGATCCCTGACTTGCAGAGGGGAACTGCCCTACTCCACATGACAGGGTTTCCTAAGGCCCTGTGGCATTCTCCAGGTGCTAAGACCAGACAGTGGAGCTGGAGTTTTACTGGGGATGGCATGGGAGGCGGGTTGGAGGCTGCAATAGGTACGCTGGCTTTAGGGACAAGGGGTGACTCTCATTTCCCTAATATCTACATAATGGGGCAGTGAGGAATATAACATCCGGGCAGGGTCCCTCGCAGTGTTCTCGACCAGGATTTAGGTGTGGATAGAAAGAAGAGCCTTCTCAAAAGCACGGTGTAGAGCTACTGCCCCCACAAAAGGCAACGGTGCCCCCCACTTTGGACCATAAGAGCACTCAGCGGGTTTCAGCAGGCAAGCCCAAATCTGTTCCAGCCATAAGTCGGGAGTAACAAAGAGTGGGCAGCTCTGGAAGGATGTGACCATCTGGCTAGGCTTATTTGCTATTTAGTATTATAATACACATGTATAAAGAACCTCTCACCCTGGTGTCTGGGCTTCAACCTGCTCCTACTGAAGCCCTTGGCAAAAATCCTCGGGACCTCAGAACCGTCAATCCTCGGCTTGCAGCGCTGCCCTTTTCATTTCCAACCAATCGAATTACCAAGGGGCTGATTGGATTGCAAACATGTTTAGAAAATGTTTTCATCGCTGCTTTTTAAAACCGCCTTTGTCTTAAATTAAAAATATTTGCTGGGCCCCAGCCAGCAAAGTTTGGGCTGCAGATCCTGGTGGAAGTTCTCAATTTAGCAGGAGTTTGGGGGCTGCTCATGTTCCGAGATGAGAGGGGGGAGAGGTCGTTGCCAGCGCCAAGGGGCTAGTGTGAAAAAGGCAACTGCAGGAACTTGCAATCAACTGGGACAAAGTGCATTCGGGGTGGTGGGGAAAGGGGGGAAGGAAGCAAATTAAGTCACCACTACAGAGAGACATTGAAAAACATTGTCCAACAATGTGATTTGCATTAACCAACCCACAGTTATAACAGAAACCCCTTAGCTGTGTCTGATCCGCTCACACATACTTATTCAGATAACAGAGAGCTTATTTTTTGGAGAGAGATTGATCTATATATTGCAGATCAAATACATATAAAAAGGAGGCCAAATCTGCCTATACAAATTCCTGTGAGCTGTGTTTGGTGGGGGGGAGAGCCGAACAGCTGGCATTTTACCCTGCCAACAGAGGTAGATGGCGAAAGGCATTTTAATACTGGTTCAAAGAATCAGGTACTTTAAGAGGCCACATTATGAAAAGCAGCAAAAGCTATGTCTATTTGGCATTCGAGGGAACAGGGGAAGGATGCATGGTAATCTACCCAGCACGTCTGTAGTGCTGTGACAGGTGTGTTAGAATTTGAACAGTGAAGGAAATTAACCGGCAGAACAATTTGGCAAGGCCCATGGTGGGCTCTCCACCACGGGCAATTTTAAAATCAAGATTGGCTGGTTTTCTAAAAGATCGGCTGTAGGAATCATTTTTGGGAAGCTCTCTGGCCAGTTATGAGGGAGGTCAGATCACAAGGTCTCATCTGGCCCAGATCAATAGCCCTTATACGTATAAGCAGAGATTAGTTTCAGTGCTAATTAAAGAAAAATGTTTCGCTTAGAAAACTCAGTTAGCACCGAAGGCATGAGCACTGTCCTGGAGAGAGAGCATTAGACGTGGACACAGACTACCTGGTTTCTGTACGTTGTCTTCCTTGACCAAATCACTTCCTTGCCTGGGCCTCAGTTTCCTGCTCCGTAAATGGGTATAAAGATATCAGCTTTCCTTTAGTAAAGCACTCTGTGGATCCAGCTAATCGTGCTCTAGTTTGGAGGAAGAGGAGCAAGAAAGTCAATGCTCTGCACACAGCAACGGGAATTTATCTTCCTAACCAGATTGGGTGTTAGTTGGTATGCAGTGGCAGATGCCCACGTGTGTCCTTGAAATTGTTGGACCTGGATTGGGAGCTGGTTCAGACTGTTGAGTCTTTTACCACATGGTTGGCAATTCAGAGCCGGTGGACAGAGGAACTTGCTATCCACCACAGGATTGCTGTTTGGTGATCTATATGAGATGAGATTGATTCCCATTCCGTTTCCATTGAACAAATACCCATGGTGCAAAAACCACTCCAAAGACATTGGGTCACAATGACTATATTGGCTTTCCCGCAAGGCACCTTTAGGTTGCGGTTGGGGCCTGGGGGTTGGGTAGTGTGTGGAAGACTTGTGTGTATAAAACATATAAACTAGAATCAATATCAGGCTGTAGGTTGTATGTGCAATGGGGGGGATGTAAGAACCTGCATCTGAAGTCAATGGGAGTTATGTGTACTTGCCACATCTCAGGATTAGGGCTTGTGCATTTGGCCTTTGCAAATCCCATATGTTTAGCTGCTTCCAATGCCATAGCCCTGCTCCTAGAAATAACTTTCTGTCTTTATACATGGACTTTTGTGCATGCTCACTGCTGAATTGTGCACCTAGGTCCAAATCCTCTTCTTACGGCAGTAGGATCAGGAAGATGCAGGGTCTCTCTGAACGTGTAGCTCGAACAAGCCAATTGTGACCTATCCATTTGGGAGGGATTTTCAAAACCCTCTGTGTGACTTTAACAACGTAAATCCATGTGACCTAGGAGCCTAAATGTAAAGGACTTAGACGCCCAGGTTTCTGTTTCCTTTAAAAATGGGACTTGGTACCTAAATCACTTAGGCGCTATTGACTGTTTCACCTTTGGCCAACATTATGGCTGTCAGAGGAATGGGCAGATTAAAAAGCCTTGGTTTACCTGTCTGCCTCTGTTTTCACTATCAGGTACTGCATTTGGCGTAGGAAGCGAGGGTGTGTCTTTTCGTGCATGCGTGTCTGTTTTTCCCAGTCCAGTGGCACCTACTTAAATTAGGAGTAATCTCAAGACTAAACGTGGCCCGATCCATCCTCAGTGCAAAGCAGGAGTCTTAATTACCTGTCAGATATGTTTAATATTCATATGCTGTTTTTCTAGCTAGAGCTACAGGGCCAGGTATAATTTGTTTAGCAGAGGCAATTTATGGGATGCAGAATGTAAGGAGGGCAGCTTAATCTTATTGCCACATATGGGATGAGGACACTGAAGAGTGGCGATCGTTCTGCAAAGTTTGCTTCAGCCTGATATCAAAAATCACAAGTCAATGGGATATCAGTCAGAAGAGACACGTTTCTGCAGCCCTTACCACGCACCTGAGTTTGAATCATTTCAGGCTAGGCTAGGCAAGGCACAGGAGAATAGATTCAAGTGCTGGAGTGTGCAGGAGCTGATTGAGATTGGATTGCAAGATCAAGCCTCTTATTTGGGCCAAAGCCACCAGTGCTGTGGCGATCCCTGAAGACATTTTGTAGCAATCTGAAAGATTCCCGATTATCACAGGGATGAATTCTGCTTTCGTTTAGGACAAAATTTGCCCTGTGATTAAATGCCAGTGGGACTGGGAGAGAGAAGGGCATACGCTTTCCTGTTCCGGAGTTCTTTCTTCAGTGCTTCGGCCAGCTTCATCTGAAACGACTGAAGTGACGGGGTTTACAGAACTTCCCTGGGGAGATTAGTCCATAGTCTAATAAATCTCTCTGATAGGAAATGTTTCTTGATAAGCAGCCAATTTTTTCCTTTGCTCAGCTACATCCTATTATTCTTAGAATTGCCACCTCACAGCACCCTAAAACAATCCCCCTCTCGCCTTGGACTTGACGCCTTATTAATAAGAGTAGGTGGTTATCCGCTCTCCCCCTTTAGTCATTTTACCCAAAGATCCTGGATCAAGTCTGGAGTAAGAACTTCAACCTCTGATTCCTATTTAGCTCTTTTAATCTTTCATCATAAATCAATCCCTGCAAAAGTCGTAACGCTCGCTTCCCTCTGAATTTCCATCAGTCTGTGTGTCTACAGCATATGGGTGGGTGGGTGGGTGTATGGTACTGTTCATGCCATCATATCATTCCTGCCTTGTATTCCCTTCCTGCTCCAGGACAAGATACATAGGCAGCCTGCTCCCATACACCATGGCAAGTTGGGATCTAAATTGATGCCAGCTCCGAGCCCATAGGTATTTTTTTGGAATTGCTGATCATTAAATATCTTTGTTTCAGTTTATTTCTTCCACTGGTTGTATTAGCTTGCATTTCTCCTGCCTCTGCTTCTAATCCAGTGGTTCTCAACTTTTGGGTGACACACCAGCCCATCCTCTCCAGGCCAAATCCAGCCATTTCCCCGGCTCTCCACAACACACTTGCTGCTGTGTGGTGACACAGTAATGTGTCCTGACACAGTGGTTGAGAGCCACTGTTCTTACTCATGTAAAGGTCTGATCCAATGTCCATAGGCCTTTCCCTTGACTCCAGTGGGTTTTGGATGAAGGCCCTGATTTTTAAAGGTATTTAGGCATGTCTGCACACAGCATTGTGATGTCAAACTGATTTAGGAGCCCATGTCTCATTTTCAAAAGGGCTCTAGCCAAATGCCTTTTAAAAATGAGACTGGAGTTCCTAAATCAGTTGTGTTCAGACTTGCCTAAACACCTTAAAAATCTGGGCCAGGCCCCTGGGCCCCTTTACATTATTTAGCTAGCGTCTTTCCTGGTGTTTGTGACACCTCCCGATTTAGTGCGTTCTGCACCTTTAGTTAACAAGTCTTCACCCCTTCTTGCAGGTAATTAGGAAAGATGTTAAATAAAAACTCAGGCCCTATCAGAGCTGCTTGCACCAGGCTTCGACACCTCCTCTCTGAACTCAGTGCGGATAGCTGTCTGCTGGGCAGGGGAAGGGAACAGCGCATGGCAGGAGAACCCCTGGTACATGCTGTAATTGAGGCTATTTGGGGGAGGAGGGTTATGTTACTGCATGTAGGTAATTTGTGGGCCTGATTTGGAATTTGCTGTGTCCATTGCAGGTTGTGCATTTCTCACGTACTGTGCCAGAGATTCTGCCATCAAAGCCCAGACTGCGCTACATGAACAGAAGACTTTGCCAGGGGTAAGTCCTGGTGATTGTTGGAAGATGGTCTGTGGGTGTCTCGGCTTGAGCTGGGGCCATGCACTGGAGGGAGAGTTGGCTTTGATTCCTTTTCCTGTCTCTCAAAGAAGACCTTGGTCTGGTGGTTACAAGAGGGAGCTGGGAGGCATTCCTCACCCTTCTTTCTGTATGACCTCAAGCAAGTCACGGCTCTCCTCTGTGCCTCAGTTTCCCCATCTGGAAAACAGGGTCTAATGCCGTGTACCCACATCACCAGGAAACTGTCATGTTAAAGGGTGGAAGATGTGGTCCTTCTTTAGGAAGGTAGCCTCTGAGGAAGAATCAGGTGGGGAAGAAGATGAGTTAAAGCATGTGACGCTTGAACCTTTTCCCACTTCCCAAGGCTCATTTGCACGTCACCTGAAGTTCCTTGCGTTTTCCCTCTGCCAGAGTGACTGGCCAGGTTGCTCGGGGTTGCAGTATAGAGCCTAACTAGACGTTGAGCTCCGTTACTGAGGGTGACTGACTGTGGAGGAAAAATGTCCATAGTTATACACAGATCCACCCCATCCTTCAGAAGAGAAATCCACTGAACAGTGAGACTGGAATTTTACTGTAGGTCGCTCTGTCTACCCCATGCCATTCTGGTGTATATGGTCAGTGTGAAGCCTCTATGGAGATGTGAGGGGTTGTTCAACATGGGTATGATCAGCTCCCTGCTTCCCATATTCACGCCCAGATTGCACCTTGCTGTTGCAAGCAGATGATTCTGGGTTTTTTTGTATTTTTGCCACCCCCCGTTTTCTGATGGTAGAAGAACCCTGGCTAGGCTGGCCTTTTTTTCTCCCTGCTCTGGGGTTTGAACAATTGTGCTGAAAAGATTCCTTTGTAGGTGAGTAGGCGGAGGATTCGGGTACTTATAGACAGAAGCTCACAGGAGACCCTGAGTGCTTAAGGCGGCTGGATAATTAATGTAAACCAGGGATCTCTGGAGAAGGGTTAGGAATTCTTAACCATAACATTTCCCCTTTTAACTCCTGAAGGCCCAGAAAGTTTCTCCCAGTCCCGAGCGCTACCCCCATTTTTTACTGCTCACTTTCGGCATGGATCTGCGTTTGCAACAGGCAGGAAAGCTCACGTGGCTTAATTACAGCTTAATGGAGTCTTTTTTGGAAGCTGTCATTGCTGTTCTTGGCTGTGGGTGTTCCAGGTTATTTTAGGGCACAGAGGAGAGCTGACGAGAAATACATTCTTAAATATTATTTGACTTAATTTTCTTTTGGGGGGTAAGTTAGCCTTTCAGGATAAGGCCAATAACTTTCCACAAGCATTAGATCAGCCTGGGAGATAGAAGGCAAAGGAGCATCCTAACAGTATAGAAATCATACAGGTCATGATCTGGGGTCATAGCTCAATAAAGGGTGGGCAAGAACTTCCAGTACAATATCTACAGAGCAAACACACAAGCGTAACCAAGGCTCAGTGTCTTCCATGGCTGCCGAGGCCTAGATTTGGCAGCAAGACTTTCTCTAGATTCTGCTTCAGCTTCCTTTCAAAATGGAGACTCCTGTTGAATTAAATCTAAGAAAAACAGGATGAGCGGTGTAGCCCTGGCCTGGTGTTGTGTGAGACTGACCTCAACTTATTTTATACTCTCCCCATGTTTTTACAGATTTTTGGCATCTGGGTGTAAGGGTAGTGAAGGATTTTAGTATTTTGGAAGGCATGGGGTTGTGGGATATGCATACTAGCTGGCTGGCCCAAACTGATCAGCATCAATACAGTTAACGTTGAGATGAACTGGCCTCGGTGTGGGATTCCACAAGCCTTAACCAAAATCCAGGATCAGCGGGCTGAATTAAATCAGAAATAAAATAATCAGAATTAAAAGAGAGAGGCCTCGGTCATTCAGGTGGCGGAGGAGAGGACATGGAGTCTTTTACCTGCAGGTCCACGGTTCCAGTATAGCCCATGTTGTGGCTGAATTTTGTTGTGATCTGGTGGGTATTTATTAGCCTACCTAAAATGCATTTAGCTGGTTTCCGTCCACTTCCCTGTGGACAGCTGTCCACATCTCAAAAGCCGTCACCACCACTGGTACAAAAGGGCCCTTTTTTAGACTCTCTCAGCACAAAGACCAATGGCTGATCTGAACTGTTCGTGAACACGAATAATAGTCTGTGGGTGTCTCAGCCTGAGCTAGGGTTATACGGTTGGAATCAAAGAGGAACGGTCTCGGTTTGTTTTCTTGTGGCTCACTGGAGTTCAGTGAAGTGGTGAACTGGGAACCAGAACTCCCGAGTTCTATTCCAAACTCTGATGCTGTTTGGCTCTGTGTCCTTGGTCAAACCACTTAATCCCTCCCCGCTCCCCCCCCCCGGCCGTATTCTGACTTACGTTAAAACCCTTTTGCACAGCTCAGGTAGTGTCAGGCGGCCCTGGTGTAAATGGGAATTCAGCCTAGCCCATGGTATCTCTTCTGATCCGTATGTAAAATCTATCTATAGACGAGTTTATTATATTGGCCATCTCCGTAGCATCTGAGCGGCTTCCACAGAAAATCAGTAGCAGAGTCCCTAGAGGATGTCTTGGAGTCTCTGGTATTCTTCCCCTTTTGGGGTCCCAGCTCTGTGTGGGGAAAGAGTTTTGATTTTTTTATGACTGGGAGGGTTTAGGGGACTGGCTAGAAGGGGGTAGTCAGCATTCTGAGTGCCACTCTTAGGGTGGCCAGACTTTTCGAAGAAGAAGGTTTTGCCATATTTCCTAAAGATTGTCAGTTCCCCTGATCTCTCCTTGGAGTTTATTCTGCAGCCAGAGCCCCTCAACTGCTTTGATCTGAGCTCTTCTGGTCTACATTGTTCCACAGGGGTGCAGCGGTCGCGGAGGTTCATGATCAAAGTGCAGTCTTTAACGCAGCTGGGGCATGATCAATTAACGGCTTTGAAAATTAAAACTAAAGCCTTAAACTGGCTTTGGAAGCTGACGGGGGGCCAGTAGAGGGACTTGAGCATGGAGCTGATGATCCTGTGGCAGCCAAAGCCATGGGGAAGTCAAGGGTGACCAATGCATGGTGTGGCCTGATCCTTGTCTGGGAAAAAGGAGCGCAGATCCCTCGTGAGCGGAAGGTGAAAGAAGGCATTTTGAGTGACTGCTGCTGCCAGATCGTCCAAGCTTAGTGAGGGAGTCAAATGGGACCTCAAGCTTTCGTACCGCATTGATGCATGGAGGCCATGTGTGCTCAGTGGAAAATGGAGAGACCAGGGTTATGTCTACAGTATAGATGCTATGCTGGGACTTGTTCTTGAAGGAGTTTTTCCATTGCTGTAGTTAGTCCACCTTTCCGAGAGGCGGTGGCTGAGTCGATGGAAGAGTTCTCCAGCCAAGGTTGCAGTGTCTATGCCAGGGTCAGGTCAGCTTAGCTACATCTCTCAGGGGTGTGAATTTTTTATAATTCTGAGCAATGCAGCTAGGTTCAGCCTGGGTTTTAAGTGGAGAGCCGGCCAGCGTCCTGGCCAGTTCTTCAAAGCGTTTTCCTTTGCGGAATAGCCTCATTTCTGTTTTGGTCGGGCTCAGCTTGAACCAGCTGCTCTTCATTCAACAGCTAATTTCCAGTCGGCATTCTGATATATTAGTAGTGGTGGTGTTTACGTCAACTGGGAACGGACTATCCAGTAGAACGTCATTGGCATGCTCTCGGTAGCTTAGTGCATGGCATCTTGCTGTCTCTCCCACTGGTCTCAGGTAGGTTTTTAAGAGAAAAGAGGATAATATGGATCCCAGTGAGATAGCAGAGCTTTAGAGAGGAGAAATCTATTCTATACCTATTGCCTGTCTCTGAGGATCATTGGAGAGGAAGGATTAGAGACACAGTGGTACAGGGGCGTGAAAATACTCGACTGCCTTGTAAGGATAAGTGCTTTGAGGTCTTTAGAGGAAAAGTGCTAAACAAGGACAAAATATTCTGTTATTTCCAATGTACAAATAGTAGTCTTCATCCCCACAGCTGAACCCTTCACATGTACCTTTTCAGGAGGATGCTGAATTAGATGCTCCCTGGAAATACGACACACTGTCACACACGGGACTAAATTCCATCCCAGCATAATACCCTAAAGATCATTTTTATTGCACCAGGAATGATTTTAGCTCCTTTTACCTGGAAAAAGTGTCCCCTGATGTGGCCATAAGCCAAACTGACAATATCCCACAGACCCTTATGCTTCGGGAACCCCACCAAGATGGTTTTCCAGAGCCTTTCGTCATTCTCTACGGGCCAGTCCCATCTCTCACTGCTGCACAGCTTTTGAAATTCTTTGCTATGATGGACTCTTATCTAGTGACCCTTGGCACCAGGGTCTCAGTTTTCCCCCTAGGCTCTTGAAATCGCAAATCAACCAGAGCTGATTTCAAATTCCTGTAACCAGGTTAGACTACATCACCTGAAACAAATACTTTCCTTGCTCTTCCCCAGCCAGCTGAACATGAGTCAAGCAAAAGAGCCTGATGGCATGGAACAGAATTTAGACAGAAGTCCAGCTTCCAGAGCGATTAGTGGAAGGTTTTGGGGGATCTGGGTTTATTTTTAAGGACTGACTGTGTGGCATTCGAAGCAACACTTGGTACTCTGGAAACAGCATTGGGCAGGCTTGCTCAGATAGCGAGATTAACTTGGAATAAAACCAGGCTGGGCTAAGTGAGCCTTATTTAATTGTGTTTGGAATCTAGAGCAAGTGGAGCATTATAAATACCTGCGAGATCTAAACAGCTCATCCTGGCCCCCAAAGACCTACAGCCGTTACAGCTTCTGACCTATACTGTTCCTCACGTCCTTCTTCCAGTAGCTGAGGCTCACGCTCCATAAGGCTGTCATCTACGCCAGGCACAGAGGTGGGTCCTGTGCAGTATTAGATGTAGCCCACGCCAAAACTCTGCCCTTTACTCCAGATGCAGAGTTGGCCTAAGGATTCCACAGCTGCGCTGCAAACCTCCCACTTCGAATTCCCCGTCCTTCGTTCCCGCAGACTGACTGGGGAACCTCTGAGCCAAGGCAGAATCTTTTCCACATGGCAAGTCCCATGAGCCCTGGAGGCAGCTCATCCTGAGAAAGAAATAGATAGTAGCTAAACTCCTTTCCCAAGATCATGCTGTTGAGGGGCCAGCAATGGATCTCTAGGAGGTCTGGATTGAGGCAGGAATAGCAGAGAATCAGGCCCTTGGTCTCCTATTTAATCTATTGTACTCACAGGGTGCCAATCAGGAAATAGGCGCAGTGTCCATCGACCTCTCCTTGCTCCCCAGTGTACTTACGCTTGGCTGGATGAAGTGATATTATATCTCAATAACCCATGCCTTTGATTCGTGATTGTGCCTTCACTTACAGACTTCTGAAAGGAACCAGAGAGGTTATTAATGACATGCCGTGATCACACGCTCCAAAGTTAAAGCTTCTCACTAAGTGAAATTTGAGGGAAAAGCAGCCAGCTTTTCAATATTTCGGAGAAATGCTTTGTGTCTCTTTTCATTTGCAACCAGACAGTTGCAAATTGCATAAAATTGCTCCTGAAGAAGAAGGGGGGAAGGGGGGAAAAGTGTGATTCTTCTGCCAAGGTACAGTTACAGTTTTATTTCTATGCAGAACAAAGAAGGGCTTGCTGAAAGGTAGGCAAGTAAATGGCAGAAATTGGTATTGATCCAAGCTGGGAATAGGGGCAGGTTGAAGAGCAGCAGTTTGGGGTACTGAGATGCAGGTACGTCAGGGAGGAAATGCATGGACATGGAGAGAGCCAAGGAACACAGGGACACGAGAATAGAAAATTACAGGGGGGCAGCAATACAAGAACAGAGAGACGCTGGGAATGCACACGGGATTGAGATGCAGCAGAACTAGAATGTGGGACATGGCATCTGATTGGCCTCACACTCTTGATCTTATGCTGCTGTGAGCAAGAGCTGAATCAGGGCTGCCCGCGAGGAAAGCAACGTACCAGGGTTCACAAAGATACAGTGGGACCGAATGGCTTGAAGGGAGTTGGTCACGGAGTCTCTAGACTTTCACCTGTAATGTTGGTGTGAATCCAAACTAGATCAATATCTCCAAAGCTGCCTCTCCATTCATGACCTACTGAGCCAGCTGTACTTATATGGGATGCAGCAGGCGACAATACCTGGGGAAGCTTTCAGGAGCTTGGTTGAGGGCCTGAAGCTTTGAATGGGGATAAAGGCTGGACTCCAAGCTTCGATTCCTCAGGTGGTCACTGGGGATTAAAGTCTGGGCCCAGCCTCGGTGCAGGGTGAGGGAAGCTTGCCCGGCCATTGCTTGTGCGGTTCCCTTTTTTGTGGGTTTTTAAAATAAAGATCCTCTGCCTCCAGCACATTTCGCCAGCAGAGAGAGGGCTATCACAGATATATATCAGCATTAGAACGGAGTGAAGCAAGTACGGGGCATGAACTCACAAAGCCAGATTCAATGTTGGGGTAGGAAGTGACTCCCATTCACATTCACTTCAGTTTGGATCCCATCTGCTTGTTCTACTGGTGAATTTGGCCCAAGCGGCATGCATGGGAATAGAGGGATTAACGGAGGGATGCAGAAGAAGCATGCCGAGAACGGGCATAGGGAGAATTGTCTGCCAAGACAAATATTGGCTTCTGCTGTCTGGGGAATTGAAGAACTAATAAAATGAAAGGTCGACACAAGCACCCATATGCTGCCTAAAAGGGCACGCCTGTGCTCTCTTCTTGTGCACAAGTGCATGCCCTCCCCATGCAGAAACGCACAAGCACATACGCAGCCGGCGCTCCCTTGCCAATGGCAGAGTGATGGCTCGTTGCTCAGATGGAGGCGCTTTTCCTGAGCAGACTCAGGCCCACACGCATGCACGCATTCTCCCCAAATACCCAGACACGCATTCCCCACACATGCCCCCGTGTGTACTCTCCCCAGCCTCAGGTGTGGGAGCACGCCGGCTTTCGCACGTAACCATGCCAACGCAAATTTCCCCACCCAAACCCTGGTCCCTCATCATTGCTCTGCTGAGAATTTCCAGCCGGGCCCGGTTTTTCCATGTGTGCCTTGTTATTGTCGGAGCATTTTCTATCTTTCTCTATTTGCATCGTTCCAAAAGAGAAGCTGCAGCAGCCTGGCTGTCAGGAAGTGAGCAGCACCGTTAGTGGTTGCCATGGGAACTGGGAGTTAATTAAGGCCTGTACGCAGAGGCCTGGGTGGAGAGGTCCCCATCACAGTCTAGTTCTGAAGCACAGAACCACCGGCCTCCTGTTTCTCCACAACAAAAGAACATTAAATTAGCAGGGACCCATCCCTCCCAAATCACTGTAATTAAGCTGCAGTGGGGGGGGGTGGGGGGGCTGACTGCATAACAGGTGCTGCCCTGTCCTACAGCCATTCGGGGTTGAACTCTTTGGAGAACGGCAGATACCTACAAGCTGGAGCCGAGGTTTTTGTGCTCAGCAGGTGTCTGAATGATCTTGTTCTGGAGGAAGAAGCTCAACCGTAGTAAAAAGCCTCTAACCATCCCTGCCTAAATTCAGGCTGTTGCCCTGAGACTAATGCACCCGGAAGTTTTCTCAGGCCCTTGAGCCCGTCTCTGAGGGACTGCGGGTGGCATGTCTGGGGGGCATCTTGACTGCAATGCTGAATAGGCTAACGAGGGGAGAATTGTCAGGTCCTAGCCCCACTCTTTCCAAGCTGTTTCCAGGCAGGGGGAAATCTATTCATTTCCCTCAATTAAAACAAGAAATCAATGTATCGGATGGGCTTTTTCTTTTGCAAGGGTCAGAGGGAACGGGGGGCAGGTGGTGGCGAGTCCATCAAGAAGGAAATAGCAGGGTTCTCCCGTTACGCCTCGTCGGCAGGGTTCCTAGAAGGAACACTCCAGTTGTAAGACCAGAGGGGTGAGGACCCTTCTTATGCAAACTGATGTGCATGCAAGACGCGGAGAAATGGGAGTGGGTGAGAGGAGGAAAGGATGCTGTAAGTGTATAGAGGAGAAATTCATACAGAAGGCCGCTGTGTTGTTAATTTTCCCCACAAGGAAAGATCCCTTGCCTGGTGTCCCCTATTAGGCTCAGACAACTTTATGCATCACTAGTAGGGTTGGGTGAGTTTAATGCCTTTGAACAGCACAAATACTGTGATCACTCATTGTCCAATCCCACCCTTCCTTATGCAGCAACATGGGGCATCTTGGGTCCCAGATGAAGCTGGCACGAGGACTCCTTCCTGTTGTGCGTCTGCCAAATGGGGGCACTGTCCCCAAAAGATCTTCTCCCTGGATTTGAGAGGGGGTGACCTAGCTGTACTTTGAAAAATAGGAGCTGGGGGAATGGCCAGGTTGCTATATTCTCTCTTCCACCTCATTCCTGGTATGTAAAAGGCTCTCTGCATCACAGCGTTTTATTAATGTTGCTCCCCTGCTCTTCCTCTGGTCCTGCCTGACGTCTTTCACTTTGGTCCAAGCAGCAATCTAGACCTGTGGGTTGGAGCAGGCCCGGCTGGAAATTTGATTCGGATAAGTTGCTCTCCTCAGAGGGGAGCACCATCCGAGAGGTGGACCCGGAAGGTATCCTTGGGGAGGCAAAAGAAGGATGTTGGACTACCAAGTGAAGAAGAAAGCGGAGAGCAAGAGACAGAAAATCCTATGTACCTATAGGAAAGCAAAGATTATTGACCCCTTGGCACACCTTACCTAGGGACGGGGTGGATTCTCCGTTACTTGAAGTCTTTGAATCAAGACTGGATGTCTTTGCAGAAGAGGTGCTGTAGCTCAAGGAGAAGTTATAGGCTTGATGCTGAGATGAGTGGCTGATGTTCTCTGGCCTGTGCTTTGCAGGAGATCAGGCTAGATGATTCGTAATTGTCCCTTTTGGCCTTTGGATCTATGAATCTGCTCTAGAAAAGCTCTCAGTGTGTTTAGTTACATCAGTGCAGGTTTGGGTGAGAGGTTATGGGCCAGATTCTACTCCTATTTAACCCAGTGTAAATCCAGGCTGACTCCTGTTGAAGTCAGTGGCTTTACTTCCACATCCATGTCAGCTGAACTTGGTCCTGGATTTTTCTTTCCGTGCGTTCGATTTCTTTTGGGAAATGTGAGGAATCCTGCAGCACGTGGAAAGGACTCCAGGGAAGTTGGCCCACTCCTCTTATCTCCTTTCAGACCCTCACCTCCAATGGGACCGGTCATAAGTGGCAAGGAAGGACCAGCGTGATGGGGCAGCTCATCCAATATCCGGGCTGTCAGGTGTGTTGCGCTCTGGTCTGCTACAGCATCAAGGAGAGAGTCAAGTGAGGGCAGAATGGCCAGTGCCTCATCCCATCAAAGAGCCCACTTCAAGATGTGTCTGCCCAAGAGCGAGCTGTGTGATGAGATTCATAATTGCTGCGATGGGATGGACTCCCCTTTGGTTATCTGATTTTAATGCACAGTAATGGCGCTGTCACTTCCATAGGGATATCAGGGAGATCGGAAGACTTTCTGAGTCACAGAGATAAGGAGCTCGCCGGGCTGGCTGAGAAGCAGGAGCAAAGACAGGGGAGGGAGGGTGCCTGATTGTGTTAAGGGAAAAGTCAGAAGCTGCAGAGCACCCGAGGAGGTGAAACGCCTGATCTTGTGTGTCACTGTCCCTCACTCAGCTGGGATATCTGCACACTGCTGTCTGCCATCACTCTGGGCTCATCTTCCAGAGGCACAGGAACAGCTTCCCTTTCCACCTGCCTGTCACTCTCAGATGGATTAGTCCTGCGTTGCTTGAAATGATGGCCTTCAGAAAGGGCTCTTTTGAAATGAGCTGGGGGTTCTCAAAGGACAATCTACTGCTGTTCTTGGCACTAATTCCACGAAGGCTGACTCTAGCAGTTAGAGCAGGACAAATGGAGTTGGGACCCTTGAGTTGTTTTCCTGGTTCTGCAACAGGCTTTCTGTGTGATTTTGGACAAGTCACCTTTGCTGCCTCGGTTTCCCCATCTGTAAAATGGGGACAATGATACTTCCCTACCTCTTGGGGGAGGGGGTTGGGAAGGTGAATTCTTTAATGGTCTTAAAATGCCTTGAGATGCTCAATTGGATGGTGCCAGACCAGTGTTCTGCGCCATATTAGTTGCCAATCTGAAGAAAGACACCAAGGGCTGACAGATCAATGGAGACTAAACTCCCCTTTCGCCCATAGTGGGGTTCCTCCAAGTCAGGGGTGAGCCCTGCTGATAAAGCAGCATATGGGAAGGTGCAGAAATATGAATCCCCTCCTGTTGCCCATCTTCTGGGCCATGGCTTCATGTTCCAGGGCATGGATCCATCATCATCTGCCCCAGATATGGGAACTGAATGTGCGAGTTGGGTTCTGGACCCTGGTGCTTTGAATGGATGTAAGTGGTTGTGATCTAAACTGGCCAGCAATGAATCAGCCAAGGCTTTTAATGCTGGAGACTCCTGCCCTGATCCCATCAGGTGCCTGAATGCCCTGGTCCTACTGAGGGCTCTAAGGAGTCAGCACACGCTATGTTTCATGGTCTCTGCCTCTGACCCACTTAACGCTCCTACGTTACCCTGGGTTGCACCTGAGGGGCTATTCTACATCGTTTACACTTAATTAATAGAGAGCAGGGCCTGCTCCTCCCTTGGGGCTCTCACCCTCTCTGCAGCACACAATTTCCTGAGCATCCGAGCGTGACATCCCAGGAAGCAGGGAGGGGATGGTCTTTACCATTGCTGGAGGAAATGGCTGTGGAATGAGGGCTGGGCTGTTGGGTCGCTGAGGTGGCAGTTCACACAGTGTCAGGGTGGCTGTGTGGTGGGAATGGGGGTGCTCACCTCCAGGAAGCTGTAATCAGCCAAAGGCCAGAGGCACTTCCTTGGATTTTACTCACTCCTTGCTCACTAGGAAAACTCCCAAGGACTTGCACTCCTTAATTCCATTGACTTCTTCAGGAGTTTTGCCTGGATGTGCTCAAAATTTAACCCTTGGGCAGGACAACAGGTAGGGAAATTCCAGGGACGGAGTCTATCGGAAAACTCCCACCATCTTCTGTGCAACAGAATTTCATCCTCACTCCCAGCAATTGTGTCAGAAAACAGGAGCAGGAGCGTGTGTCACAATAAAGGATCCCAATTAGCTACTAAATCCCTCTCCCAGCTGGGCTTTGTGTTCCAAACCTCGCAAGAGCATAGAATGGGGTGCAAATTTATACTGTAATGTATACAGAATCGCATCATAAAGGCCTCTGGCCGTCTCCCTCCTCGGGAAAGGAATTGGCTGGTGTGAGCTGTCCTTCTGCTCCTCCCACCAGGCAGCTCCTGACCACTTGGGGATCAGCATGCATTCTGAAGGGCAAGATTTCTAACATCCTGCGGTCAGTGCACCCCTGGATCCCAGCCAGGCCGGCTGGGCACTGCCCCGTGAGAGCAAGATGCTTAGACACTCTGTGTATGTGTGTGTGAGAGAGAGCGAGAAAGAGAGACACCCACAGACGGATTGGTATGTGTGCATGTGAGAGAGAAGGGGGTAGTGTCGGAGAGAAACACTCAGTGTGTGTGACTCTGTGAGAAAGAAGGTGGGAGAAAGAAAGCAAGAGATGCATGCACAGATTGGTGCATATGTGTGTGAGAGGTAGGGTAAAGGGACAGAGACACACATAGAGGTAGAGGGTGTGTGTGTGAGAGAGAGAGAGAGAGAAAGGAAGGTATGGGGGAGAGACACACTCAGTGGGTGTGTCGGGGGGTGTGCGGCAGAAAGAAAGAGGGAGGGATTGATTAACCAGGTGATGTTCCCTTGCCCGTGTGCCTGGCCACACCACCACCATGTCGCTGGGAGCGCTTTGCAACGCTATTGGTCGCCTCCCTGGTGGGTCTCAGAGTTGACAACGCTGCCGATCATTAGCGGCAGGTAGGAAGCGCTGCGAGGCACCGTCGGTGGGGCGGGGGGCAGGGAATATGGCCCTTGCTGGCCCAGCAGTGTGTGCTAACTGTTAATGGGATATTCTTCAGAAATGAATAAATAGGTTAATTTTTAATGCTCATCTAAATAATTTAATGAGGAAAATCAAGCTCAGACTGTGAGGCAGGCTGAGCCTCATAAATCACTGGCAAAAATCCTCCGAGCCACATGGGTGTGGGAGGGTGTAGTATAGTACATGCATGTGTATGTGTGTGGGGTACTTGCATGTGTCCATGCACATGGTCGATAAGAACAGCCACCCTGGCTCAGAGCAATATTGTCTTCTGAGGATGGCTGGCGCCAGATGGTTTGTAGGATACACACGCACAGGTGGAAGATGCATGAATACCTGTGGAGGGGCATAGATGTATGTGGAATCTGTGTGTGTGCATGTCGGTGAATGCGTGTCTGCCTTGGCCTGTTTGTATGTGTGCGTGCACGTGTGCACGTGCATGGACGGCGCGTGTCCATGGATCTCTGTGTTCATTTCGGCACTGTGGCCATATTGGTCTCTACTTGGGTGAATGCATATGCCAGATCAGATCAAACGCAGTGTGATATGGCAGCTGGAGCCAGGCCCTGGGAACCCCAAGATTTTGTCTGTACCTTCACCTCTGCCTCTGTGTGATCCCAGACAAGCCTTTTTCCTGCCCCTTGCCTCTCTGAGCCCTTCTGTAAATGAGGGGAGTAATACTCGCCCATTAGCGCAAGCCGCTGTCACTTTGGACCCTACTATGAAAAGTAAGTCACTTTATTCTGTATCTCTCATACTTCTGCTCACCCCTGGCAGTGGATGGTCGGGGACGGGAAACCGGATCACGTGCAAGGGCTGAGTTAAATCTGCTGTAAAATTTCCATGTGTTTGTGGGTTTTACGTCTCTGCTTGAGGGGCCACGTGTGGTCTGTGTGCCATTATTAGCAATGGTAAAGCTGGAATTGGGCCCGGCGGTGGAGACCTCTTGCGGGGAACACTAAGCGAAGGAGCCTAATTGTCTTTTCCAAAATGGATCGTCTTTAGCTGCTTTGAGGGGCCTCCATATCTCACCTTCTTCATCTCTACTCATGGCCCCTTGAGCAGGGAGAATGAGCCAGGCTGCTCCTTCGCAGCTCTGCCATAGAACTGAGCTTGGCTGGCAACGAAGCCGCAGGAGGGAGTGGAAGAGCTAACGGAGGCTTGCTGAAACTTGCTAGGGTTTGTGAGCTACGTGGAGACATGCAAGAACTTGCTGTCCCTCATGCCAGGTGCTTGGCCAGGATCTCATCATCATCTGGTTTCTGGGCGGCCCTGAGCCTTGGGAGTTGGTTGGAGGGGGACTCAGGTCAACTTCCTTGGGATGAGCAAGAGCAGAGAAGAGACCTCTGTGTGGCTTAGACTAGGGCAGGGTGAAGGCAAGCTGGGATCTGCAGAGTAGCCCAAGGGGCCTACAGGCCATCTTGGTCCAAGTCCTCCAGGGCCAGATTCTACTCTGAGTTATTTGACGTCACCCCATTGAAATGACTCTGGATCCACCGCCGCTCATCCACGACCAGACAGCTGACTCGCAGGCCTTCGCCCATCTCATCCCATTTCCCTATTGCAGGCGGAGTGACGGGCTCAGAGGGTTTAGTACGTCCTAGCCTTGCAATTCCCACCAGGGGCTGGTTCCAGGGAGGTGTGTGGCCAAGGTCTGCCCCAGTGGGGCTCCCCGATGGAGCAGCTGCGGGCTCGGTGGCCGTGCAATAAAAAGAGACCTGTTTACATAATGCCAGTGTATCCTGCCCATCCCAGGAGGGTCGTCCTCCTGCTGTTTGGATGGCAAAACTGAGGTTGCACAATGAGTTACTGGGAGAACGGGAGGGGGACGCTCCCCCTTGTCCCCCCCCCCACCTCCAGCCCCCTCTCCGAAGATCATATCAAAATGTCTCTTTTGTGCAAAGCGGAGGGAATGCCCCGAAGAGCTGGTTACCATGGCAACCACAAATGTCAGGTTCCATGTGGTGAATAACCGTTTCCATGACAACAACTCCTTTACCCAAGGTGCCATGAGCTGGAGTGACAGGCCTGTTGGGGGGATGGGCAGCCGGGGGGGGAGGGGGGGCTGAAATGTTCTCAGGTGCTGATTTCCCCTTGGGGTCGTCCCTGGACTGCAGATGCGCCTCCTTTCCCCCCCCCTCCCACCGCTGCCCCCAAGTCATGGATGCTGGGTTCGGCTCTTGCATCCACAGGCATAAAGCCATGGGAGCCCCCCCCCGCCCCCGCACCACTCAGATTGGCATTGGTGGGGCTGAGATCAGAGTCCAGCCCTGCATCTCCCACCCCATCTGTTTATCTTAATCCCAGGTTTTCTTCCCGGTTAGAAATAAAGCTGGCTCTTGAGGCAGTGGCGGGGGTGTGCAACCAATTCAGCTGCCGCCCCTCCCCCTGAGTCGTTTCCCAAGTGCACATCTGGACTATCCTCTCTCCTGAGGATGCACGGGGGCAGCACAGAGCTTCCCGTACCGCTCCCTGGCTTGCGCAGGTATTGATGGAGGCTGGCGGCGACGGCCACTGTCTCGCTCAGGTCTCTCCGGGAGGGGGGGATACCAGAGCTGTCTGGCTGAGCGTCCGACTCTGGGAGTCCCGTTTAGATCCATGCCTACCCAAACAGACACATTGGGGGTAGCGCTGGGCTAGGAGCGGTGCGCCGATGCCTGATTCATGCTGGGGCTTGCCTTGGCAGGGTGGCTATTGCAATAGACTCTCCATAAATCAATACAATCAATTCACAGTAATAAGGGGATGAGTGAATCCCAGGCCCAGCTAAGGGAGGGTGCTTGGCTCTAGACTGAGTCTCTTTTGATGACAAAGCAGCATGCAGTGGATGACGAATACGGTCTTGGGAAAGAAACAGCCACTGAAGGCTGGCTTGTTCTTGGTGCCCAGTCTCTGGCTTAGTGCAAAGATGAAAGTGCAGCCAGCAAAGGTGCTGCATGGGACTGCGAAGGTCAGCTGGTGCAGGAGGCACTTTGGGCTTGATGGAAAAAACACTAGCCCGAGAAGAGTCAGTGTGCTGAAGCACTGGGAGCTGGTGAATGGTACGGTGGAGGTGCCGCATTTTTGTGCATGTGTCTCGCAGGTAGAATGCCGCTCCCAGAGAAAGGAGGCGATGGCTCCCCTCTGCGTGGTCTCCAGCTCCTCACCACGTTGGCTAGGGGGAGATGCTTCATGCCCTGATGTGAACAGGTGTGGGAAAAAGAGCTGCACATGTCTAGGTGACACCAGTAAGCTCAGGGACCTGGGGGTGGGATGGCATTTTCCTCCACCCTCGGCACCCTTCTGCATGCAGACCAGGTTTGTGCATGGACATTGGACGACTGGGCACATTTCAGCAGCCAGGAGCTCAGTGTCTTTGCCCAGGGGAATGGGTTGTTCTGTGGTTACATCCTGGCCATAAACACAGCTGGAAATGGGACCCAGGTGCAGAAGCCCCAGAACACTGATTTTTTGAGAGTTATAAAGCATGTTATCAATCAGGCACTTGAAGATGGAATCTCTCAGCAGCGGAGAGGGGGGAAGGGTGGCATCTCATCCATCTACGTTCTAGACTTCAGTGAATAACTTTTTATCACGTGACTTCATTATGTGTTTTTCATCATGATTGTGCTTTTAAACCACCCAACTTACGTAAGCACAGCTTGCGCAGGCAGAAACGGTTTAGCAACTCAAGTCAATGGGAGCTTTGCTTGGGTGTGGCCTGGGACTGCCGGATTTGGTCTCACGGGGTTATGGAAATGAGTCTCTTGCGCAAGAGGTGCCTACTCCGAAGGCCACTGGACTCCGACTTTGGGCTCCTCGAGGGAAGAGGAGGTCTTGTTGTCTGTGTATTCACTTTCAGTGAGACATCAGCTCCCACCAACCAGAAATGCTTTTGAAAAAGGGTCTCAGGCTCCTTAATTACTTAGGCGCTTTGAAGATTTTCTCCATGAAGCCCACTCATCATAATAACCTAATTGTCCTCTCATACTACTGACTTCGGTGGGGTTACTCCAGGTTAGATCAGTGTATCGAGAAGAATGCACCATCTAAATCTGGAGAGGTTTGTGGCAGTAGGTGACTTCCTCTCCTGTGTGGACAAGGCACCATCTTTAAAAGAAGGGCATAATCAACCTTCTCTAGAGCTTTCCCTCCAGGATCTCAATTCCCTGTAAGAACACTGATGAAGCCACACCCCACCGCTCAGCAATGGCCATATTATTTCCTGCATTTACAGAAAGAGAAATGGAAACTCAGCTCGATTAAGTGACTCACCTAAGGTCATGTTGAGTTAGTGGAAGAGTTGGGACTAGATCACTAGATCCCCAGGCTTGTTCTTCAACCACCAGACCACACTGCTCCCTATGTATTAGATTCTAAAATGATGCTTCAAGGACCTGAGTCTTCCTCAGTCAGTGATCTGCTTTCTGGAAGATTCAGGGTTCCTTGGTGTATTTAAAGGAGGGGTGCTCTCTACGCTACCGGGAGAGGGAAGGCTGCAGGCTGCATTCCTTCCAGAAGACCTGAAAGCTGCTTTGGCTCTTTTCTGTAGGTCCTAGTTTGCAATCACATCATGGGTCTTGGCATGCAGCCGTGCCTTCGCACACTGGTACAGGCCCCAGGGCATCGCCGTGGGGAGGAGGCAATATTCCTAGCAGCATCTCTCCAGGGAGGGCAGGTGGCGATGTCTCACTCCCTATGTTTCTCTCTCCTTGCAGATGGCTCGTCCAATCCAGGTGAAGCCAGCGGACAGTGAGAGCCGTGGAGGTAGTTGTCATCTGTCCTTGTTATTTCTCCGTGTGGTTTAGTTGGCAAGTGGCCCATTGTGAGGTACCCTGCCGGCCCATTTTTGCTAGGCAGAGAGCCCCAGTATCAATGGCGGGACCCTCTAGTGCACTCCCGGCAGTGATTGTCTGTGGGCTTGGTTTGGGATACAGTGGGAGCTAAAAAGATTACTGTTGGGAACTCCTGGCTTAGTGAAACCCCCCCTGGCCAGTTCCCCACTGCAAGACTCAGCCAGGGTCACAGCTTCTTTGCTAGGTCCCAGGCTGAGGCCTCCTGCACTACATTGGGAACTATTATATCAGCCCTGAGGCCTGGCAGGAGGATGCTGGAGGAACAGGAAGCATGATGGGGGCCTTTGGGGGAGGCTCAGGCATGGTGCTGGGCCAGATATTTCATCTGAAACTTTTTTCAATGAAACATTCAGATTTTGGTCAACTAAAAGACTTTGCGAGTTTGGGTCAAATTCATCAAATTGTTCAGTCAAAAAAAGAAAAAGAGTTAAAGAAAAAGAAGCAGAAAAATATCAAAACATTTCATTTTTTTCTATTCAAAATGAATTTTTCTTTAGAAATTTGTTTTTAAAAAAAGTTTAAAAACCCTGAAAAATGAAATGAAACGGGGGGAGTGGGTCGGGTATGGCCAGCAAATTGAAAAAACAGCTATTTGCACAGCCCTCCTCAGCAGTCCAGGTTAGCCCCATAATGCAAGTACCGTTGGCCCTAACGAGCATTAACATGACAGCAGTAACATATGCTAAGCGGTTATGAGCTGGAATATGTGGAGAGCTGTGTTAATTTACAGTGAAAATCACGCCCCTGTCAGATGCCATTCTTCAGAGGGAGCAAGTGTAACCCCCTGGCGTTGCAAAAGAACAAATCTTTTTGTTGTTTTTACCTGCCTTAACCGTGCATTTATTCTTTCTTCTACACTCCTGCGTATCTATCCTTCTCTTCAGTTGCTTGTGCTAGAGATGCCTTATAAAGCAATTTGGTAGGGCTGGTGAATTTGGGTGAGGCTGCTTTTTCCTTTAGAATGAACATCGCATGTACGATGGCTAGGATTGGATTTTTTTTCCCAATGATTATTTCCAAGTATTTTGTTTGTATTGGTTTCACTGTTTGCATCAGCAGTGAATCAAACTTAAAAATTCAGTTCTTAATAGTCATTTATTCCAAATGGAAGCTGGGGTTTTCAGATTTGCCTAAGGGAGTTAGATATCCAAATTTCAGTGGGAATCAGGCATCTAACCTCCTTAGGCCACTCTGGAAATTCAAGCCATAGACTGTAGGAAACAAGGGGAGGGATAAGTGATCTAAGTGTACAAATTTTATTGAAACTTGGACTTCTAAATTACTTAGGGCCAGATTTTCAAAAGGCTTTAGGGGCCTAACTCCCATTGATTTTAAAGGGAGTTGGGTGCCCGATCCAGATCTCAATCGCAGTAGAAAATCCCACCAAGGTTTATAACAGATTAAAAAATTATATTTGACAATATTCATAATGTTTCCTTATACAACTTCTTGGGTTTTAAAGCACTCTGGGCTATGGAAGTCTTTGCTAGAGCTACAAAAACTCATAGATCCAAATAACCAATGTGCATGCCCCACAGACCCCACACCAAAACTCTAGTATGCAGTTACACAGCAGGGCTCACTTATGACGTAGAGACACATGCATATGGACTTGCAAACAGGCACCATGCACAAACTCTTTCATAAATACATAGAAAAGTCCACATACAACACTAGTGGCATGAATGCACTCACAAATACAAAATCATTCATGCACACGCACAAATAAATAGAAAGATAAACGTATACCCATTTATTAAGCCTTCAAACAATATTACAAAAAAATAACATCCCTTCTTTGTAAATGTCCCTTATCAGTGATGTGATGGGAATTCTTCCTTAGAGAAGGAAAAAAGATTATTTCCTCTAGACTGCACTGTCTGGAACAATGTACCTGCGCTACCGAGCACACATGGATTTAGGCAGCTAGAGAGCTGGATGGCTGAATAGGAGCTTGCTGATGCGTTGGGAAGGGTGGAGTTAATATTCAGCCACTTCTTCCTCTCAAGCTGCCCAGGAACTCTGCCAAGGACTGCAACACTTGAGTGGGGAGGGAAGCTGACAATGATTGCCGCCATTTACCGATCTGAAATCGAATCCTGCCACGCCTAATTAAGTCCCCCGATGCTGCAATTTGAGATTTACCACTGACCCCATCAGGCAGAAATCCACCTGGATGGATCTGAGTACAGGATCATGGTCTCTCTGTGTCCCAGCTTGTTGCACCTGTGTTTCCTCTAGGCAGGGACCTTGCATCTGTCTAGGTTTGTAAAAGTGCTAAGTACACCATAGTGGCGGGTCAAAATAATAATTATAATTAATCCCCCACTTTGCTCCTTGGGGAGCAAAAGGAGACTCATTGCTTCTGAGACCCTTTCATTGAGTTCAAAGCTGTCAGGGGCATTGGAAGAAGACATTTCTTTCCCTGTGTAGAATGACCAGATTATGATTATTTTACAACCAATAGTTTATTCCTTTACAAGTAGTTCCACTCACATTGGTGGGCTTAAGCTGCTCATGATGGGGGAAGGCAGTAGTCAAAGGAAGTAGAAATATCACAATCTGGTGCTTATTTATTTTTGCCTTCCCTACAGCAAGACAATCTTTATTATTTTAAAAATATCCTTGTGACTGTTTCAATTCATTATTATTATCTTACATTTTGATAGCCACTTTCATCCCAAAGTATCTCAGTCATTGCTCAGGCTGTCAGAGGAGGGAGAAAGGAGTCAAAATAGATTCATTTAAGTGTTGTGTATTTCAAATAAAACTTTATTTCCATTTCACAGCTCTGAAACAGAGGAGGTTTTTCCCTCTGTCTCATGATATTGGGGTCAAAATGGCCATTTTCCCCATTTTAAGAAAAATGCAACATGAAAAGATTTCACATTTTTAAATGCAAATTGATTTTCAGCTGAAGGGGTTTTGCATTTTAAAACTTCAGGGAGTTGTTTTGCATTGGAAAGAAGATCGTATTTTTTGGGTGAGGGACTTTTCCCCATTCCAATGAGCTCCAGTTTTTCCAAGAAGAAGCCTGGAAAAAAAATTCATGTGTATTTTTTTTTTCTGTTCTGTTTTTCTAATGTTAAAAATGTGGACCGTTTTTGGAAATTCAGCCCAGAAGGCAGAAGTCTCAGTTTTCTAGGCCTCTGAATTTTGTTTCAAATTTTCCCCAACAAATCTAAAAATGACATGTGCACAACACCACAGAACTGTAGCTGCTTCTGGAGAGGAGCTGACAGGAGGCAAGAGCTAGCCTGCAGCTTTTTACTGTGACAAGGAGAACTTGTTATTGAGATCTAAGAGGTAATGGGTAGTTTACGATGTGCCTGTCTGGCACAAGCATGGGAGGAAACTAGTGATGCTGATTTAGGATCCACTTATTGATCCTACAAGACAATGCCCCTTTAACTCAGCATCCTGCCTGCATTTAGGAGTTCCATGCTGATCCCTGTATTCCACACCAGTGCCTGGGACAGCCCAGAACACAGAGGGCACAAAGTTAGCAAAACCCACCTTTTCTTCCCCTTTTTCCAGCACAGAACTGCTTCCTTTCTTGATGTTTTCCTGTATTACCAACCCTTGTCCCACCTGTTTTCTACTTATTCCTTGCCCTGAGTTGCGGCAGTTAATGCCAGTGGTCTTGCAAGGGAAGGCAGAAAATGCCCTCCCACTTCCTCTTCCTCGCTCGATTTACATTGCAAATCTTTCTTCCTGTCTGGGAATGACTGCGCAGCAATGAATGAGGAGATCCAAGCAGCTTACCATCAGCCCAGGCACAGCAGAGCTCCCATCTGCCTTAGATGCCTTTCATGCAGAGGACAGGAAGAAAATGGACTTCGTTTCCCTGGCAGATTTCAAGCAAAGGAGTTTACTACCACTCTGCGGGGAAGGGAGAGAAGAAGTGCATGATACAAATATAAACCCTCTGCAGAAAGTTACTGCATCTGGCCATAACTTACTGGGGTCCTGGCCTTTTATTCAAATCCCAGCCACCCCAAGTTGGGTGTCAAACTCCAGCCTCCCATCTGGGCACAGTCCCACTGAAGTTGTTTCTCCCGCAATGACGCAGCATATGGATACAACAGGAACTGTGTTCCATGGATGCTGTCCATTGACCTCATGGACACGGGCTGTCACAGGGACCACAGAAACTCCATTCCCTCTGGTGAAAGGACTGAAACATCAGCCTCCAGAAACGCCTTGCATCAGGAAGCCATGATGAGAGAAGCGGGGAGGCTGGGGAGCCAGAACTGAAACTCGCAGTGTAGGGATAACATCTTGCATTTCCAAAGCAACTTTCATCCTGAAGGAGCTCAGAGCTTTATGATGATGTACTGGGATCACTTCACTCACCACTGAAATGCAGCCATCTCTGGAATTTAACAGCCACACTGCAGTTTCGGGCAGGGCGATGAATATTGTATACAAGTGAAATGGTGTGGGAAATTTAGTAAGGCAGAGCCATAAGTTTATGAAGCATGTCAGGAGATCTTTAATGACCACACACGGTCAGGGCTTTAGCTTTGATTCTCATCCTGAATAGGGTTTCTCCCAGCAGCCAGACATTTCCAAGTCCCATGCTGAGGCAGCTCCAGTGGCCATCGTTGGATCCCAGTTTTTTCTTTCTTGTTTTGAGGCTGCATCTCAGCTTTCTGGTTTCCACACATATCGCCACCACAGAGGTGGGTGCCCATTGACATCCTCACAGCTTGCTGTTTGTGCATATCTGGGGCATCAATCCAGCTGGTTGACAGAGTTAAAGCTCCACCTCAGACCGTAAGCCGATCTCGCACCATCGCTGAGGCAAAGATCTGTGGCAACACTCAGTGTGCCATCTCATTCTGTTTATTGCCATTGGTTGGAAAACAAGCCCAAAAGCTTTCCTGGGGTCACATTAGAGCCGACTTGCCCCGTGGAATTCCAGGGACTGACTTTTTCATTGCTGTATGTGGCAGGCACCATGTTTCGGTGTATTCTGCCTACAACTGACACCATGCCTTTGGACTACATATTTTTGATTCAGCGGCACCTTCCCACCTCCCAGGCAAGCCTGATGTTATCTCCCGTTATCTCTTGTAAATTAGTAACAGCACCAGTGCGGAACTGGAGGCCTGGAAATTAAGGAGCTCCATGCTCTGAATTGCCCCCGGATGTTTATTTTCCTTGTGAAAATCATTTTGGGCCTTTGTCCCAGGTTTCTGGCCCTCTGTGGACACTGAGAGCTCCGTGCATATGCCTGATAATGTGGGCATGAATCCTCCATTGAGATGTGCAATGTGGTGGTGCAAGTTCAAGATGGGGAGCCAGGAATCTCCTAATTGCTATTGGGTGCATTATGGCAGCCCCTAGGAACCCCAGTCAGGGACCAGGACTCTGTTGTGCTCCAAACACAACCAACAACTGATCCCTACCCCCAGACAGCACTTCCACACCAATCCCAGCCCTGACACTGATTCAATGGCTTTGGATCAGTCACTTCAAGTGCAAATCTCAGAGCATTTTTTATGTTCCTTCCCTGTTTCCCTGGACACCTTCGTTTGTTAAAATGGGGGATGCGGGTTAGTGAAAATCTGATTAGCTTCTCATTAGGTAGGCTTTTTAAAGTGGATTTACTTTTAGCCTTTCACTCACTTTCTACAGTCAGCCTAGCCAATGGTGTCAGGTGCTTGACCCTCCTGGTGGATACAAGTGACTTTCGTGGTGTATTCAGATTCTCCAGAATTTCAGTATCCATGAAAAAAAAAAGTTTCCAGGCCTCGCAATTGCGCAACTAACTTCCAAACGTGACCCGAGTACACGCCAATGTAGTGCTGTCTGCAGCCCTTCCTGCAGAAAAGACTGGCACCTCTGGGTTTGTCCATTTTATTTTTCTCTCAGTCAGTTTCTTTGGTGCTTCCTCAGTCTTGATAGGGTCTGAGCATCTTCCACATCCCCGGGAGGTTAGTCTTTAAAAAATAATAAACTGTTTCCCTTCAACATTTTAAAAAAATCATGTAAAATGTTTCTGCGGACGTTCAGCTTCGTACAGTTTTTTAGCCCGAATTGTCCTGACACCGTCCCTTTAGTAAATCACTCTGTACCTCAGTTTCCCCATCTGTTTAAAAAAAAGGGCTTGCAATACTTATCTAATTGGCCGGGGTGTTGTAGATGAAAAATGCTTTAAGAAGCGCTGTTATTGTTATATTCTTGGCTGCAACATGTTCCAGACACACGTGACGTACTGGGCATATGTGCACTGTTCTACAGATATACACACGCCAGCTAGGTACATAATGAGCTAGGTGCATTATGATGGAGAAAATCTTTTCCTACCCTTGCCATGACAGAAAACAGGATGCTAGGTTGAGTGACCAGCGGTGTGATTAGATATGGCACATCCAATACCGTTGGATCCTAATGTGCTGTCCAGCTTACCAAAGGCCTATACCCCTTTGAACAGGTTAACTGAGGACACCTTTTGTTCACTGGTGGAACTGAATTTACTCCTAGCTACCCATCCGTCCCACACCAAATGACTTCTGTGGGTTAGATCAGTGTATACAGAGGGGAGTTGCTCCAAAGATGATGTTATTAAACCTCCAAAGAACACCTTTTCCAGGCAGTAACTTGAGAAAGGAAAGGTGCTTTTTCAGAACCACAAAGGCGGGTGTTGGGGGAAAGCTCATCTGGGCAGGAGGCATAGCATTCTAGGGAAGAGGTCTAAGGCTGTAGAATGAGTTCCCGAGGCATTCGGGATAAATAAATCTTCCCACTTTCCACTCCAAGTGGACAGCGTGCCTCTCTGACCCGCCTTCTCTGACAAACAGGCAGCATTTTAAAACAAACCCCCACCAAAACCAGCCATCCCTTGCACACGCAGTTCTCCCCTGGGGCGAGGATGAGAGAGAACGGACCACATGTGACACAAGTGAGTCATGTTATTTAATGCAGGGCTGGAAGGTGCTCAGATATAGTGGTGATGAGGATGGCATAAAAACCTGTATAAAATGGCATGGCTGAAAAAGGGCTAAAGGGAAAAGGGTGGGGAATCCAGCAGGGTGAAATTAAACTATTTGAAAGAAGCCCCGGCTGGTGGGAGATGGGAAAAATTGGGAGGAAAGGAAGAGCAAGAGCATGGGTAGAAAAGGGATGAGAATAAAGTGCAGGCCAAGAACAGAAGCTGGGAAAGGGAAAGAATAAGAAGAGAAGAGTGGGACGTATAGATCAAGAAGCAAGATGAAGAAAGAGGAAAGAAAACGTAAAGAGAAAGAGGATCAGAGGAGAAGGAAAATGCTAATGAGACCAAGACGGAGAGGCCGGAGCAAAGGAGAAATAATCAGCCATTTACATGAGTTTGGGGGATTTTAGAAAATAATGGCGTTGACGAGGATGAAGAAAAGGACAAAAGGCAGACCCAGGGCAGCTTTAAACCATCATCAGAGTGAATTAATCACCCGGATGGAGGGGAGGAAGGAATGCCCTGTTCTCTGCCTTGTGTGGCTCCCTCGCTGCCTGCTGTGGATACGGGGGGGTTAGGCCCATCCCCCTGAATCCCACCCCTGCAAGGGCCAAGCAGCTGAGTGGAAGGCACTGAATGAACGGGAGAATTGGGGCCCGTGGTCCTGCTTTGGTGACTGCTGTATCTGGTCCTTCGCAAAGCAAGGCTCCGCGGCTTTCTCTTCCTTGCCCCTTCCCCACCCACCTCTGCTCCCTGTCCAGTGCAAGGGGCCTTCCTGATTTCCCAGGAGCCACCAAACGCTCGCGATTGCTCACCTGACCCCATCAGCACCGTATTAGTGATGAGGATGCTCCCCGGGAGATTTATCATGGGAACCATCCCATCCATAATGGGCTGCACAAGAGGGTCACCTCCCTCTCCCATGGCCATCCCTTCCCCCCCACACTGCCTCTGCCAACAGCTGTTTGGCCAGATGACCTAATTCCACTGGGTTTTAACCAGGAGCAGCCTCCCCTGCTGTTTCTCTCTCTAATGGCTGAACTGTTCAGCCTTCAAACCCTCCAGTGTTCCTCGTCATGGCTCCATCGGAAATTCGCTTTGTGCTAGGCCCCTCCTCGTATCCTCCCCTCCCTGCCCGCCTGACTGACGGCCTGCCCGAGAACAGGTTTCCATGGGAACTCAAACTCTAACAGTCGGGATAAGAGACAATTTTCCTGGTTGCTGGACAGCAGGGGAAATTGCCAATCAGAGGGTGAAAAAGAAGAGCTGGCGAGAAGGTGGAGAAAAGAGGGGGCTGCCTGGCCCACTCAGAGGAACAGAGAAGCGCCTGTATGCTTTGGATTCGGGCTGGGGGAGAGCTACTCTCCCAGTGCAGGGCACCAGGGGCTCCTGCAGAACTCCCATCCGCCAGTGATGCTCAACTGCAAGGTGGTTGCTAACTCCCCCGGTAATAGGAAGGCACCAGGAGACAGATGAAGAGTTTTTAGGAAGAGCTGCAGCTTTTACCAGGAAGAGGCAATCAAGAACATTAGCTGAGGCGTAGAGGGCTGGGGAGCGAGAGGTTTGTTCTACTCACCAAAATATTTTTAATTAAAGGAATGGCATCTACACAAACATCCTCCACATTTTAAACCTGCCATTTTAGCAGACAGGGATGGAAGGGGAAGAATACTTATTTCTCTCTCCTTCCCCTAGTTTGTGTATTGGACAGTGCTAAATGAAAAATAACTCTATAAAATTTCCCCTGCACCATTTATAGTCAGTTTCCCCTGTTGCAGGTTTGCCCGTTCTCAGCATTCATAAGTTAGGCTCTAAAAAATAAAAAAGTTGAGTATTTTTATTTTCCTTCTGGTGCTTGGGTCTTTAGGGATTCACATTTTCAAGCTTTACACCATAGATAAGAGGGCTAGACGCTTCCATTTTTAAAAAAATGAAAGCGAGAATCACACATAATCGTAGGACTCCCAGGGCTGAAAATTTCGGAAGACATCCCCACTCGATATTGCAAGATTTCTGATAAACCCGGGAGAGTGGGAAACATTCGGGGTCATTTGTGTGTATCTTTTCTGGTGCGACGGGACAGAGAGACACATTTTTGAAAAAAAAATGTTACAGTGAAGTCGCAACAAAATATCCAAGGGAGCTCAGGAGGCTGCTGGAGAAGTTGAAATCACTTTCATCTGATTTTTAACATTGATTCATTTTCGAGTTGATGGTGTCCCCTTTTAAATATGTTCAAGTTAGCAGCCTCATGGTTCCACAAGAATAGCAATTGCCCGGGATCATTCTGTCTGTGACGTGGGCAACAAATGAGCATTCGTATTAAAATATGCGTCAGGCCCAAAATGGAACCATTTATCTGATAATCCTCACTTCCCTTCCCCACTCTTTCCTCCCTCCCCCCCCAACCCATCCAAGAAAAAAAAATCCCACTTTGGATAAAATTAGGTCCGCATCCAACCTGTCAAAAATCTTGCAAAAGCAAACCCCAAGATTGGATGCTTTTCTGAGGGATCTGCCCTAGTACAAACAGGAATTATTTGGGGGAAGTTCTGGGTTATATAAGAGGTCAGCCAAGATGATTGTTTCTGGCTTGGGAATCCATGAACATAACACATCTTTTTAAATATAAATTTCCTCCCCAGTTGCCAGCCGTTCCCATTCAGACCATCTCTGGGCAGGAAGGATAGTCTAGTGGTTAAAAATTGGGACTGCATAGTGCCCTACTGGACTGAGTGCTGGAAGAAAGTATTTAAAGGGATTCCATCTGGTCACTTTTGTCCCAAAATAGAGGTGTTTGTTAAAAGTTGGGGTTTTTTAATGTCCTAATAGAAATATTTCCCTGATATTTTCCTTTGCTGATCCAGTACGCATGTGTTTTTAAAGGCACCCAAACACTGCGGCATGAGCCCCTGAACATTTCAATTTTTCTGTTCATTTTATTAGCGGAGCCTCTTCACGCAGACCCCCCCCCTTGGTCTGGGTTGGCCACCTGTTGCTTCCTGCCTAGCTCCTGTCCTACACTGCGAGCTGTCTGGGGCAGAGCTGTGTTCTTTGTCAGCTAGGTGTGCAGCACCGAGCACCATGCGGGTTCTGATTCTGGGCTAGGCGTTCCGTGATATGAATAGTAAACGCTCGCAATAAGATGAACCAGACAAGCGGCTCCAAAAATGAAACTGTCCCTTTCTGTTTCATTGCCCAAGTGCAGAGAGGAGGGTAAAAAAGTGACAAGAAAATGGTAATGTTAAAAAAATGTATTCCGCCCTCATAACCTGGAGAGTTGCAAACACCATGAGGCAGGAATCTTTGTCTTTTAAAAAAAAAATGGGACTGTCCCCACTGGTGATCAAGAGTAAGTCAATGGCCTGGTGTGAGACAGATCAGTCAGACCCTTGACTTTTAACCCTTTCAATCGAGTTGATCAAAGGACAGCTTGTCACATGAAAAGATCTTAGCATTTCATTAGACCTGGGCTGTACGGCTATGCTAGGGAAGTAAATGGATGCATGCGTATGAGTGTGAGTGAATGTGTACATCTGTCTCCGCTGCGCGCTGACCGTACGGCAGGCGTGCGTATCTGTATGTCTGCACGTCTCTCTCTCTCCCCCTCTGCAAACGTGTCGCTGAGTTGCATCTGCTGGGGCTGGAGTCACTGCGTGTTCACGTCGCCGGCCCTCCCTGAGCCTGTGTGTGCGTGCGTGGCCATTATTTATGCGTGCACGCCTGTGTCTCCCAGTGCGCTCTTGTGTTTGTGCTCACACGTGTGGGCCCTCCCCTCACGTGTCGCCATGCGTGCGCATGTGTGGGGGGGACGGACGGCTGAGTTACCTAGGTGGGGAGCCAGTGTCTAAGCCGGAGGGTGCGGCCCGCAGCACGAAAATTCTCCCCAGCCCTCCGCACTCTTGTAGCTTGCAGACCTGCGGTTTTTCAGGTCATTGCACTCTCCTCGCTATTTTCCCTGACACACGTCACATTCAATCGGGTTGGTTGGAAGCCGGCCCCTCTGCTCCTGTCACTAACAATAAGGAATCCTCCCTCGCTGCTCCTCCAAAAATCTCATCTTGACATAGCTGTTCCCCGTGGGCCATTTCTCCTGGGCCCGGTACAGGGGCACATTTAACCATTTCAGTGACACGACCCCTCTGTAGGAGGGGGGCTGGATCATCACTGGGGGGCAGGCTTCTAATACAATGGGTGTGACCCAGAGAGCGGAGCACCACGCTTCCAGCACAACCAGTGGCCTGTTTCCACCAGGCTTAGTAGTAACAGCTGGCTGTAAGATGTTCACATCAGACCCGGGGCTTTGGTCCAGGCCAGGGGCCGCTTTGTGTGGGGTGAGGGAGAAGGGAGGCGGGTTGGGGGGGTAGCAGGAAGAAGGCACCCTGTCGTTATCACCTCACCTCCGTATACCATATAAATGCTCCCCAAATTACCTTGAACTCTCTTAAAATTAAACAATCCAAAGCAACTCTCTGCCTAACGTGAACATAGCCCTGTGCCTATCCCAGCGCCGGAGTGTGCTGAGCCTTCAAGACGTGTCCCGTGGACAATGGCGGGGAGGGAGTGTATCTTCTTCATACTCCCTCTTGCCCCACACCCAGCCATCTCCCTGGCGTTTGTTCCAAACTTTAGCAGCATTTCTGGAGAGTGGGAGGCAAGACGCTTCCTTTTCCTGGCGTGGGATGTCAAGTGGTTAGAGCCTCTGGGGCAGGGAGCCGTGGCTCCTGTATTCTGTTCCCTCTCTCGTAGTTAGAACCAGGAAATTAGAAGTCGTGGTTTCTGATTTTCATCCCCTCCCTCTGCCATCGACTCTTGTCTCTGTACAGCTTCGGGCAAATCGTCTGTCTGTGCCCATTGCCTCCTCTGTCCTTTGGCGATGATGAGACCCGCCTTGCAGTGGGAGGGCCTGTGAGGTTTCACTCTTTAATGTCTGCCCTGTGCTTTGAGATCCTCCAAGGGAAGGAGCTAAGGAAAGGCAGAGAGTTATTAACTCTTAGGGGGCCAGATCCCTGCTTGGTGTCGCTAACACCAGGAACCTCATTGGATGGATACTTGGGATGAATTCTGGCCCAAGGAGAGTAACCGACCTGCCCACATGTTTCATAGCCAAGTCCGGTCATCCCATGTCCTTGTACTCGGAGCCACGAGACTCACAGAAGGTTGATGTTTCTGTGCTTGCCCCTAGGGGACAGGAAACTGTTTGTGGGAATGTTAAATAAGCAGCAATCTGAGGATGACGTTCTCCGGCTCTTTGAACCGTTTGGGGTCATTGATGAATGTACGGTGCTCCGGGGACCTGATGGCAACAGTAAAGGTGCGAGCCTCCTCTGTCTGTCGTGTCTGCGCCACAGGTAGGACTCTGGCTTGCTGTATCTGCACCCAACTCAACCCCTGCCAGCTGGCTGCATGTCCGCACTGGGCGGGGCTGGTTGTCAGGGCTGTTTCCCAGCCAAGGATGGAGGGTGGTGGGAAAGAGGAGAGGTCTGCTTCAGAGAGAGGGGATGTGGCTTGGGGCAGGTCCTGGGTCAATAGACATTGTCGGAATTAGCCAGAGCCCCTGCCAAGACATCCTCCCTGCCTCCATCTGTCCTTGGGTCTGGAATGCAGTGTAGGGATGGGCCCTGAGCATCGGATCACGGGATCACAGACTCTAGGCCTGTTCCCGGGCACGCAGGTAGCTTTGCTCTCATCTGCAGTCTCCCTTACTCTCTGTCCCTCTCCAGGCTGTGCCTTTGTGAAGTTCTCGTCTCACACAGAGGCCCAGGCAGCAATCCACGCGCTCCATGGCAGCCAGACGATGCCTGTGAGTATGAGTCCAAGGTACCCAACACTCCCCTGCTCCCCATCTCCGTTCAAGTGGCCACTCTCCATCCATCTGTGGCCAGAACCCCAGCCCCATGCCTAGAGTAACCGGCGCAGACACCTGTTGTGAGTGTGGGTTACTACTCGGCCTGCCCGTTCAGTCGTGTGTGCCCCGTGTCTCCCAGCTGTCTTAGGCAGGGACGGTGTTGTTTTTACCATGGTAGATCTGACTGTGAGTGGACAGGGCAAGGCATCCGTGCGTGGCTGAGCGGCTGTTGTAAGCTTATGACTGTGTGTGACTTGGTGTGCCTCCTTGTTACTTGGACGTTCGCAGCTGGGGATATGTGATCATTCGGGGGGGGGGGGTGTAGGTTGGGGCGCACTGGTTAGAGCACATCTGTATCTGCTGTGCCTGTACATCTGGCAGTGTCTGCATCTTTCCACTTCCCCAAGGTTGGGGCGTGTTTAGAAAGGAGCATGCATTGGTGTGCAGAGTGGGTGGGATTGTGAGTATTCTGAGGTGTGGTGCACGTGGGTGTGAATGCTTTGTACACACTCGGGGGTGGGACACTATATCTGTTCCGCGTGGGCGTCGTGATGGGAGCTGTGCGGTCTCTGTCCATGTGCTGAGGGACAGTGCTTGACTAGGGTAGAACAAACAAGGAGCCCTGTGGCACTTTTAAAGACGAACAAATGTATTTATTGCATGAGCTTTTGTGGGAGAAAATCCCACTTCTTGTCTGTCTGCACACACGGCGGTACATATGTGCCCTGTATACCTCCAGCCACCCTCTGGCTGTGTGTGCTGCGTGGGTGTGAGTACAGGGAGCTGGGCGATGGATGTGCTGCACCCGTGGCTGGGTGCCCTGCCGGACCTCCCTGCTGCAGCATCACGTTTTCTTGAGTGCCTGTGAGTAGCTGCGTCCACCAACTGATGTGCCCGGGCAGGGCTCCCCCTGGCTCTCTGCAGGTGGGATGCACATGTCCCGACCTCAGCTGGATTCTTCCTCACTAACGTTCCTCCTCTCTTCCTCTCTGCGCTGCCCTCCCGCCAACGCTGCCCAATGCCCTCACTGCTGTGCTCTTCTCTCTCCCTCTGTCTGTCTGTCTGTCTGTCTCCTTTCTCTGTGCCCAGGGTGCCTCCTCCAGTCTGGTCGTGAAGTTTGCTGACACAGATAAGGAGAGGACTCTACGTCGGATGCAACAAATGGTGGGGCAGCTGGGGATTTTCACTCCGTCTCTCACCTTGCCGTTCAGCCCGTACAGCGCGTACGCGCAGGCTGTGAGTATCGTGGGGCCTTCTCGCCATGGCGCGACACCACGGAGACCGGGGCTGGCGGAGAACAGCTGGCTCCCGGAAGCAGGCATGATTGCTGTGGTCTCCTGGTTCTGCCTGAGTGAGAGTCGCAAATTGGCCCGGGTGTTTCTTTCCTCGTGGGAGTGACTGGTTGGCTGATGGTCCCCAGGAGAGCTCTGGTGTCCTTTCTAGGCGATGACGCTTGTCTTTAGTACAGCGTGTAGCACCGGCTGTAGCTTGTGGATTGGTTGCAGGGTCTGGACATCCTGAGATCTCTCTCGGAGCGTGTCTACACCACAGTCACAGGCAATGAGCTGAGCCAGCCTAGCTAGTTTCAAGCCGTCCTCAGGATATCAGCTGTCAGATGTCACACCCCGGCATTGCAGTGTAGACAATCCCTAGGTTTATGGGCTCTTTGAAGCCATGGTGCCTGGGGCTTGTCCCCTGACTATGTGGTCTTCAAGTTGTGATATATTTCTCTAGCGTCTGGTACAGTGTCCCGGGGCTGGATGTATTTCTGTCTTAGCCCTGGAGAACAATTGCGTCCCAGTGAGTCCTAGCAATCCAGGTCCTCCTGGGGTTAGCTTTTGCTGCAATACTCGGGAGAACCTAGCATGTAGCCCGCACTGTTCACTGGCACAATCACGTGGCCTGCAGTCATTCAGAGAGTCTTTGGATTTAGGAGAATGTACCCGGTTCTGCTCTGTTTCTCTCTTTGCTGGTGTGACTGGTTGTCCCCGGGATGGACCTTCGGCTGTGAGCCAGGGCTAGCAGAGCAGAACGTTCTTGTCACGGAGCTTTGTGATGGCAGTGGTGGTGTTTTCGTTGGCTTCTGAGCCATTGTCAGAGAGAGGATTCCAAGTTTGATGGACCCCAGTGGTCCCATTTGGTGGTGCAAGTCCCATCTTCCCGCACAGCGTCCATTCTGGTTGGTTGTTTGCATCTTCAGGTCAGTCCACCACACCCCCATCAGAGAGGCACACCGCGTGTCTGCACTGCTATGAAAACCCACGGCACCAAGTCTCAGAGCCTGCCACAATTGACTCGGGCTGGCAGAGCTCAGGCTGTGGGACTAAAAATTTCAGTGCAAACGGTGGGCTCCGAGACCCATCCCCCTTGTGGGGTTTCACAGCCCAGTATCCCACCCAAGCCCAAATGCCCACACTGCAATTTTTCACCCAGCAATCCAAGCCCCATGAGCCTAAGTCAGCAGACCCACCTCAGTCGTGGCTTGGGTCTTTTATTGCAATATAGACGCACTCTTAGTGATTTGCTCGAGGCTACACAGGAGCAGAAAATTGAGCCCAGCTCTCCTGCGCCGCAGGGTAGGACTGACAGACCATTCTTCCGACTGCTCACGTGGGATCGGAGTGAGGGAGCTTGTACCTCCAGGTGCCTCTTCAGCTTGGGCTTAGGTGCAGCCTACGTTCTGTGTCCTTCGTCCCATCACACTTTCACTCACGTATATACATGAGAGAAGAACACTGTCTGAGCTTGGTGGGAGGAAAAGCTGCCTGGATGTAACCCCAAAACCATGTCAGAGTGCCTCTCACCTCAAAAGATCCCAAATTATACCCACCAGGGACTTGCTTTGCAGCCTCCACCAAACACAGCCACCTCTGCCAGGCAGCTGTTGAATGGGACACACCAGAGGCGGGTGGGCAGTGAGTAGGAACCAGAATGGCAGTGAGGAGTTCTGGGAGCTGGAGCATGAGTGAGCAGAGCCTTGGCCAGGAGTGGCTAGTGGATTGTTCTCGCGGAAACCGATTCTTGGATCTGAAATGACCAACGATGGTCATGGCATTGGTGTTCCACGCTCTTCAAATGATGACACCTCTTCCTCCCACCAGTCCCCGTCTGCAATGGTTCAGTAAGGACCTGTACAGGACCATGACTTCCAGCATCACCTTCTCCAGCCCCCGGGTTTTTCCTCCAAGCTCCCCCATTCAAGTACTGGCCCACTGTTGGCTTGCTCAGCTGTAGTGAGATCTTAGCTCAAGGTGGCCAGCTGTGGAGCAGCAGGGGCATTTGTTCATGCTGGTTTCTGGTTTGTGTGTTATGTTGTGGGGCAGGGAGGTGCTAGAGGCTAGTGAAATGTACAGGGTTAACTCTTTAAGTGCTTGCCAGCACATTCCCATGCTTTGATCTCCAGAAACTCTTATTATTAATGATGGCCAGGCCTGCCCATAGAGGTGAGCGGAGGGCATGGCAGACAGCGTGAGCTGCTGCCCGGGCGCTCCTGTTTCCTCTTCACTTAACCTACTGCTGGATTTCTTGAGGGGCTGGGCACCCACAACTCTCCTTGCATTCAGTGGGAGCTGCAGGCACTCAGCACCTCTGTGCGCTGGACCCTGACTGTGCCATTTGCTTCTCTGTGTCTCCTTTTTCCTTCTCTTTTACTCTAGACTTGGCCCTGGCCCCGCTCCTACTCCTTGGCTTCATTCCTGGCCTTTTCCCTCCTGGACTCTTCGCTTGACCTGCTTCCCTTCCCTTTGGTTTTACACTAATCCTTCCCCCTTCTCTTCTCATTGTCTGTGGACCAACCCCATGCCTTTAATCCTAGACTCTTCTTTCCTGTGGCCCTTAAGATTGTCCTGATCTTTGGTTTCTCCTCCCTCTGGCGGTGGGACTCTGTCCTGCTCTCTCACACTACATCCTGGCCAGTGTTAACCCTTTGAGGTGCCCTCCACCGTATGCGGAAGAGGTGGTACAGGGAAGGGATGCTCTTGCAAGGTCCTTGTTGGAGTATTCCAGCCGGAAGCTGTGACACACGTGGCTGCTCATGGGACACGTGGATCTCGCTGTTTGAACGTCTCGGTGCGGCAAGTGATGGTGGTGCTGTATGACACCGAGGGAACTTCTCGTGAGCTGTTTGCTTTGTCACATGCCGGCAGCCTTTCGCTACCCTGTTGCTCGCTGGGCCACAGCGATCAGGCAGGCGATAGCAATGGGGGACGATGAGGCCGCACGCAAGGCGTGCACGGCTCATCATATCACCTCCCAAAGACAGCACCCCCAGGAGTGCAGTGCCACCTAGCACCCAGATGGGTTATTGGTTTGATGCCATCTCATTCTACCTCCTGAGATAGCCACAACGTTCCCAACTCTGGCTTTCCCTAGGGAGGTCTTCTAGTCCAGTAACCACCAAGGCTTGCTTAGGAACTGGGGCCACTGGAAAAACGACACGTGCGGGAATGGTTTCACAGGCAGAGAAGCAGCTTCTTCCAGAGAATAGCCATGTGGTGTCCAACACAGCTGCTCTCTGTCGCATGGAGGCCCTAGGGTGGTAGCTGTTGTGTGGGAGTTCACTGGCCTCACCCGAGGCACATCCTCTGGCCAGATAGGGTGGGAGGATGTGGCTGTGGAAGTTGTGCTGATGAAGCAGTCTTCCTGCTTAATCAAACTTGCACCCTCCATTGAACCCTGCACGGATAAGCGACACGGATTGTGTGACTCCCACTACAGTGTGCAGGCACCTTCAGGGAAGGGAATTTTCTGCCCAGAAGCCAAAAACACTGTATTGATTCCTCTCCACCCCGTGGGGATCTCATGGGAGCTGCAAAGCTACCTGTCTGAGCTGAATACTTCCCCAGCATGCCTTACTTCTGCCACTTTAAAGAGACATTAACATCACAAGCTTTCCACGGAGTCAACTCCAATTTTTACTCAACAGCAGTAATCGGACAAGGTACTTGGGTTCAATTTGTATGTCCAGGAGCTACCAGCTCCTTGACTCTAGCTGGAACTGATGTCTGGGCCACATTTCAAAGGCTCTGTATATATGCAGTCTTCTTAAGGTGTAAGTTAAGTTGGTGCAGTATCCATTAGAGCTGAAAAGAGACAGGACTAGAATGAATATAAAGGGGTTCTCTAGAGGCTTCTGCACACAGATGGACCTTCGGGTTCTCTCTGGCTCATTAGCTTCCAGCCTGTGCACCTTGGATCATCATGCAAAGATCTTCCTCCCTGTGAAAGTCACACCATTTACTCATGTCTTTCTTGCCTGTGAGAAACGATGGTGTCAGATGCTATCACAGGGTTATAATGGGGCTGGATAATTCTGTGGCCATTAATGACTTCTGTAACTCTGTGTGGTAAAATCTACATAATCAAATTTCATGCTTCAGAGCATTAGCTGATGGCCGCAGGGGTCAGGAAGGAATTTTCCCTTCCTCCTCCACCTTGTGTGCCTCACTGCCTAGTTAGCCAGGTGCATTATGGGGGCAAGGGTGTTTGCCTTCCTCTGAAGCACCAGACAGAGGACAAACCTGGAGGCAAAATTGCTCTGATTTTATATGGCAAAGTCTGTGATGTGATCTCAACCCCAGGGACTGCTATGTCTTATTAGCGTGCTGAGTCTAAACTGGATTGCATGTAGCCGAGCAAAATACAAAGGCTAACAGCCAGCTCCTTACAATGGGAAAGAGCACAAAGGGAGCAACTTCACAGAGTTGCCTTTGAAGAAGAATCTCCCATGGGAAGCAGGGGAATCGCCATCCTTCGAGCTATTTAAAAACTACACTGTACTGCGCAGTAAGGAGTGCCCTCCCCACAACGTGATGGAGAGGGCTGAGCGGAAATGCCTTCCTAGGTCCTTTAGTATCTCTCACGTGTCCGGTTCATTTACAGGGTCCCCCTTCATGCGTAGATGAAGGCACAATTGGGAGGAGGAACATGGGGGGGGAGCCATTTTAGGGGCATCAAAGTGCCTGTGAGCTATTCTTGTAACAAGCTGGGGAGTATGTACGTGGTACCACTGCCCTCTGAGGAACAGAATCAGAGCCTTTCAACTGTGTGTCATTGCCCTTGTACTGCTAATAGCGATTTTCCTTTAGCTCAAACTCTAGTGACCTGTGTTTTCAGAACAGGAAGATCCTCAAGTTCTAGCCTTGGTGCTGCCATGAGTGATCATGGAAACAGCCCAGGAGCTGGTGGATTTGTTCCAGTACCAGCGAGATGGGCCAGAGAGGAGCTGGATCTGGTTTAAACTGGGGTTTGGGAGCTCAGTCAAGGCCAAGGTATGGGTCAGACATCGACAGAACCTCTCGAGAGCGGCTCTTCCCAGAACTTGGCCGGCCGCATCCGGACCAGCTGGAGGGAATCAGCTCCTTCCTCTGTTGAATCAGACCCAGGACCTAGTCCACTGGAGCCGATTTGGCGTTGACTCCCTGAGGCTCAGAGGGGTTGGCTCTGAGGGTGTGTTTGTGGTGCCTTATTGCTGTCCCTGCAGGAGCTGGCGGTCAGGTGAGCATCCAGGAAGGATTGATGGGCGGCCCCTTCACCAGCCAGGCAGTCGGAGCACTAGGAATTTGGGAAGGATTGGTGGAATCTGGTGCCCCCTAGTGCTGGTCGGATATGAAAACTGCCTCACAGATCCTGCAGCTGAGATCAGGATGGTTATGCAGACTGGTTGTGTGAACTGGGCGGTGGGATTAGCACGTGGGCACCACGTCAGCAAGCAAGGATCCGGCCCAGGAGCCCGGGGCTGAGTAACTGATGAGGCATACCCTTGCACCAAGGCTGAAGGGACGTCTCTCTGCTCCCTCTTCACAGCTGATGCAACAGCAGACGACGGTTCTCTCCACTTCTCATGGCAGCTACCTGAGCCCGGGCGTCGCCTTTTCCCCGTGCCATATCCAGCAGATAGGTGCAGTCAGTCTAAATGGGCTACCAGCCACCCCTATTGCACAGACCTCAGGTATGCGCCCGCCACTCTCAGCGAATAGAAGTGCTACTATTATTATTTACTCACGTAGCGTCTCGGTGACAACCGTAAATGAGGCCTTCTTGTGCTAAGGAACAGAGTAAGACACTATCCCTGGCTTGCAACGCTCCAGTGCTGCGAGTCTCTTTACAGAAATGCTCTACTGATGCTACTTAGGGCTGGGGCATCGCTCACGTATCCCCACAGCATTTCACTGTCTTGTCCAGCTGAGGGTCCAGCAGGGGATGGCAGGGGCGTAGCTATGGGTGGGCTTGGGTGGACCATGGCCCACCCACTTTGAAAGCAGGCCCACCCAATCAGATTTTAAGCAATTCATCCCGGGGTTTTATCAGCCTCTGTTTCACTTGTGACACAGGTTTGTGCCAACCCATGTCAACGACAGGCCCTGCCAAAAAATTAGTTCTGGCTATGCCTCTGGGGAAACGGGGTCCCTTCCTCGAGGTCCTTCCGGTCCTGGGACGCCTTGATTGTGAGCTTCTCTGCGGCACTGGCAGGCAGAAGATGATAATGAATCATGAGTGGGAGGTGGAGGCCAGGCTGACATGGGATTTGTTTGCCTTTTTGCTCAGGATTACACTCGCCTCCTCTCCTGGGCACAGCCGCAGTTCCGGGGCTGGTAGCTCCAATAACAAATGGGTTCACCGGGGTGGTGCCTTTCCCGAGTGGCCATCCCACCTTGGAGACGGTTTATGCCAATGGTCTGGTGCCCTACCCAGGTATGAAGGAAGGGGAGGACCTTCAATCACCATTGTCCGGGCTCAGAGGGCCAGCTGTTCCAACCCACCCCTCCATTGCCCCAAGTAAATGCTGTGGCTCTTATTAAGCTGCTGCGTTGGCTCCATATTTTCTCTCTCCTGCCACTCCCCATATCTATTTGCTCCAGGTCTCCCTCCCCCCATTTCCGCCTCTGGGCTTAGCAATGCACCACAGGCCAGCGGCCTCCGGGAGACAGCACTCGTACCCTACCCTGGCTTCCCGAATAAGGAGTGTCTCATAGCTCCTGGCTGTGGGTCCCCTGGGCTTGTAGCGGAGTCGGGGAGCACCCACGTAGCTCCTGCCCAGGATTCCCTGTTCATTCCTTTCTCTTTTTCTCCCTCGCTTCAGCTCAGAGTCCCTCAGTGGCAGAGACCTTACACCCAGCCTTCACCGGGGTTCAGCAATATGCAGGTACCTCTCCTCTTTTATGGCCCTTCTGTTGGCTGCCCTCGTGTTCATTTCTGTCGCGTAACGGGTTTGGTTATGTCTCCTTGGCTGCAGCTATGTATCCGACCACAACCATCACCCCGATAGCCCAGACCATCCCCCAGCCGCCTCCCATCCTGCAGCAGCAGCAGCGAGAAGGTGAAGACTTCCTCGGACAGTGGGAAGCTCCACGCCAGGAGCTGCATGCGAGTCCCTTGAGCCTTGCGTACTCCTCCTGCTTTAGAAGGATCAGGTCCTTGAGGAGTGGGGAGAGAGAGGGAAAAGGAATTTAAGCCTTTGCACACTGGCTGTCATCTCAGCTGGCCTTCCAAAGTGCAGACTCTGCACTTCTTGGACTTTCCGGGCCCCAAGCCTTGGGATTTGTTTTTCAGCCTGTCCCTTTCAATCCTGTGAGCTGAAAGGGACGAGGACGTTGGTTGCTGTCTGGGCCAGCCCCCTCTGGCTGCACGGGTCCTGCTCTGGCCTGCCAGGCCATGGGTTTGATCCCTGAGACTCGCTCAGGGCATGCATTGATTGCTGCATCCTGGGGAGCCCCTCACATCATTCTGCTGTCGCTCCTGGATGTCCTAGGAGCAGCGTTGGAGGATCCCCCCAGCCGTCCCGGCTCAGCGCAGCAGGCTCCCTCGAGGGACTGGTTTCCCATCTTGGTTTGTAATCTGTCAATTCCCTGGGGCCAGGTGACTGGTTTGGTGGTGCCAGCTCAGCCCCCCGACAGGTCTTCACAGGTTTACTGGGAGACATGAAAATCCAAGGCCCCTCCAAACCATCTGGACAGTCTCTAGGGCTGTCGACCTACCAGTAATAAATCCATCCAGACAGAACAGAGCAATGCTGCAGGCAGGAACCAGGGGCTGCTCCACAGACCTCTGTGGGCAGTGGGCAGCATACTGTTCTCCGACTGTGGGCAGCCCTTGGGCAGTTGGGATGGGGAGGTGGTCCCTCGGCGGTTCGTTTCCAAAGCGGTTCTCTGAGCTGAGCTTTTCCCTCTGGGGCTGGGCGCCCTCGTGCCCCCTCCCTGCCTGCAGGTCCCGAAGGCTGCAATCTCTTCATCTACCACCTCCCTCAGGAGTTTGGCGACAATGAGCTGATGCAAATGTTTCTGCCCTTTGGCAACATTATCTCCTCCAAGGTCTTCATGGACCGGGCCACCAACCAGAGCAAGTGCTTCGGTAAGCTGGCCCTGCTCCAGACCCAGCAGGGAGAGGGGGCTTTCCCTCCACAGCAGGGGGAGCTGAGAAGGCGGAGAGAGGCAAGGCTGTTTGAGATGCCACGGTGTAGCCACGGGTGGGCCGGGTCCCACCCACTTGGCAATGAGGCTCACCCACCGCATTGCCCAGCAGTGGTGCAATCTGGTTGGTCCACGCTCTATCAGGGCACCCCAGCCCTCAGGAGACAGGACGGGGTTAGTGTATGGGGCTTGTGTTGGTCGGTACATTTATTTGTGTGTACTTGGCGTCCATGTGGGGCAGGTGAGTGCATTGTGTGTGTGGTTGTGTCTGCGCAGAGTTTGTGGAGAGGGGCTGAATCTGGCATTGCCTGTGGCTTTGAGTGTGGTGCCGTCTGGGGACTCTCCGCTCTGCTGGGAGAAAATTTCACAGGCTAGGGCCCAGCTCCTGGCACGTTCTGCGTGCTGCCTTTGCCAGCCTCCCGCCCAACAGTTCCATGTCCGCAAGGCGCGAGGCTTCTCGGCAGCAGAGGCTGATCTAACGGCCAGCTTTGACTGTCAGGGCAGACACCTTAGTGGCACACGGTAGCTAACCAGACAGGCTGCTGCTTTTTTGTCCTGGCTGGAGCTTTTCCCAAGGTTCACGGCCTCGTTCCTCGATAGCCTGAATTGCATCACTCAGACCTGGAACTGGAAGACACAAAGGTGCGGATGGTTGCAGCAAATCCTACATCCAGTAACCTGGGGTGCAGCCTTTCAGCCACTTGCAACTGGAAGAGGGATGTTTTCTACCAGGCCACCCTGGAGACTTTGAAAGATTGCAGCCACTTAACAATCTGAGGGCAGAAGCCCTCCATATCGTGGGTGTGGGGAAGTGGGGAGCACTGTAGGGGAAGGATGTTTATCAAAGCACTTCCCTCTTCCTACCCGCATCATCTCAGCCTTGCTTGGGTTGAATATCAGCAGCTGATTTTATATGCACTCTGGGAGCATTGGTTCATGGGGCTATGGATGGTTCACATAACGGAGACCCAGAGCTGGGCATCATGCTCATACCACAGGCCTCTTTTCTTGTGTTGACTCACCAGATCTCCCAACAGCGTCATAGAGATGGAGAATGGAGGGGTTGAGTCCTGTGGAATTCCAGTGGTGAGGACTTAGGAAGGGGAGGAACATTCACCCCATATGGGCCTCTCGGTTTGATCCGAGAGGAAGGACGTGAGCCATTTCACAATGTTTGTGCCTGTTCGCACAGCATCGGGGGGTGGGGATGGGAGCATTTGGGTATCAAACGTTGGAGAAGTCCTGCTGGATGAATGTGGATCCACGTCCCTAGATTCAGAGCTTGTAAGGCCAGAAGGGACAGCTGTGATAACAGGCCAGTGAACGGCCCCAGCATCGTTCCTTCTGAACTAGGGCAGAGCTTTTAGAAAAAAACATCCTGTATTGATTTATAAATCGCCAGTGATGACTCGCCCTGCCGTACATTGTTTCCCTCACTTGTTAAAATGTATTGTAGGCCTTATTTCCAGTTGAAATTTGTCTAGCTTCAACTTCCAGCCATTGGATGGTGCTAGACCTTTGTCTGCTTGCCTGAAGAACCCATTAGCCCATATTTGTTCCCCAGGTAACTATTTATAGACTGGGATGAAGCCACCCCTTACCTTTCTCTTTGTTCAGCTAAATGGATGGAGCTCTTTGAGCCTATCACTCCAATGCAGGGTTTCTAATCCTTTAATTATTTTTGGGCCTCGTTTCTGAACCCTCTCCCACTTATCAATCTCCTCCTTGAATTGTGTGCACCAGCCCTGGACACAGGATCCAGTAGTGGTCACACCAGCTGGCCAAATATGGAGGTAAAATAACCTCTCCGCTTCTACTCAAGATTCCCATTTCTGCATCCAAGGCTTACATTAGCCCTCTTGGCCAACGCCTTGCGCTGGGAACTCATGTTTGCACATACGAAGGGATATGGATGAGAGAGCGAGAGAGAGAGCGTGTGTGTGTGTGTGTGTGTGTGTGTGTGTGTGTGCGCGCGCGCGCACGTGTGTGCACACGCACATGCAAAGAGGGTGGGCTAGGTGAGTATGGCTGTACATAGGGGGACATGTGAATGTGTGTGTACCAGAGGGCTGTGTGCATTTCTGTGTGTACAAGGGAATGTGTGAGTGGGTTGTGTTTTCAAATGGGAGGGCTAAGAAAGTGAGTGTGTGCGCACACTGGATGGCTTCGCGAGCATGTGCGTGTGTACGAGAGGGCTGTCATGAAGGCACGCGTCCGTAGGCAGGTGACTGGTGTGTGTAGGTTTGCACGTGAGAAGCTGGGTGTGCCTGTTGGTGATAAGCGCTGGACTGTGCCTAGGTAAGAGTGTGTGCGCACTTGTGTGACTCCAACACGCATTTTGGGAGGTGTGAATAGCCCCTTGTCCCCCTGCTGTCCCTGTGGGGGGTTATTGATTGATTGGGGGCTGTAACCGCTGCGGGATTCTCCTCACACCGGTGAAGCTGTAGCTTCATGCCAGCATGGGAGTCGATTCCGGCTTGGCTGTAAAGAGGACTTGGGCTAGTGCGCCCCAGATCTGGCTGGGCAGATGCATGGGGGTTAGATCCATGAGAACCTCTGACAATCTCTGTCCCCTGGGGTCTTTGTGCTGCAGGATTTGTGAGCTTTGACAACCCATCCAGCGCCCAGACTGCCATCCAGGCCATGAACGGCTTCCAGGTTGGAATGAAGAGGTTGAAGGTGCAGTTAAAACGGCCCAAGGATGCCAGCCACCCGTACTGACAGCGTGTGAAGCCAGGACTCAGTGCTCCAGCACAGGTAAACCAGCTGTCCTCCCCGCTCCTGCCCTTCCGCCTAGGCCCACCTCCATTGCTGCTTCGAAGTCATCACCAGAAAGATGTTAGCCAGCTTTTAGCTGTTCTAGTGGCTAATGAAGCCATCCCCCTCAGTGGACAGTGGTCACATTTTGGGATCCAGCAGGTTCAATACCTACAGATCACAGAGTTGAAGGAAGGCTGAAGGGGTGGCGAGTGCTGCCGGTGACCCCAATAACATGGGGTTGCTTTCCTCTGATGGAGGGGAAGAGTATGTTTGAGAAAGGGCAAAACCCTTCGTGTTGACCAAGGGCCTTCTAATCTCCCATCTCTTTTTCATGCAGGTGAAGGGACAGTCCAGAGGAAGAAGAATTTCTGCTTCAAGCTGATTTCGGGAGAGGCCAGTAAATTTAAGAACTCTTTTGACACCGCCCTTTTCCTTCCCACCCCGCCCCCCGAAAACGTGACACTCCGAAGAGAAGAGATGCTTTGGAAGGCTTCACATCTACCCCGTGGGAAGACTCTTGTCACAACTGGCTCAGACATTTGCTGTTGCTGCTGCCAAGGCCGTTATTGGGGGTAGAGAGGGGCCAGAGAAGTAGATGCTCATGGGGACCAGGCTGTCTTCTGCTCGAGACAGGAATGGAGTGCGTGGACCAAGAAAACTCATTATTGTGTCTCTAGGTCACCACAGCAACTCACGGGATTTTGGCTTTCACCCTTTCATATATAAATATAAATATATATATAATATATATATATATATACAGTCTCTATTTTTTTTTAACGTAAATCACAGGACCAAACTTTTCCATTCAGAGACTTCCTTCTCCTCACCTCCAGTGGGTTTGGGAACAAAAGGGTTACCACTGGGACAATGCCTCCTCTGCAGGAACTGCACAAGGGCCTGAATGTTGTCGGAGGACGTGGGGACGGGCAGATCCTCTCGCCACTCAGTATCAGCAAGCAGTGCGGAGAGACTTACATACCTCCAGGAATGGGGCTAGGCCAACTGTGCAAATCAAGATTCACTCACCCATCAACCTTAGCACCAGCTTGGTTAAGGATATTGTGAGCTCTCAGTCTTACTCCTTAGAGGACTTCTGCAGACCAGGCTACTAGAATTTGGCTCGGAAGCCCACCTTGAGCACTCCTGGAATGGGAAATAAGGGATCTTGCCCTTCATCCCCAGCAACGGCAGACCTTTCCCATGCTCTGCAAAGAACCCTTGACTTTCATCGTTCTCCATGGCAACAGGGAATCTTCCCAACCTATCAACGGAGCGAGCTGTAATCCTACTGCAGAGAGAGATGGAAGCCTGAAATGGCCTACACGCTGCCTCTAAGTTACGGCTAGAACGTAGAGCTCTTTATCAAGTGTCAGCATTTCCAAACCAAACATTCCATTCACAACGATGTTGACGCCGGCTGAATTGAACAGGCGGGGAACTGACGTCTTAGTCCCTCCGCAAAACTTTTCAGAGCAGATGCAGGGAGGATAACATTGTGAAAGAGGTCGCTCCGTTTTTTTCCAGCATTCCTCCCCCACCCCACCCCCAGGACAAATTATCCAGTATGCAGCATATTTAGCTATAGATATAGATAGAGATACACTTAAGCACAGAACCAGATTAAGATGCTCCTATATAGGGATCGTACAGACAAGAAGCATCCATTTGACGACTTGAAACAGTCCCTTTAAGGTTCTACCAAACTAAGTTTAAGCAAAAGAAAAAAACCAATGGCTGAACCGCGATTCCAGAGTTCGATAATGTACGAAGAACATTCCTGTGTGTGTCTGAGCGTGTCCATTTGTGTCCAAATAACATCAGCAGAGGGTTGGTGGGGACAGACTGACGTAGCAAGTTTAGAAGAGCATATTGGAGACTAAGTTTCTCTTGGGACTTTTATAATTTGCAGTCACTCTCCAATTTCCTGTGTGCAGATGTTCCCCGGCTCTTTAAGAAGGTAACTTTGTGGCTCTTTACCAGCCCTCGCTGTCTGATTCTGAGAGTGCATGAGAGAGGCTGACGTATTGGAAGCTTGCGTGTTTCTATCGTCCATGTTTACTGATTGTAAATACCATTTTTATACTTAACATCTATTATGTACGTGATTTGTACAATGTTCTTTATTTCTGCTACAAGTAATTTCATGACGTTTGAACTTTAAGCAAATTTTGAACAAAAAAAATGACCAACAAACAGCAAAAAAAAAAAAAAAAAAAAAAGGACTTTGGCAATTTAGGTTGAGATTGTTTGAAATAAGTGTCCAAGATCAGTTTCTTCCATCACGGGTACCCATGTGACTGATCCAGTGTTGCAGGTGAGATTCAAGCTATGTCTTACTGTCAAACTCCTCGCTCTGCTCTAAAGAATCCTAAATTTATTTAATAAAAGTTTTACTGGTTAAGTGACTCGTTTTTGTCTGGTGGTGTTCCCGTCGCCACATGGTTTCTTTGCTTTGAAGACAGTCATGCTGGGCCCACATTAGGAAACATCAGCCCTGCACCTGGGAGATTGTGCCTCAGCTCAGATGGA
>ML685800.1:5497800-5510953 GCA_007922175.1 Pelusios castaneus
TTAGAATCATAGAATAATAGGGTTGGAAGGGACCTCACGAGGTCATCTAGTCCAACCCCCTGCTAAAAACAGGACCACTCCCCCTAAATCATCCCAGCCAGGGTTTTGTCTAACCGAGCCGTAAAAATCTCCAAAGATGGAGATTCTACCACCTCCCTAGGTAACCCATTCCAATGCTTCACCACCCTCCTCGTGAGAAAGTTTTTCCTAATCTCCAACCTTGACCCCCCCAGCTGTAATTTGAAACCATTGCTCCTTGTTCTGTCCTCTGTTACCCTCGAGAACAGCCTAGCTCCCTCCTCTTTGGAGCACCCCTTCAAGTAGTTGAAGGTTGCTATCAAATCTCCCCTCAGTCTTCTCTTCTGCAGACTACATAAGCCTAGTTCCTTTAGTCTCTCCTCATAAGTCATGTTCTCCACCCCCCTAATCATTTTTGTTGCCCTCTGCTGGACTCTTTCTAACTTGTCCACATCCTTTCTGTAGCAGGGAGCCCAAAACTGGACACAGTATTCCAGATGCGGCCTCACCAGTGTCAAATAGAGGGGAATGATCACATCCCTCGATCTGCTGGCAATACTCCTACTGATGCAGCCTAATATGCCATTGGCCTTTTTGGCAACAAGAGCACACTGTTGGCTCATATTCAGCTTCCCGTCCACCATAATCCCCAGGTCCTTTTCTACAGCGCTGCTACTTAGCCGATCGGTCCCCAACCTGTAGCAGTGCATGGGATTTTTCCGTCCTAAGTGCAGGACTTTGCACTTGTCTTTGTTGAACCTCATGAGGTTTCTTTCAGCCCAGTGTTCCAATTTGTCCAAGTCTCCCTGGATCCTGTCCCTGCCCTCCAGAGTATCTACCATTCCCCCCAGCTTAGTGTCATCCGCGAACTTACTAAGCACGCAGTCTATTTCATCATCAAGATCATTAATGAAGACTCCTTAAGTCGACTTAAGGACAGTGTGGACGTGAAGTAACCCTTGAGTTGACTTTATTAAGTTGACTTACGGGTGGTTAGGTCGACTTAAAGTGGACTAAGTCAACTTAAAGTCACCCTTAAAGTTGACCTAACTTTTTCGAGTATAGACATAGCCAAATAGACTTATAGGAAGGTCACTAGCCCAACCGCCACGGTCAGCCAGTTGTTTTTAGCACCCTCGCTTGTTCAAAGCTAGCGCCGGTCTGTCGACCCAAGTGGGGATAAACCGTGGCTACAGTCAAGCTCTGCCCAGCAAGGCCTGCAGAACTGGAACCTAACAGAAAGCTGGGTCCAACTCTCAGTCTGCATGCCGGCACATTTCCAGTCTTTTACAGGGCAGTAGCGATCTAGGACGTTAGATGGCACTCACCGCCCTCTGAGCGCCTCCCAAGCATGTCTAGACTTAGCAGCAGCCTGCAGCCCCGTGGATGCTGTGAGCCAGGAAAGTAGCAGCATTTATGTTGCACAACTGAGGCCATGGAGGGCTAGTGTATGCCAGGGAATCTAGCATCTCCCCAAACTGGGCTTTAAGCACAAAATCGGGCCAGCAACCAGTTTTAAGCCACAAATCTAGGTGTCTCTGAAGCGAGTTGGGCAGAAACAAATGCTCTTTTATGTGTTTTGGGTTCAGTGAACATCAAGGGTTGGTATCTTTAGCTTGACACCTCTCAAACCCAAGCTCAGTGCCATACAAAACAAGGGACCTGATCTGCTAAAAGGTTTCTGGGCTTTCCTGTAAGCCACTTCCTTGTCTCACTCATGTAATTTGTTACTTACAGAGTAAGGCCCTTTTCTTTTTAAAATGCCATTTGCTTCTCCAGCAGCCCAGTAAATAAAATGGCCCAGATATTCACGACTCAAAACTGTCCGAGCTGTTAACTTAGACCAAAACATCTGAGCAGGGCAAGAGAAGAAAACAAAACCCTCTCTTCTTGTCTGTGGCATAAGTAAATGGGACCGTGGTCAAACCAGCAAACTAGGGGAGCGCAATCTTGCGTTCTATATTCACTCAGCTTGTCATGTTTCACTTTCCCCTTCTGAAAATGGAGTTACCATTTATTTTCCAGGCACACCTTGTTTCCAAAGAGCCTCCTAAGGGAAATGCGTATTGGTCCTGCTTACATTTCACAGCCACAGCAGCAGTAGCGATGGAGTTTCTCCCGTCTCCGTGTATTGGATTGGGCAGGTTAGCTCCGTCAGCCTGCCTAGGGTTACTGCACCCATCCCCAACACAGTCGTAGGGGAGAGTGAGAATGGTGCAGAGAGCACTTTGGAGATCCTTGACCAAAGAATTACTGCAATGAAAATGTTCACCCGTCCCATTCGGGTTGCGGAGGAGAACCCCGACAGTCTTTGTGGCTGTTCCAGACTAAGGCAATTTCTCCATTGATAATAACCAGCCCCTGAGGCTGAAGGTGAAAAGTGATGGAGGGAGAGCACAATGCTCCATCCACTGGCTCTGGCCAGATGTCCTCACAGAGCTACGGGCCCAGGACAAAGCAGCTATGAGCTGAGGAATGCCAATGGAGGCCACACACTCAGGTAGACAAGCTTCTGGGATCAATTCACCTAACGAAATGTGTTGCCACCCTAGGATGGAGGCAGGGCAGCCCAGGGAGCCCTACTCTAGGTTGGTCATTATGAAACAGGTCCTCAGGGTGCCAGCCTAGGCTTGGGCATATAGCAATGTACAGGAGACAGCCAAGGCTGTTTGGCTGGACCCAGGCAGAGGAGAGAAGGAGTGGTGACGGCTGGCTTAGACCCATTTCTATGGTGGGCGTCTCACGCAGGGACATCTCCGCGTGAGCTAAATGAGGTCATTTCTACATCAAGGAGACCCAGCCCCGCCACCTCCACTCAAGCAAGCAGCTAAAAATGGACATGTAGCAGCAGGTGGGGTTAGTCAGCTGTGGTAAGATCCAGCCTGAGACTATGGGGATGCACCCAGGGCAGCGAGCTTTTCTCCCCCCGCCCCGCTATTTCTGGGGCACCAGCTTCCTGAGAACTAGCACGGGTGAGCCTCCTTGAAAGGGGATTCACACCTTCCTGCTCCAGAGCAGATGGACCCTGAAACCCTGGCATTGGACCCACTTACAATTAACACGCACGCACGCACGCACGCACGCACGCACGCACGCACGCACGCACGCAGCAAGAGCTTGACACAAACACAAATGCAGGGTGCTCTCTGGCTTCCGCTTAGCCTAGCCTGGATCACACTGGTGTGGCATTAGGGAGGAGAGGAAAACTGAGAAGGGAAGTTCCCCTCCCACCTTTCTTCTTATGCCAGTTGTTGCAGACAGCATTAAATCTACGCCTTTATATTGAGAGAGCAGCTGTCCTTGTACCTGGGAACCGGGCTCAGGTGATACAGGCTGCTGGATTCCTTCCCTGCAGGCATGCAAGAGAATACTGCTACTTTAAAAAACATGGGTTTAATTGACACAGAGGTTAAAATGCTATTAACAGCTGGCTGGAGGGAGGTTTATACAGCCCACAGTTAAGGCCACGGAAAGGGGGACAGAACGCATGGATGTATTTACAGGTTGTGGAGTGAAAATCTACCCCTCTTTTCAGGGATTACAGAAGAAGCTGCTGCTTCAGGCTAGTGACAGCCATGGGGAGCGCATCTCCGGAGAGGAGTTCCTCCTGCAGGCTACGTGGGTGGGCAATCCTGACCATTTCACAGGTCCAACAGCGCTGTAGAAGGAACAGGCCGAGGTTCCTGCTGCCCCTTCCTGCCTTTACTCCTAGCACTGTGGTTTAACACATCAGTTTCCTTCTGGCCATCGCTCATTCTTGGCATAGCTCCTCTCCGGAGCACGTAGCTCAAGGCAGACCAACTTTTTAGCCTATAGTACCGCTTGTTTCGTTTCCACAGCCATGGCGAGCAAGTTGCAGAGCAGTGGGAGAGAGGGGCTACACCCAACAGCAGCCACAGCCCCTCTTGGTGGTCCGGGCCAGGGGAGCAGAGTGATTGGTAAGAACACCGAGTTACGAGAGGGTCGCCTGAGCACTGGGAGATGGCACAGAAAGCCCTCGAAGGGCCACCAACGGGGAAAGCTGCAGGAGATTCTGACTGGAGGACGGGGTGGGGAAGAAATGAAAGGCCTTCAGCCAGCATGTCCGTGACAAAGAAGGGGGGGTAAGCAGGTGCGATGGGGTGGGGGTCAGCTTTCCCATGGAGGCTATCTTGCCGGACCACCAAGCAGCAGCCCTGGCAAAGTGAGAGTCAACACCGGCACTGGCTGACAAGGCAGGGGGGCAGCTGCGGTTTGGTGCACTCGGCTTGGAGACCGGAATACGTGAGCAACCTATATCTGGCCATCTGCTAGCAGCGCAGAGGGGGAGCCGGCTGGACCAAGCAGACCGGTTTTGTGGGAGGACAATTTGGACCCTCCACTCTGCTCCAGGACAGGCAGATACCAGGGGCGTCTCTTTTCCTACAGGGGGGCCCGTGCCGGCATTCGCAGCACCAGGAAGGCAAGAGCATAGCAAACGACCGAGGCAGGGGCCTGCCCAGGCCCCGGAGCACCACTGGCCACGTTAATTGCCTTGGAGGCCGTCTGCAACTTGAGTCTGCTGGGATACAAAGATTTCAGATCTTCCAAGGCGCCGTAAGCAGCCATGGAGAACTCGGGATCGCCCGTGGTGAGGAGGTCAAATACGCAGGACTGGAAATACACGTCCTCCACCTGCAGGATATGGCGACACTGCTCGGTGGCCGTCTGCACCGTGTAGGCCTGGCGGGAGCTGGGCCGGAGCGGGCTGGAGTTCCCCAGGCTCAAGCGGTGTTCTTGGATCAGCTCATTCTTTGGGCAGCCGTGCAGGCAGAGCTGGAGGCCAGCGCTCTCCTCCGCGAAGTTCAGGGTCTCCTCCGGCACGCGGATGGCAAAGGTGAGGTAGCGGCCCACCTGGCGGATGATGATGGTGCTACCGATGTAATGGGCCTGGATCTCAACCTGGCCGGCGTTGGGCTTTTCCAGGACGCGCAGGCTGCTGGCACCCTCCTGCCACCCTCCGGTTCTTGTGCCATCGCTGAATGCCAGCGGCAGATCCTCTGTGGTCGCCTGATAAACCTTCTGCTCCGTGCAGCCCTGGTAGCTCTTAAAGATCAGTGTGATCTGCAGAGGAGATGGAAAGACAGCGAGATCAGACTGGGTAAATTGCAGCCCAATCCCCACCACCCTCGGCGGCCAGGGCCACTGAGGAAAGGCAGGGGATGACACGGCGGCTCAAAGTCAGGCCTCAGTATCTGATTATTGAGAATCCATCTTCCCCTGCCCCGCCCCACCTTGGGCAGGATGGAGGAAATTCAGATGAAACTCTGCAGTAAGGCCACCCTGCTCACGTAACTAGCTGAAGCACAAAGTTTACCCCGATGATGATGGAGGAAAAAGTCTACAGGACTTTTACTCCACCCTCTAAATAAAGTCACTGCCCTGCTGTCCCCATTTCACACATAGGGACCAGAGACCAAGGATAATGCTGTCTCTTCTGGATCCCTTCCGCAGAAGCAGCCTCTGAAAGCTAGCTGAGCGTCTCATAACCACATTCACATCCCACAGCACCTCCCAGATTCCTGTTCCTGGGAAGGGCTACAGCGTCAGAGCAACCGGTTCTGGGCAGAGTACACGCATTGGTCAAGACAGCAAAGAACACAGGATTCCTGCCACCCTTGGCTTAACAAACTCCCCCAGGCTTGATTCCGAGCAGGGCTCGTGTTGAGGCAGGAAAGCAGAGAGTCTTAGCTACAGAATGGAGTTACGGGAACAGCTTTACTCCAGGGGTTAAGTCTGGATTGGCAGGCTGCACTGCTGATGAGCAGTGAGACAGGCACCCAGGGATGCAGAGCATAGATCCCATCTACCAAGAAGTTTCCCCATCTTACTTTGCATTCAGGAGTCTCCCTGAGAAAAGGGAAGAGGTTCCTGGGTGGGAGGCTGCTTTGGATTTGAACAGAAGCATTTAATTCACACAGGACTTTTCAAGTCTGACCAGCGGGGACAATCAAAGGCCCTGGTCCTAAAAGCTGGCAATTCCAACCACTGAAGAGGCATCAATCACGTCAGAGTCCCCCTCGATGGCACGGCTCAGTGCTCAGTGCACAGGATGGAGAGCCAGGATTCCAACTCATCTATTCGCCGTGCTTCCCTGGCCAAATCACATCAGTCATGCTCATTTCCATCTCTGCAACTGGAGAGGGTTCATCTCCCTCTCAACACGGCAGGATTAAGTACCAGCGAACAGGAGACATGTTTGGCTAGAGAAGTCTAATGCAGTAATTCACATCCCAAACAGGGAGCTTGTGAAATAGCAACAGCGGGAAAGGCCAGCAAACAGAGAGAAGGAGCAGCCAACAGCGAAGAGAAACAAGAGCCCACATGGCCAGGGACATTGGTGGTTCAAAGGCTACAGATCCACTGTTTAGCCCAGAGGCCATCTGATCTCTCTTCCCAGGGCCGCATTCCGCTAGAGTTGAAGATGATCTACCCAACCATCCTCCAGAATCTGCAGGGATGGGCCAGGAGGAATCCGGGAATATCTATTCTGCTAGACTTGGTTCAAGTCCTTTCACAGCTGGCAGCCGGATAGCCGAGCCCACTGGGCGTAGAACTGTTGGTACCTCACACACCCAGCCACTGGGAAGGGTCCTACAGATCATAGCGAGGGTGCGGCTGGCTGGAAGAGTAAATCTCAATTTCACCATCGCATCTAATTCCAACCATGTCTGCGGTCAGAGCCGATGGTTTGGTGAGTCTTGGCCGAGTTCCAGGCCAGCAGACATCCACAGAGCCTAAAAAGAGTTCAAAATGGCATGCTCAGCGGAAGGGTTACATGTGGGCAGCGATGCCAGCCAACGTCAAGGTGTGGGGAAGAGAGGTTTCCCACTCTCTGCTGTTCTTATTTTATGTTTCAAGTCCTGGTCCTGAACTCACCAGAGACGGTGGTCATTTCCAGGGTCCTGAAGGGGTTTTAATCATAGGGAAAGGCGACACGTGTACGTGTCTGGCAGCCAGGGGAGACTCATGCCATTTAGATCCAGGCTATCGGACAGGATTTTGCCTTCGTCTCTCAGCCGGGCCCATCACACAGAGCAGGCTGCCCTGGAGGCTTCATCGTAACTCCAGTACAGATCAGCCTACCTGGGCGTTCTCAAGTTAGCACCTGCCAAGCTGCTGCTCCCACCCGCCTTCTCAATATTTGTATCTCCGTAGCACCCAGGAACGCCAGCCACGAGGTAGGACCCTATTGCGCTAGGCGCTGTACAAACAGAACACAAGGACACACCCGCCCTGAGGAGCTTACGGTTGAAGTCACCCACAAGGAACATTTCCTCCTGGTTCTAGACCCACCCACGGCTCATGGTTTCCAGAGACTTTGACCACCTGAAAAAGATGGAATCCCTTCTTCATGCCATCAAAGCAGCATCTTTTCCCTCTCCCTTTGGGGTGGGGGGCTTCTTTGCTGTACATTCACCCATCCCCAGCTGTGCTGTTAAAAGCAGCAGAGGCGTGGGTATCAACACACAGGAGGGCAGAAATAAGCAACCTCCAGAGATCTGGGGGGGGGGGGGGAGGCTAGATCATTGACAAAGGGAAGCTAGTCCATCCTGAACGTAAAGCCCTACAACCAGCATGAAGAATTATGCAGGCACGCCCTGCACCAGGAAAGCCGTCTGTTTTCTTTGCTACCGTCCCGAAGCCACCGTTTCCAGTATCTGAGCACCAGAGATATAGCAGGGAAGATGGAGAATCAAGGCTGAAGGGGAAGCAGCTGGAGAGACGCAGTCCTCAGTGAGGCACCCAAACCATCCCTCAGACTTCCCCAGCCTGCCCACCTCCAATGGCGTTCGCTTTGGGGCATGCTCTGAGCGCCCCTCCCATCCCAACAGACTGTCGCGGTTGTCTCTGATAGCCCCCTGCAGCAAACTGCTTCACTAGGCTCCGCAGCAATGCTGGTGGCTGGCGGAGTTTTACCCTTGAAGATGAAGACCTGTCCTTTCTTGGTGCGGTAGCCACGAGGAGAACGTGCATCAGGGACCCTGTGAGGTGCCCGGAAATTGAACCCAGAAAAATTCACTTTAGTCAGAGAATGCAGGTAGGTGGCTCTAGTCTAACTCAACTGCCAAGAAGCTGAAAAAACAGAGGGGGAAAAAAACAAACACCACAAAAATACACCCAGCTTCCCTCAACTGGAGAAGACCCGGGAGGAAACAGGCAGGCAGCCCCTCTCAGCAAGCACCCAACACCAAGCCTTGGTAGGAGGCCACGGAGAAGTAGCGGAGATGGTGCCCAATTGAGAGGTCAGAGCTGCAAAAAACCAGAACAGAATCCCCGCGGCTTTCAAGCTCTTCTGGGGACCAGCTCTGCTAAAAGGGAGGCAGAAGCCAACCAGGGAGCTAGAGGAAAAAGCATGCAGGAGAACTAAAGCAGCGGTGGAAAAGAAAACTCAATGCACAGAGAGAGGGGAAGGAAAATGAGCAGTGAGAGGCAAACTGTCTGAAGAGCTGGATTGAAAAAGGAGAGACTATTATAATTGCGGCCAGAACAGGAGTCTCAGCAGCCAAGAGTCGAGGCGTCTGTAGCTGGATGAAGCAGGGTATATGAACAAGGTGGGGGGACTCTTGGTTAGCTCTTCAATATAGGGAGGAAATGGTGGATAGACAGGATCAAACTGCCCATTTTCCTCACAGCTAGGAGATGCCGAGGGCTAACGGCCAGCAGACTGAGTGGAGGGCCAGGAGCATCACCTTTCTGTCTCTAGCTCTTCCCCAGCAAGTAATTCCACCTGTCTCGTTCCCCCAAGCCCACCTGGTTTGTGAGGCTAACGCCATCGCACAGCAGCTACTTTGCTTATCAATATAATCCCCTCCCTGCGGGTCTAAAAACAGCTGGGGTGCATCTGTGATTGCAAGAGAAGAGCTTCATTCAGAGTCTGGCTGCTGGTCACGTGTGGGGAACAGGCAGCGCTTCCTGCAGAAAGCTACCTACTCCTGACCGGGGTACAATGGTGCCAACCCCACTCTACTGGAAATGGGGTACAAAGCCTCTCAGCCATGGATATAATAGCACAATGTAGGTCGTTCCCATCAGACACATGCAGGGCCCATGGCCCAAGCGAGTGGCTTCATCCCTAGAAAGCAGATTGCTCATCACAAAACCCACCGCTGTCCACACTCAAAGGTTCGCCCCGGCAGCAGCAGCCCAAACACAGAACAGCCCCTAGGGATGGTGCTTCAGATCGTGCAGCACCTGAGCAAGGCAGAGCAGGGAAAGACGCTTGCATGGCCAGCGTTGGTGCAAATCAAGAACTTGCAGCTGGCCGTGTGGCAATTGCCACAGACACGCCGAGGAACAAATCCCACACAGCTCTGGACAAGAAAGGTAGACAAGAAGGGGACACGGACCTCTCTCCTCTGGGGATCGCCAAGAGATACACAGGAGTGTTGTTTCAGATTAACCAGCCAAGTCAGTTCTCTCTACACTCTGTTCCCAGCTCTGACGTGCCAGCAGCACCTGAAAGAAAGTCCTGCCAGGATTGTACATAGGGAGCGTGTGTCTAGTCCAGCTCTGCGCTGGGCTCATCCCCACAGTATATGAGCAATGGTGCATTAAGAACATGACATGTCACAAATCTTTTACCTTCTCGTAGGCCCCTGACTGTCTTTCCGTAGGAGGGGAGGAGGATATAGGACTTGGGGTTTGAGTACAGCACCAATGTGGACACCAGAACAAATGGTTATAAACTGTCCATCAAGAAATTTAGGCTTGAAATTAGATGCAGGTTTCTAACCATTAGAGGAGTAAAGTTCTGGAATAGCCTTCCAAGGGGAGTTGTGGGGGCAAAAACCATAACTGCTTTCAAAACTGAGCTTGATAAATGTATGAGGGGGATGGTATGATTAGCCTGTTTTGGAAATTGACTGATATTTGGCGACGTGTGGTGGATATACAAGTGGCCTAAGAGGAGAGAGTACATGGGGTGGGTTCTGAGTTATTACAGAGAATTGTTTCTTGGATAACTGGCTGTTGAGACTTGCCAACATGCTCAGGGTTTAACTGATCGCCATATTTGGGGTCGGGAAGGAATTTTCCCCCAGGGCTGATTGGCCTGGGCTCTGGGGGTTTTTCGCCTTCCTCTGTAGCACAGGGCATGGCTCACCTACCGGTGAATTCTCTGTGTTTTAAAGTCCTTAAATCATGATTCAAGGAGGTAAATAACTCATAGGTTGGAGGCCTATTGCTGGAGTGGGTGGGTGAGGTCTTGAGGCCTGCATTTTGCAGGAGGTCAGACTAGATGATCGTACTGATCCCTTCTGACCTTAAAGTCTATGAGTCTGAGTTTTCAAACAAGGATTTTTAACCTTCCACCTAAGCTATTGCCAGAAGTCCTGAGCAGTGCAGAAGGCTACAGAAAGCCACCCAACTCCTCAGCGACCATTTGCAGAGTTCACCGATGTACGGCTTCTCCTCCTCACCCCTCGCTCTACTCTAGAGACCTCAAAACAAAATCCAGTTGGAAACAGATTCGCTTTTCCCAATCCCCGATAACTCTGATGGCAAGCCAGGCTCGCCTGAAGGCCTGGGAGCCGGTCCTGAGTTTGGACCAAAACTCAGAAGCTTTGGCGTGCTTACGTATGGAAGGTCGGCACAGCCCTGCTATGGAGGCAGGCCCTCCGCATCCCCTGGGGTCCAAGGACACCAGCTGAGTCTATAGCGCAGTACCGTAATTATGGAAGATTGTGGTAACATGGCAGACCTGCCCAAGAGAAAGGCAGAGAGCAAATACAATTCTAAGCCCCCATTTAACACCCACTTCTCGCTGGGAGAGGCTGTTTCTCCAAGCACACTCTGACATCCTCTTCCTGCGATGTCCACAAGGGGGTAGCAGATGACAGCAATGTCTCTGCTAACAGATTCCAAAGGGGTCTTTCTGCTAACAGATGCAGCTAAGTGAAAGGATGGTTTGGCGGGGGGGTTATTTGGGTTTTTTTTAAAAAAGTGGGCTCTTTACCTTGCTGGTGGCAGTAGCGCTGGAGCCCAGAACAACAGGGACATTGGTGACCTGGACCGACAGATATTGATTGTCTATCAGTGGCCAAGCTCCCTCTATTTTACATGTCTGAAACTCATCTTTGAAGGTCCTTAAATGAGGATCCCCAAATAATCCACAGTGAGCAAATTTCTTCTGAAAGCCAGATCTGCTTTCATAGCTGCATAGCTCTGAAACCAGAGGGTCCGGCGTGCCAGGGGCTTTCGCCGAGGAAGTGGGTCCGTCGTCGGAGCAGTTGTACTGGGTAAAGAGTTCCTTTATCCTGAAGACAGCAGAGTGATACACCAGGTCTCCCCGGCAGGATCTGGCTGTTTTTCTGGTGCACACCAAGTAGGCGCGCAAGGCAATGCAATAATCCACATCCAGGGGCGTCTCCTCCGGCAAGGCCTGGTTTGGAGATGTGGCGGTCACGTAGGCGGCGTTGCAGCGCTGGATTCCGCACGGCTCGCAATGCGCTGCAAGGAGAAAAGGTCATTCCAATCAACAGCAAGGCATTTGATGGGGGTCAATGATCCACTAGAAACTAGAGATCTAGGGCTTGCTCTAAGCGCCAGCCACATAAAACAGGCTCTTTCCCTGTCTCTACACTGCAACGAAAGCGTCTATCCAGGGGCTTATATCAGAAGTCCTACAGGCAGAGAAAACAGAGGCCAAACTCTTCACGACAGCTTAACTGAGATATAGATGCCACCTACTGGGCTGTTCTGACCTGTCAATGCCTGTATTGCTTTCACTTAAGAGAGCGCTCCGTCTCCAAAGCATTTTACCAGCCGCAGCCAATACTACTGCGAGGACAGACAAGCACTAAGTCAATAGTTAAGTGGGCATTTTTGCCATAAGTATTTTCTTGTGTTTTTTCATTAACTAAATCCAGCTCTCTATCGAAGGCAGGACAGAGCCCCCCCCACCCCAAAAGTCACAGCCTTACAACAGAGTGAAAATAAAGGCGTGGGGTGGGTTACTGTTAAAGAAAAATAAATGTTCTGCATTGTGTGTACTGTGAACATACCCAAGACAGCATTGGGCAGCGCCATGCAATGATTTGCATTCGCTTTACATATACCTATTATGCAAAGGAAGCAAAAACTGCCTATTTCTGCCATGAGAAAGAAAAAAAATCACCGTGTTTTACTTGCTATTCAAAATAAACTTCCATGCCTCAACTGAGCCGGATTTTGAAAAGCTGGTTTGTACCCACCCACATTTTATCAAGTCTGTTAGCCATCTACCAGAGGCCTGGGCGACCGCTACTCTTCCTGCATGCTTTCAGACATTTCACCGCCCTTGGTGTTTGTATTGTGTTCTTCGACACGCGATGCGACGCAGTTTGCTGCCCTCAACCAGCACTCAAATGTTTAAGTACAAAACACATGAATTATGGCATTCAATACGATCTCCTCTCTGGGGACAAAGAGCGGCACTGCAGCAATTTCAGACCTGGCATGCAAATCTGTAGTGATTTGCCTTCGCTCTTAAACAAACACTCTTCTACCCCTCTGAAAGCATCCTGCAGCCATGCACGAGTGGCCTGCTCTAACAGGTTTAGCTAGGTTTTACACTGAGGCTCAAGGCAGCTCTCCCTCTTCCTTCCAACTCAAGGAAAAGAAGAAAAGTTACCCTCTATAGCTAGGCCTCTTGGCAATTAGAATAATTGACTGTGAACAGAGCATGGGACGGGTGTTAATAATTCTAGAGTCCAATCCCAGTGCTGTGTCTGCTCTCGGGGAAAAAGTTTTCAAAGTCACCCACTAATTCTGGATGCCCGATCTGAGCGTGACTTTGCAAAAGGCCGGGCACCCATCACTTCCAATTAACTCAGCCACCGCACTGGGTGCTCAGCACTTCAGAAGCCTGGCCCTGGGCAACACCAGCTGAGCGCCCAAGAGCAAAATTAGCGCACACTTGATATTTTTGAGCTTTGCCTCCATCTGTAAAACAAGGGTAATTATCCAGCTTCCTAAACGCCCTGAGCCACATGTGAAATCTACGAGAAGCGAAAGTGGGTCAACTAAGCCTGCCTCGCTTACACCAACTCCTGTTTTGGTTTAAAGGAACTGTCTCAGCACCTCGTGCAGTGTGTGTGTGTGTGTGTGTGTGTGTGTGTGTGTGTGTGTGTGTGTG